>CM059433.1:104191587-104506306 GCA_030390025.1 Squalus acanthias
GGTGAGACTGCACCTGGCGTCCTGGCCAATATTTATCCCTCAATCAACATCATTAAAGCAGATTATCTGATCATTACCACATTGCTATTTTTGGAAGTTTGCTGTGCGCAAATTGGCTGCCACATTTCTTACATTACAACAGTGACTACACTTCAAAAAGTACTTCATTGGCTGTAAAGCACTTTGAGACGTCCGCTGGTCGTGAAAGGCACTATAGAAATGCAAGTCTTTCTTTCTTACTGTATACCTAAGGAATGATATACTTGCCTTAGAAGGAGTGCAACAAAGGTTCACCAGACTGATTCCTGGGATGGGGGGATTGTCCTATGAGGAGAGATTGAGGAGACTAGGCCTATATTCTCTAGAATTTAGAAGAATGAGAGGTGATCTCATTGAAACATATAAAATTCTTACAGGACTTGACAGGGTAGATGCTGGGAGGATATCTCCCCTGGCTGGGGAGTCTAGAACCAGGGGTCACAGTCTCAGAATAAGGGGTTGGCCATTCAGGACTGAGATGAGGAGAAATGTCTTCACTCAGAGGGTGGTGAATCTTTGGATTTCTCTACCCCAGAGGGCTGTGGAGGCTCAGTCGTTGAGTATATTCAAGACAGAGATCGATAGATTATTGGATATTAAGGGAATCAAGGGATATGAGGATAGTGCGGGAAGGCGGAATTGAGGTAGAAGATTAGCCATGATCTTATTGAATGGTGGAGCAGGCTCGAAGGGACCTAGTTCTTATGTTCTTGCTTCTAGTTCTTATGTTCTTAACCCACATTGGTAACTGAACCTGCCTGATTTCCCTTCTGCTGACATTAAGGACACAGCCACAGGCAGGGGAGTGGGACTAGCTGAAGTGCTCTTGCAGAGAGCCGGCACGGGCTCGACGGGCCGAATGGCCTCCTACCGTGCAGTAACGATTCTATGATTCTATAATCCAGCAGGTTCTGTAAGGAGCGTGCAATCTTCGCCGCCAGATTTTCCCTCCTGCACTTTGCCCAGGTGATGTTTAATGCCCAGGCAGTAAAGACAAAAGCCTACTCCCAGGTCTCTACCATGAAAAGCAACGCAAGGAAACCCCCACGTGGAGCTGGGGATGGCAGACATTCCGTCCACCGCAGTAAAGGCCTAATGGTTAAAATGAGGTGGGGCCGGAGAGACCTGCCAAATTTCCAATAGCTATTATTACCTGAGAGCCCAGCAACCTGGACACTGGCATCCAGGTCAATGGAAGATGCAAGTAGCGCTGACAGAGGTGTCCAAGCCTGAGTCTTGGCCTGGAACATCTGAGAAGACAGCAAGCAGGTACTGTACGAGGATTTCTGAAGAATTGAAACTGGACGGATCTGGGTGTCTGCCACAGAGAACAAACAGAGTCAGCGCCGAGCCTGTGCTAATGCTAGTCAGTAGCCGGTAGCTAGAAGATGTATGAAAGTGAGCTATGATGTCTCGGCTTCTCATTTTCCACCTTCCCCCTACAGAGAAGTATGTGCCTCCTACTGAGCATTGATCCATGACATGGTTGAGATTGGGGAACCGTGGGTATAAATCCATGTCTATAGCACAGCATGTTGGCGCTGTGCCATTGTGATATTATTGGAATTCTTGTGCTAAGATTTGGTGAACTGTACACTGACATAAATTTTAAAGGAAGTTTCATTGCAGGGTGCAAGCCCAGAGAAAGCTGCCTTCACAGCAAAGGGAATAATTACTTTATTCAGGCAGTGAACTCAGTAAATAGCGGGTGAGAGTCAGAATGGTATTATCGTGTCACTTTGGAATCACAGGTATAATTTATACCAAAACGTTTTTTTGCCTTTAGTATAAAAAAGTGAATCATCCAATTAAAATGGAAATAAAAACATAAATTCACTGAAGCAAGAGGGCAAATAAAGAAAGAAGAAGGAAAGACTTGCATTTATATAGCGCCTTTCACGACCTCAGGACGTCCCAAAGCGCTTTACAGCCAATGAAGTACTTTTTGAAGCATAGTCACTGTTGTAATGTAGGAATGTTGTAATGAGGGCCGTACAGGAGCGATATTACGATCCCACTGTAAGTGCCACTGTCAAAGCATTGTGCAGGCTGTTGCACACCAAAACGCATAATATTATAATCCTGAATCATCTATATAATTGAAATACTCTCCCTGGGCAGCTGGTGACGTGTGAGGGAACGTGGTTACTTAAAGGCTGCAGCCCCAATTTAAAGAGATTGCAGTCGGTTAAAGAAAAGTGGTCATTTCCAGGGAACAAAATAAAAAAATTTGGGAGCATTTTTAAATGCTCAAATATAATTGGAATAAAATTTGGCAACCTTTGTAAAGACTGCAGTGGAGGAAGAAATGATGGGTGAAGCTGAAAGGAAGGAAAAGCCAACAGGGAGTGGTAGAGCAAGACTTCACCCGATGCCCTGTTTGGTGCCTGATGAGGTGAGCATCCTGTTACGAGGTGGGCTCAAGGTTGGTTGCCAAGTTTGGCCCCCCCAGTGCACCCTCCCCGAGGATGAGAATGCACCATGCCTGACAAGAGGTGGCAGCCAAGCTCAGGAGCTGTAGGGCATGGGGGCGGATGTAGGAAAAGATGGCACACCTTGTGGTATCTGTCCTGGTAAGACCGCCCAATAATAATATATACCAGGCAGAAGGCCCAAGATTCCATGTCAACCATTAACACGACCTGACAGATCTTTCATTGCATCTCATTCATATCCAGTCCTCAGCATGGCACAAGGTCAAGATACAGCATAGAATTGAAGACTTTACCACACTCACATCTTCCATGGGTTTCAGACATCAAAGCTCTGAAACATAACCTAGCCGTTTGATGCATGATTACTTATTGACAGTGAGGAGGATGCAAGGAGGCTTCAAGGGGATATAGACAGACTAAGTGAGTGGGCAAGAAAATGGCAAATGGAATATAATGTGGAGAAATATGAAGTTACTTTTTAAATGGTGAGAGATTGGGAAATGTTGGTGTTCAGAGGCACCTGGGTGTCCTTGTAGATGAATCACTGAAAGTTAACATGCAAGTACAGCAAGCAATTAGGAATGCAAATGGTATGTTAGCCTTTATTACAAGAGGATTTGAGGATAAGAGTAAAGACGTCTTACTGCAATTATATAGGGCCCTGGTGAGACCACACCTGGAGTACTGTGTACAATTTTGGTCTCCTTACCTAACGACTCTGGTCACCTTGCCAGACACAACCCTGCCCTCCACCAGCCACATGAACCCGCGGTCATGGAGGTGCGGATTCCTGAGCAGCGGCTCCCGAAGGACAGCCGCCACTCCTGACAGGGGAGAACTCCATCAGCAGGCGACCTTGTTCCAGACCCATAGCAGTTCCTGGTAGAAGACAGGCAGCTCCCGCAAGGAGGCACGGGTAACCCCCAGTTTCACAAACAGGAGCTGTGTGTCATAATTGAGGCCGTGCAGCTGGTGGAAGAAATACGTCGCCAGCGCACACCATCTGGGAGGATCCTCGACGTACAGGTATCTCTGCAGGGTCCGAAGATGGAAAGTTGCAGCCTGGATGCGAAGGCACACCAGCGCCTGACCGCCCTCCCTAAGCGGTTGACTCTGTATCTTGGCGACAAACGCAGGGGAAGGGATCAAAGTGACCAACCGGTAACACAACATGGCGGCCACCAGTTGATTTATGACCAGCGCTCGACCCCTGTAGGACAGCACTTGGAGCAGTCCTGTCCAGCACCCTAGGCGGGCGGTGACTTTGGCCTCCAGCTCTTGCCAGTTCGCTGGCCAGGCGTCCTCGGCAGGGCTAAGGTAGATTCCCAAGTAGAGGAGATGAGTAGTGCCCCAGGCAAAAGGCCTGAGCTCCTCCGGCAGGGAGTCCACCCGCCACTGACCCACAAGGAGTCCGGAACATTTCTCCCAGTTGATCTTGGCGGAGGATGCGTCCGAGTAGACCGGCTGGCATTCTCGCATCCTCCACAAGTCGACGGGATCCGTGACCATGAGGAGCATGTCATCGGCATAAGCCGTGAGGACGACCAGTTAATGGCCACTTTGGCCAGGCCCAGGAGCAGTCCTACGAGGAGGTCCTCCGATCTGCCCCCTCCCCTCTGCACCGGGTGACCAAAGATCAGGAACGTGGGACTGAAGTGACAGCTCAAGTTGTGAGGAGCCAATTCCCGAGAGGGGTTTTGGGGCCGGGCGCCGATGAGGAATTCCGTCCGATCGGGGGTCAGTTTGGACGGGATCGCCCCATGTGCTTGAGACTCCTCGATACACCTAGTGGAGTCGGGGGAATTATAACTGAAGTCTTCAGACGTACACAGAAAATTGTAAAACGTTCAAAATTGATCTGGGCAATGTAAAGTTATGGCCAAACTTTTTTTTAGCTCACATGAAAGCTACAGCAGTTTTCCTTTAAGAAGCTGGATGAACGCAATTGGAGTGGATCGTAAGCAGAGTGGTAGAATTTGGTGATAGTAGGAATCGGTGGAGAGAAAGAATTCACTGGTAGGTAAACTCTTCTGGTTCGGTGCTTAAACGAATCGTCTGTAAATTAAAAAAACTTTAAATAAAACTTAACAAATTAAATTAAAATTTCATTGGCTGGGGTGATGATGCACTCCAGTCCCCGCGGCGCCCACCAGTCACGGAAGGCCTCAAGCGTGCCGGCGGACACTGCGTGCTCCACCTCCAGGGCTACCTGGGCGCGAACATGTCACTGGTAGGTTTAAGGTAAATTAGGGAAGTAATCATCAGCTTGGAAATTAGCCTTGTCTTCTAACATAAAAGAAACTGCCTGGTCAGTGGTGGTTAGCAGTTAACAGCTATCAGCTGTAAGTGGTTGCTTGATTTTTTTTACATTTAAAATTTGAACATTTTATTTACAGTTAATGACATTACAGAGCTCAGGTCTCAGCTCTTTGTACAAAGTCACACGCCATCGTTCCCTGCAAGGCAGTGCTCCCAGTCTCTTCAAGTTGGTGATGTGATCTCCAAGCATCTTGATCATCTTCACTTGTTCAGTGGTTGCTTGATTAGGTGGTAAAAGTTGTGAGCGAGAAGCTGATTAAGCTGTTGTAAATTGTTTGACTCTCAAAAAGTATATATTTGGCACTAGTTTTCAAAAGCACAGAGCTTGGAGACAGAGTTGGGTGAACACAATTGGGGTGGATTACAAGCAGAGTGGAAGAATTTGGTGATGGAGGGAATCGGTAGAGAGGAGTAAGGCGGTTGAGATGTTTAACTGAAAAGGAGGCATGGAGCCACAGAACCCAAGGACTCTAAATAGGCCCGAGAGCGAGAGGAGCGGCCAGAGATAACGGTAGGCCTGAGATACTAGAGGGAGCGCGAGTGTGAGGGAGCACGGTATAATAAACCTAAAGTGATGTCAGCGCAAGGGAAGGAGCTGATTGGTGAGTAGCTGGTGATATTTTTTTTCAGTCTTGTGTTTATTTCTGTTCAGTTAGTTAATAGTCGAATAAATAGAGGCATGGCAGGGCACCTCAGTCCTGTGGGATGCACATCCTGTGCCATGTGGGAAGTCCAGGACACTTCCCGTGTCCTGGACAACCACATGTGCAGGAAGTGTCGTCGCCTGGAGGAGCTCGAGCTCTGCGTTTCGGAGCTTGAGCAGCAGCTGGCATCACTGCGGTCCATCCGTGAGGCCGAGAACTACATGAATAGCATGTTTCAGGAGGTGGTCACCCCGCAGCTTAAGAGTATGCCGGCAGGGAGGGAATGGGTGACTGCCAGAAAGACAAGGAGGACCAGGCAGGTAGTGCAGGAGTCCCCTGAGTGCATCTCACCCTCTAACCGGTATTCAGTTCTAACTACGGGTGAGGGCGATGGCTCCTCTGGGGAGTACAGCCAGAGCCAAGTCCACGGCACCACGGGTGGCTCAGCTGTACAGGGGGAGGAGGAGGAAGATCTGGAAAGCAATAGTGATCGGAGATGCAATAGTTAGGGGAACAGACAGGCGTTTCTGTGGCCACAGACGTGATTCCAGGATGGTATGTTGCCTCCCTGGTGCCAGGGTCAAGGATGTCACTAAGCAGCTGCAGGACACTGAGGGGCGAGGGTGAACAGCCAGAGGTCGTGGTCCATATCTGTATCAGCGACCTAGGTAGAAAGAGGGATGAGCACTTGAAATGCCATAGCATACAAGGCTACGGACCAAATGCTGGAATATGGGATTAGATTAGACAGGGCTTGATGGCCGGCGCGGACACGATGGGCCGAAGGGCCTCTATCCGTGCTGTAAGAAAAAAAAAAGGTCCTGCAGGCAGATTTTAGGGAGCTAGGAAAGAGATTAATAAACAGGACCTCAATGGTAATAATCTCTGGATTGCTCCTGGTACCACGAGCTAGTGAGTATAGAAATCAGAGAACAGATGGTACAGGAGGGAGGGCTTTAGATTCCTGGGACACTGGGACTGGTTCTAGGGGAGGTGGGACCTGTACAGGCCGGACGGGTTGCACATCAACAGAGCCGGGACCAATATCCTCGCCCGGGGGGTTGCTAGTGCTGTTGGGGAGGGGATAAACTAATTTGGCAGGGGCTGGGCACCAGGATGTAGCATTAGAAAGGAGAAACAAGATGCACAAAGCTTTGGGAGAGATAGATAACACTAGAGTAAGAAATAGTACGGTATTAGGTGGGGTCAGACTAAGGGAATACAAGAAGGTCTAAGATAGGTTTACAGTGCATGTGTGTAAACACACGAAGCGTGGTAAATAAGGTTGGTGAGCTGCAAGTGCAAATAGCCACATGGGAATATGATGTTGTGGTGATAACAGACCTGGCTCCCAAAAGGGCGGGATTGGGTACTAAATATTCCTGGATATAAGGTGTTCAGGAAAGAAAGGAGATGGGGTGGCAGTATTGATTAAGGAGATTACAGTGCTAGAGAGAGGATGTGCTGGAATGGTCAAGGACAGAATCTTTGGTTAGAGTTAAACAATAGAGCTGCCATTACACTACTCGGTTTATTCTATAGGTCACCAACTATTGGGAAGGCTATTCTAATATAGACTGGGATAGAAATAGTGTAAAGGGCAGAGAGGGGGAAGAATTTCTGAAGTGCTCAGGAGAACTTTCTTGAAGGAGGCATTGCTGGTTCTGGGGAATGAGGTGGGGCAAGTGTCAGTAGGGGAACATTTAGGGAATAGTGATCATAGTATCATAAGGTTTAGATTAGCCATGGAAAAGGACAGGGAGCAATCTAGAGTAAAAATACTTAATTGGAGGATGGCCAATTTCAGTGGTTTCAGAATGGATCTGGCCTGGGTAAATTGGAATCAAAGATTGGCAGGCAAAACTGTAATCGAACAATGGGCTGCCAGAGGAGATGGTTCGGGTAAAGTGGAGCTACATTCCCATGAGGGGGAAATGTAGGGCAACCAAAGCCAGAGCTCTCTGGATGATGAAAGAGATAGAGTAAGATGAAGCAGAAAAAGTGGGTGTATGACCTATCAAGTTGAGAATACAAGTGAGAACCAGACTAAATATAGAAAGTTCAGAGGGGAAGAGAAAAAGGAAATAAGAGGGGCAAAGAGAGTATGAGAATAGACTGGCAGCTAATATAAAAGGGAATCCAAACTTCTTCTATAGGCATATAAATAGTAAATGGGTAGTAAGAGGAGGGGTGGGGCCGATTAGGGACCAAAATGGAGACCTGCGCATGGAGGCAGAGGGCATAGCTGAGGTACTAAATGAGTACTTTGCATCTGTCGTGACTAGGGAAGAAGATGCTGCCAAAGTCAGTGAAAGTGGAGGTAGTTGAAATATTGGATGGGCTAAAAATTGATCAAGGAGGTACTAGAAAGGCTGGCTGTACTTAAAGTAGATAAGTCACCAGGACCGGATGGGATGCATCCTAGGATGCTGATGGAAGTAAAAGTGGAAATTACAGATGTACGAGCCATAATCTTCCAATTTTCCTTGGATACAGGGGTGGTGCCAGAGGACTGGAGAATTGCAAATGTTACACCCTTGTTCAAAAAAGGGTGTATGGATAAACCCAGCAACTACAGGCCAGTCAGTTTAATCTTGGTGGTGGGGAAGCTTTTAGAAACGATAATCCGGGACAAAATTAACAGTCACTCGAACAAGTGTGGATTAATTAAGGGAAGCCAGCACAGATTTGTTAAAGGTGTTTAACTAACTTGATTGAGTTTTTTGATGAGGGCAATGCGGTTGATGTGGTGTACATAGACTTCCAAAAGGTGTTTGATAAAGTGCCACATAATAGGTTTGGCAGCAAAGTTGAAGCCCATGGAATAAAAGGGACAGTGGCAGCATGGATATGAAATTGGCTAAGTGACAGGAAACTGAGAGTAGTAGTGAACGGTTGCTTTTTGGCCTGGGGGAAGGTATACAGTGATGTTCCCCAGGGTCGGTACTAGGACCACTGCTTGGAGGTATAGTGAACAGTGAGGAGGATAGTGATAGACTTCAAGAGGACATAGACAGGCTGGTGGAATGGGTGGACACGTGGCAGATGAAATATGATGCAGAAAAGTGCGATGTGATACATTTTGGTAGGAAGAATGAGGAGAGACAATATAAACTAAAGGGTACAATTCTAAAGTGGGTGCAGTAACAGATCTGGGGGTATATGTGCACAAATCGTTGAAGGGGGTAGAGAAGGTGGTTTAAAAAAGCATACGGGATCCTGGGCTTTATAAATAGAGGCATAGTACAAAAGCAAGGAAGTTATGATGAACCTTTATAAAACACTGGTTCGGCCTCAACTGGAGTATTGTGTCCAATTCTGGGCACCGCACTTTAGGAAGGATGTGAAGGCTTTAGAGAGGGTGCAGAAAAGATTTGCAAGAATGGTTCCAGGGATGAGGGACTTCAGTTCCGTGGATTGACTAGAGAAGCTGGGGTTGTTCTCCTTGGAGCAGAGAAGGTTGAGAGGAGATTTGATAAGAGGTGCTCAAATCATGAGGGGTCTAGGCAGAGTAGATAGAGAGAAACTGCTCCCATTGGTGGAAGGGTCGAGAACCAGAGGACACAGATTTAAGGTGATTGGCAGAAGAACCAAAGGTGACATGAGGGAAAAAAAATTTATGCAGCAAGTGGTTATGATGGAATGCACTGCCTGAAAGGATGGTGGAGGCAAATTCAATTGTGACTTTCAAAAGGAAATTGGATAAGTATCTGAAGGAAAAAAATTTGCAGGGCTAGGGAGAAAGGGCGGGGGGAGGGGCACTAGCTGATGTGCTCTTGCAAAGAGCCGGCACAGGCTCGATGGGTCAAATAGCCTCCTTTGGTGCTGTAACCATTCATTCTGACTTGGTCAGCTGATCCTGGCAAGAGCGCCTGCTTTGTGCAGCCATTCATTAGAAGGGTGGATGGGAAGGCAGCTATGATTTTAGGACGGAGGATGTCGTCACATTCTAATTCCGTTATTTGCAGGCTGCTTATTCAGCCCACCACCATTTCTGCAGGAATTCTGAACGTCGCGCAGTTGGGGAGAAAACCCAGCAGATCTAGAGCCCGCCTCAAATTCCAGGACCCCAGGAGAAAACTGCTTGATTTGCGCTCCTCCCCACCCCAGGAATTGCGGGCCCATGGTCTCTGTTCCTTGCTTGATGCCTTTGTGGAAAACACTTGGAATGAACAAGTGCTTTGTCACTGTGATATCACACCAGGGAAAATCTGATTTTGATCACATGGGCCAGAAATTCAGCTTTCCGGCTTCCTGCGGGTGCAAGCATCGCGCGCGTACTTGCCTACCACGCCTGCTGTTGTGCTTTGGGCCCACGAGGACTTCGGCTCCTGGGCCTCCTCCAGCTGCCGGCGCGCAGTGCTTGCGTATCCCAGGGGCGCAGTTAGTTCGAAGCGTCCCCTGGGATCACGTGGGCCATGGAGAGCCAATCCTAACAGGGCATTTTCATTCATAGATTTGACAGGAAGACCTGTCAAATCTATGAATAGAGATCCGCCCCAAAACCACACTTAAACTTCAAACAAATAAAAAAAAACATCACATTTTTAAAATAACTATAAGTTACATAAATTAACTACTTTAAACAAAAATTTAAATTTTTGAAAAAATTAATTATACTTTTTAACGGTGCTAAAAATAAACTTACCTTTCTTTAAAGTATCTAAAAAAGATAAACCTGTTGAAAAAATGTTTAAATTGTAATTAATTAACCACTTACCTTGTTAAAAACAGGCCTTGCGCCTCCTTTTTAAAAGCGTACCTTCTCCATACTTACCCTCCCGGAGAAACCTGAAAAAAAAACGAAGTTCGCTGCGTGCGTGCAGCCTCTCCCGCGCATGTGCTCGACTTCTGAACCCCTCCCTTCAGAGGAACGGAAGTTCCGGTTTCCCGCGCATGCGCAGTGCATGCAGGAAACCGGCACTTCAGGTGGCCTTACGGGTGAGTACACAGCGCGTACTCACCTGACAAGAGCCGAATTTCTGACCCCATATCTCCACTAGTGTCATTGGAAAAAAAAAATGAACAACTGGAGCATTACAAATTACTGTTGTAGTTTGTATTTTGAACTCTTGTTTCTGCAGATGCAGGATTTTCTTCTCCTTTTAGAAAAATTAAGACATATCCAAATCCTTCAATCCTAATGTCTCAAACTACATTCAGGACTTGTTGGTCGATAACCATTAAACAGTAATGGATTGTCTCAGGTTTTTGCTACAGGGTGAGATGTGGCCTTTCTACTATATCAACAATCTGAATAAGTTTTCAAAGAAGAAGGAACGAGGAATGGACCACTCCTACTACCCAAAGGACAATAACGGGTAACATAATTCTCAACTGTACTTTGTAAACTGCTGCTCAAATACTGTAATGTATTAAGTCTTACTTATGCTGAAATAAAATCATAACTGTTACCAATATGGAGTCAGCTTCGAATCATTGAACAGACAGTCCAAAGGCACTTCCAATTTTTTCTTAGTGCGGAGGAGGTAGGTTGATTTGAAGGGATCTCACCTATGCTCTTTAAGTTAAAGTATCTGCTCCACACACTACAAACCATGTTGGTAATAAGTGGGGGGAAAAAATCACCAGAAAAGTTAACCACAAGAGAGAGTTTGGGGGGGGGAGTTTCTACTTGAAGGAGAAGAAGCCTTTTTATTTCTTTTCTCCAGCTGCACAAAGACAAACCAAAAAAAATGCATTATATAAAGGAAACAGCAAAATAAAGACATTAAAACTGCAAACAGTAATAGAAAAATAAAATGACAGGAGGATAAGAATAAAATAACTCAAAGTAAACAGAAGTTAGAGTAAGGATGAAATAATGCAAAGAAGATAGAAAGAATTGCATTTACTGGCCCAGAAATTAGGCTCCCTGGCTTCCCGCGCAAGGAGGTGCAAGGATCCTGCGCGCACCTACCTACCGCGCCTGCCGTTGACCTCTGGGCCCACGGGGACTTCAGCTCCTGGGCCTGCCCCAACTGCCGGCCCGCAGTGCTTGCGTGTCCCAGGGGTGTAGTTAGTGCGATGTGTCCCCTGGGATCACGTGGGCCATGGAGAGCCAATGGCAGCAGACCATCTTTCATTCATAGATTTGACAGGACCTGTCAAATCTATGAATTGAAATCAGCCCCAAAACAACAGATAAACTTCAATTAATTTTTTTTTAAAACCATCACATTTTTAAAATAACTATAACTTAAATAAGTTAACTACTTTAAACAAAAATTTAAATTTTTGAAAAAATTAAAATACTTTTTAACAGTGCTAAAAATAAACTTACCTTTCTTTAAAGTATCTAAAAAAGATAAATCTGTTGAAAAAAATTTAAAATTATAATTAATTAACCACTTACCTTGTTGAAAACGGGTCTTGCGCCTCCTTTTTAAAAGCGCAGCTTCTTCATACTTACCCTCCCGGAGAAACCTGAAAAAAACCCTAAGTTTGCTGCGTGCGCGCAGCCTCTACCGCGCACGCGGTTCACCTCTGAACCGCTCCCTTCACGAGACCGGAAGTTCCGGTTTCCCGCGCATGCGCAGTGCATGCAGGAAACCGACACTTCAGGAGGCCTTACGGGTGAGTGCACAGTGCGTACTCACCCGGCAAGTGCCGAATTTTTGGCCCAGTATCTTATCACATTCTCAGAACATCATAGCCAAAGAATTACTTTGAAGTGTAGTTATGGTTGTTTTATAGGCAAACACAGAAATTAATTTGCACATAAGACCCGACAAACAGAAAATTAAATGAATAACCGTTTGATGGCACCACTCCTGTTTTATGGACTCTAAATGGGCACCTAAACCTCCAATGTGATGTGCAGGAAGCAGGCGCTCATTACAAATTGCAAGTGCGCTGCACGCCATATTGGTGCAGGCAAAAAGAGTTGTCCCGGGCGCTCACCTGAAACGGGGCTGAGTTCCTTTGCATATGCAAATAAGGGACCCAACATCTGTTTGAGGCCCTCTGTGCAAAGTCGGGTTGTCCTGAATGCAGCCGGCGCAGGGACATTGGGTCTACGTGCGACCTAATCAGTAGTCGTTAAAGGGGCCGCTGCGGGCTGCCAACGAGTCTTGGCAGAAAGAAAAATGGAAAAAAAAATACTTGCCTAAATTTGGAGCTGGGAGGAGCAGAAGTGCAGCTCCTGACCCCACATTAAAACCGCCAGCCGCTGCTGGACTCTACTCGCTCCCTCACTTCCTGATCGCCGTCTCAACCCATGTCCCAATCGACCCCGTCCTGGTTGTCCGATCGACCCCCAAGTTGACACTTCCTAATCAAATGATGCTTTCTACCAAATGCCGAATGCTATAGACTGTAGTTGCAGAGAACTCTGTGGAGCAGACAAACTTGCCTGCCTGGCTAGGGATTCAGGTAGAAATGATACTTTATAATGCAGGGAGCGGAAAAACTGATGCTGCCTGATTTGCCCTGTATTGTAGAGTTTCGCAATTATCGCGATTCAAAATAACATGAGAAAAGCAGATTCAATTGATCAGTTTTATTAAACGAAATGCTGTCCTGATAATAAAGGACACAGAAGCCTGTAAAATGGCCGCCGCGCATCGTGGCAGAAGCTTCCAGAAACACAGTGGGCAGACAAGATGGCGTCGAATATACATTTCAGTATGAGATTGGATCATACTCGGTACACATTGATAAAGACAGGATGCAACCCGTTTGCATTTTGAACAATAGCAATGATATAAGTGCTGGAATCGTTTTCCTATGCACAGTAAGGATCATTGAACTGGGCAATCGAAGGCCCATCCAGACACATCAATACACAAATACCCCCCCGGCTCAACAATGAGAGAGACATTGGCGGGTGATTAAGCCAGTATTCGGGGGGCCCCAAAACCAGCCGAGGAGACGATTCATACACATCCTGGCTGGCTCAACAATGGGGAAGACATTAACGGATAGTTGGCCAGGTTTCAGGTGCTACCGAAACCCGTTAAGAAGATAATCGCCCCATGCTGGGAGTTTTAAGCGCCAAAATCACACAAAGGATAAACATTTAGATTTGAGCGGGAGATAAAATGGACCTAACAGTATAACTATAGAGGACAAATGTCCATCACTCTCTTATCTCTCTGCTGACCCTTGCTGAACGCTCTTGACTCTTCCTGAACTCCTGGACTGTCAGCCTCTTGATTTTTCTCTGGACTCTGTTGACTCTTGACTCTTAGCCGTACTGGTCGGCTATTCGAGTGTTGGGTGGAGCTCAATCGGAACGAGCCGCCTCGACCCGGGCAAGTAACAGGGCACACCATCCCGAGTGTCGGTAAACGGTGTCTGGACCCGGAGGCCCGAGAAGACGAGAAGAGAAGAAGACGAGAAGAAGTTCCACGTGCCGCCACGGTCAGTAAACCCCGACCGCGCCCGAAAATATAACGACAAGAACTTTCCTTTGAGTTCTACCGACTTCTACATGTACCGTAACACAGGAAGATCCTTCTTTGAATTCTAAGACGGTTTGAGTCCATCGACTGCTTCATGACAACAAGGAGTCTGGCCTGTTTTTCGCAGCAGCGAAAGTAAACAAGTGGGGTGCAGAAACCCTTCCAAACACGTGACAGTCAGGCGCTGCAGCGAAACGAGCTGAGTGCCTCACTTTAAAATCTCTGAAGTAAGCCGAGTGGTGAGCATGTTTTCCGATCCTACAAATCCAGACGTAGTTTAGGTATTGTTAAGGGAGGGTGGTTTTTAATAAGGTTAAGGTATAATGTGTTCCCCTTTTTACGATGTGCCGTGTGTTCTCCATTTCCATAGACCAAGTTTTATGAATGTGTGTATACTTGTACTCTCTTTGATTTGCGCCTCTGACATGTATTTCATGATTTTAGACACCATGCAATAAAGATTTTCATTTCGTGCTATTCAACCGAATCTATTTGAGTTTTTCTCTGCATTACTGCTCCTTGCATCTAAGTCCAGGTGTCAGAACCGTAAGGGCGAGTGGGTCGAACCACTCACAGGTGCTTATTGCAAAAAGGCTGGCCAGAGACCAGAGCAAGCAACAGTATAGGCAACGAAGGCCTAACCTCGCACCAGCACCGTCTGAGACACGCCCCCTTACAGAAAATGGCGACCGCGGCAGGACCCTGGCAGCAAGAGAGTAATGTCTTAGACCCAGGTTTGAATAGGCGAAATGTGATGGACGAGAAGGTAGCCGACTACGTGTTTGGGAAAGTTAACTTAACCAAACAGTGGATATGTGACCTACTGATGGATAGGCGTCCGCTAGACGCCGCCATCAAATGGACAGGTAGCAAAGATCATAAGAAGTCGGTAGAGAAAGCGGTCTGGCTGATGTGCTACAAGAAGCAAGTCCAACTTTCGGACCAGGTCATTGCAGCACAGGCAGCTCAGATCAGGAAATTAGAAACAGAGATGGAGGAAAAGGTTACGGGAGGACAGAGACTCATTGCATCACTGAATGCGTTGCATCAGGAACGCCAAGTAGTAGCCAACCACCACGAGGCTAGGATTGATTACCTAGAATGTCAGGTCACGGAAGCAAAATTAAGTGAGGGAAGGATTAGCGAACGGTGTATCCGCCTAGCTAACCAGATAAAGGCCCAGGAAGAAAGCTTGAGGGGAGTTAGGGCGGCATACAAGATGGCTCTCGAGGATAGGCATGAGGGAGCCGACCACAGTGTTTGCCAGAGGGAGATAGAGAACCTAAGAGAGGCCCTGAATAAGGCAAACGGCTTGCTGTGTCTCATCAGCCCGTCAGCGAGCCAGCCACAGGTAGGTAGGGAATTCCCAAAATCCCTACCGGAAAAAGCAGAAGTGGTATCAACCACTAAGCCCTCCGCGCCACCCAGCTATACGGAAACCTGGGTGAGGGAGGAAGTGGTGGAAATAGAGAAGAAGGTTCCTGAGGTAGGACAATCCCCAGAGGTAGTGTCGAGACCGGGACCGATGTGTCCGGTCCGAGGTCATAAGAGAGGCCCGAATGGGGCAAATGGGGCAGACGGGGATATCCTGAACCAACTTGTAGTGCCCCACAGCTCACACCAGCTGAGAGCAA
The DNA here is from genome assembly GCA_030390025.1 of Squalus acanthias. NCBI lineage: Eukaryota > Metazoa > Chordata > Chondrichthyes > Squaliformes > Squalidae > Squalus > Squalus acanthias. The sequence goes on from CM059433.1 coordinate 104,207,064, forward strand.
TGATTAGCCATGTACGGAAGCTGTCCGAGTCAGAAGACCCTTCCGTACATTTTAGAGAAGTAGAACAGACCGCAGCGATTAATGGCTGCGACGACGAGGAAAAGACCAAGATGTTGCTGTTCTCTTTAGATAGCTCGATCCTTCAGTGTCTCTCCGACAAGAGCAAGAAAGGAACTAAAAGCTATGGGGATTTACGGGACGAGGTCCTAGAAGTGTTAGGGGCGGATGACGAAGGTCCGTTCGTCAGACTGGGTCAGACCGTGCAGATGGAGGGAGAACCCCCGCGGGTTTTCGCCGACAGACTGTGGCCAGTATACCAGCGCAGCTGCCCAGGTGCGCCACAGCGCGTCTATCTGGACGGCGCCGGGAAAGCTCATTGGCTCAGGTGCATAGTAGCCAACAGCTTGCCAGCCATCAGGGAGCAGGCCAGAGCATGGTTTGATCCCACCAACCCCGAGACAACAGAGGAATCTGACCTGAGTCACCTCACCATAGGGTATCGGAACACTAGAAGCATGGGAGCGCGTCCCCTTAAGGGAAAGGTGCATGAAGCAAAGCCCGCAGCTCCGGCTCAGAAAGAGTGGCATCAGGAGGGTAATCGCGCCCCACAAACCAGTAGTGTTTGTTACGGGTGCGGGAAGACAGGTCACTGGCGTAAAAACTGTAGGAATCCCTGGAAGGACTCCAGGGAAAAAGCTCCCGCAGTCCGAACCCAAGCGCCTGTCTCTGAGAAAGGAGCTGGTGTGCCTATCCATCCCGATGCGATAGAATCAATGTTAGGAGCCATGCGGTCTCTTATGATTTCGCACGGGAGGGTGGCAGTCGTTACCGGCCCCACAGATGCCACAACCCCGTCCACCAGTACCCAATGACTAAAGCCCGCGCAGCCCGTTTACCTGTGTCCGCTCAGCTATGATGCGTGGAAAAGACCCCTGGTAGAGATGGAGGTAGAGAAGCAGAAGGGTAGTTACTTGTTGGACACGGGAGCTTCATGCACCGTGATTCATACAGATAGCCCCTTTGACTCACCACTGTCTACCAAGGTCCCATTCACATTAGCGGGGTTCATAGGAAAAGAGCAGGCTGGCGCATTCTCCATTCCACTCTCCATTCATTTAGGAGCACTCCACACCACATGGAAGTGCATCCTGATGAAATGGCAAGAGGGGGGTGGCAAAGGTATCCTCGGATCGGATCTCCTAGCGGAACACGGGATCCTCGTGGACCTTAGGAATCACTGTCTCTGGGGAGCCAAGGGTGGGAAAGGCAAGGTAGTTGTAATCCCAGGGAAGGAAGGAAAAGGGGCCCTGTGTACCATGAAGCCATCCGGAGGTTACGACCTCGGGCTTATGGTCGCGGATGTCCCAACGGACATGCAAACGTACGTGTCAGATAATATGCACGCGTTTGCAACCCACAAGCACGATTGTGGAAGGGTTACCGGGTTTGAGGTCAGCGTAGACGGGGACCCCATGACCCGGCCCCAAAAGTAGTATAACTTCCCCAAAGAAGCAGAACCCGACATGGAGACAGCAATGTCCTCATTGGTGCAGCAGGGCGTGTTGAGACCGATAGCCACACACGTGAACTCCCCATTATGGCCGGTAAGGAAGCCGGATAATTCGTGGAGGGCCACGGTGGACTACAGAGTCCTCAACAGTAACATCACCGCCTGCGCGCCCACAGTAGCAGCAGTTGCTGACCTAATAGGGAGTATCCCAGCGTCCGCGACCACGTTCACAGTGCTGGATATCTCGAACGGTTTTTGGTCCATCCCGTTGCGGCGAGAGGACCAGTACAAGTTTGCCTTTACTTTTAAAGGACAACAGTACACATGGAACTGTTTGCCACAGGGTTTCCACAACAGCCCCAGTATTTTTCATCAGTGTATGGCAGGAAGTTTAAAGGAGTTTAGTCAGCCCAATCAGATAGTGCAGTACGTGGATGATTTGCTCCTGTTCACAGACTCAAGGGAGGAGCATGGACCACTGTTAGCCGAGTTATTGGAGCTGCTAGCGAGAAAGGGTTTTAAAGTTAACCCTAAGAAAGCACGGATCGGTCAGCAGGAAGTAAAATTCCTGGGGCTGACCATTCGCGCTGGGGAAAGAGCCATAGATAAGGCTAGGAGGGAGTCGGTCCAGGAGTTACCGATTCCCAACACCATAACGGGTGTGAGGTCCTTTCTGGGACTGACCGGATACTGTAGAGACTTCATCGAGGACTATGCGGCCACAGCAGCCCCGCTGCTCCGACTCCTACATAAGGGAGTGGAGTGGTCTTGGGACGAGGGTTGTCAGGCAGCATTCGAGAAGTTAAAAAGGGATCTGCAGACCGCGCCAGCTTTAGGGGCCATAGATGGGGGGGAGGAGTTTTTCCTGGAGGTAGCTGCCAGCGGAGACAGCTTGAGCGCCGTGCTGCTCCAAGAGCGTCACGGCAAGCTGAGGCCGGTTGTTTATTCATCCAGGGTGTTAACGGATGTGGAAAGGAGTTTTTCCAACTGCGAAAGGCATCTTTTAGCCACGCATTGGGCTGTGAAAAGATCAGCGATCTTCACAGGGCTCTCTCCCATCACTCTCCTCACCCATCACATGCCAACCAAGATGCTTCTGGATGGGAGGATTAAGGATGGGACCGTAAGCAGCACCCGCATTGCGCGCTGGACCCTTCTCCTTTCCCAGATGGATCTTAGAGTTAAAGGTCTTTGCAAGCCCAAGCTCGCGGCCAACCTGGTATACCCCGGAACAGCCCACCAGTGTTCGGTGGAAGGGGTGTGGGAGGTCAACATAGGTTTGCGGGCCGGGATACATCCCACCGGTCGCGAGATTTATGTTGATGGTTCCAGCACAGTGTCCGCTGGCGAACGACTCACAGGGTGTGGAGTTTATGACCCTGCGGCAAACCTTGCCTTGACAATTAAACTCCCCAGCACGATGAGTGCGCAGCAGGCTGAGCTGTCTGCGGTGGCGTACGTAGTTACCCACCCAGAGATCTTCTCAACCCCATACACGATTTGTTCGGACAGTATGTTTACATGCAATTCGTGTACGGAATACCTGGCCATTTGGTCCCGACTGGCTACACCTCCGTGGACGGGCGACCTTTAACGGTGAAGCCCTTGCTGGAAAAGATCCTAGCAGCAGTGGGGGAGGAAGGGGAGATTTTCATCCACAAGGTGAAGGCTCACTCCTCCACAGAACCCCGCGGGGAAGGCAACCAGCAGGCGGATGCGCTAGCCAGGGAGGGTGCCCGTAACGGCATTTTCTGGGACCCCTATGGACCCAGACCCGTGGCAGCGATCCAAGGCAGGGAAGGGAATCCCGGGAACACCAGGGTAGCACTGCCCCTAGACCTTAAGACCGTCCAGAGCCAGGATCCCGCCCTAAAAGCAGTTCTCAGAACGATTACTGAGGGCAAGCAGGTAGAGGGCCCGTACAGTATGGCAACCCTCTCCGTTAAAGAAGGCATGCTGTTCCGCGAGGAACAGTGGGTTGTGCCGCAGCAGCACAGGAGGGAATTCCTCCAGTTGGCTCATGAGGGGCCGGGGGCAGGACACCCCGGGCCTGAGGTTACCTGGCAACGTGTAGAGCAGGCGGGATGGTGGCCGGGACTCAGGGAGCAGGTCCGCGAGTTCTGTGCAAGCTGTCTTGTGTGCGCTGCAAACAACCCAGACCCCCAGAAAAGGAAAGTGCCCATGGGGCACATCAGGAGGGTGGAGGGACCATGGCAGTCGATACAGATCGACTATATAGGGCCCCTGCCCACCACCCAGGGAGGCTACAAATACTGCCTCGTCCTGGTGGATGTGTTTTCCAAGTGGGTAGAAGCCTTTCCCTGTAGAACAGCTACGGCGCTGGGTACTGCCAAGATCTTGGTCCGGGAAGTGTTCTCGCGGTGGGGACTCCCCCGTTTCGTGGAGTCAGACCAAGGGAGTCATTTCACCAGCCAGGTGATGCAGAACACCCTCATGCTTTTGGGCATTGAAGGGAAGTGGCACGTAACGCACAATCCCCAGTCATCAGGGATTGTGGAACGCATGAACCGGACCCTCAAGGAAAAACTGAGGAAAGAGACTATGAACTCGCCCCAAAAATGGGCGGAGGTTCTGCCTCTAGTCCTCATGGGAATCCGGGCCAGCCAGTCGAAGAGTACGGGGTATTCCCCGTACGAGGTGATGACTGGGAGGATCATGCGAACCCCCACCCATGTACTAGCCCCGGTGCTCACTGAGGGTCAGCTCCAAGAGGTGAAACGGGACAAGTTTGTCCAGACCCTCTTGGAACGCCTGAAGCAGGTTTACGAGCAGGCGGCTGGGAACATGGGAAGACAGCACCAGGGCAATCGCCTGTTGCTGGAACCCCATAAGAAGCAGGAGTGGGAAGTCGGAGATCAGGTCATGGTTAGGAACTATGCCAGAGTAGGGAGTTTGGAGCCGCTGTACATGGGACCCTGCAGTATTGTAGATAAGGCGAGTCCCATGGTGTATGCCGTAAAGGTACCCCGCCGCACAAAATGGTTCCACATTAACCAGTGCAAGCTGTATAAACCGGGTGCACAGGGGCCAATCACAGGGGCCAAACCTGCGAGTGGGGACTCTCAGCCCCGGGTAGAACCGCAGGGCACACAGGCCGGTAAAGCAGCCTGCGTGAGGGGAGAGGACATTCTGGAAAAGTGTAGGATCTTTTCTTTTTCTTGGGATTCAGATGAGGAAGAGCTCGGAGAGCTCAACCAAGGTAGTGACCCGGTCGGAGAGGTGGTGGGGTCGGAGGACGGAGGTTCCGCCCTCGACCCAAGCAAAGGGGAGATAGGGATTGCGAGTGGAGTTCCACTTACTGGAGGAACAAGTAGGGTGGAGTCGGAAACCGCAGATCCCGAGCCCAGGGGGGCGGACCAAGGGGAGACAGAGCCGGCGGCTGTGGTGGGACCACAGGCCGTGACGGCGGAAGTCCCGGTCTCCGGTCCGTCGGTCCTGGAGATCTTGCCCAAGGTGGCCCTCCGCAGGTCGAGTCGGACACCCTAGCCCAGGAAGTTGTGGTCAAAACCCTCGTACACCCCCAGGCGTAAGTTCAAGGCAGTCCAGGGAGATCCCAGTCCCAGCTCAGCAGCGACAGGCTGCGGCGGATCAAAGACAGGGGTCAGTGCCCCCCCGCAACGGGGAAAAGCTCGTGACAGCCTTCGCAGACTTTAGGTAGGCCGCCCTGGGAACGGGCAGCGCTGTACAGTTATTTTAGGAGGATAAGTTTAAGTTTATAGTGTTTTTAATATCCGGTTAAGATTGTAGTTTAATTTTATAAGTAAATGGTAAAATGATGGGAGTTAGTGATAGGAATAGTTAAGGTCTATCCAGCATACATGTCTTTGTACGTGAGACGAGGTCAAGGGACCCGCTCACCCTTCACAAAAGCCAGAGACTCTTGGGAGGCTGGCTACATCATTTTATCTGATCACAGGAACCAGGAGATATGGAAAGGATTCTGATAGTGCTCGCAACGATCGGATATGGATTGGCCTATCGGGGCCTCACCAAGGATGTCGTTGTGTTCGGTTGCTCCGGGGACACGGCCCCCATCGCGACGGATGGGACCGGGGAGCGAGAAGCTGAGGAGACCGCCACTTATTTCCACAAGGGAAGGTGGCCGGGATGGCTGGGAACTAATTCAACGGAATACTCCAGCGCATCCGGGTTTGCGTACAAAGAGACTTCTTTACTGTGTCCCAGGGTGAGGATCGTTGCACCCAGAATCAGCGTCACCGTCGGCAAAAGGATTTGTTTGACGGGCAATGGGAAGGTCCCATTGAGCCGATGGTGGTGGTTACGGAAGTTAAGCAAGACTATGAGAAATTCCTCGGTCGAGTGGGAGCGATTGGGTAACAATACCCATCGGACAATTACGGGGACTAACGGACAATTGAAAGTCTGTTGGGACAAATGGTGGGAACCGGATGAGGGAATATATGTTTGTATGTGGGGATCGAAGTACGTTTGCCACAAGGGTATATCCATATTTTTTCTACAACAGTGGCAGGATGCCGGGAAAGGGATGAGGTGGGATGTCAGCACTCGGGGGTGCGGAGCTCCATTCTCCCCGATCCCGGTAAACGCCACTGAACTCATCACGCGCCCACGCAAGTCTCCGCCCACGATTCCGGTGGCTTTGGCTCAGGAGGAAGGGTGCCCTAAAACCACTAAGGGGCCCGGGAATGGTCTGGTACTGGTGCCAACAGATCAGATACTGTATCAAGGGGTACATTACGCGGTGGCTTCGGTGATTTTAAATCTCACCGAGGTGCATTTACCAGAGTGGTGCCCCAAAGAAACGGAAAAATTGTACCAGGTCCTGTTAACAAACATGTTCAGGCAATTTTATGAGTTTGATTTTGCAGAGGTTGACAAAACAAGCTTATACACCACACCACACGAAGTTTTGGGTCAGGCGGGGAGACAAAGAAGGGGTGTTGTGAACGATGTGTTCACTGCTTTTAATACGGGAACATCTGTGGTCAACGCTCTAGATAATGTGGAGCTGCAGACCCAGATCAACGGTTTAAAAACACAGTTAAAAAGCATCCTCACAAACGAGAACAAGGTAGTAGGGTCTGAGTTACATGAGGACCAGGCCATGACACTACACTTAAAAGAGATTATAGCAGAGCTGGAGAAGCATGCGAGAACGGTAAATGCCCTGATCAGGGAAGATCGAAATGCATCCGATCAAGCTGCGCAGAACGAGGTGTGCGTACTATACGGGGCGTGGTTACTGGGCGAGGGCCGCAGTAATTTGGAGGATTTAAAACAAGGTTTGGTCCCGTCCTGGATAAGTAACAAACACTTGCAGGCGCTCCACCCTTTTCAGAACGCATTAAGCCCGTGCCAGCTCAGGCTAGCCTCAGAGGCATACCCAGTCCCAGTGGACTGCGGACGGTCAAATCACACTATCATGGGGATAGTAGTACGGATGCCGGTGTTGGGCGACACAGCAAAGCCCGCCCTGGTGTACCGGGTGGAGAACATTGGTGTCATTCAGGGGGGAGCCCACATTCGCTACGCAGCAGTCCCACCTTACGTCATCAGCTGGGAGCAAACGATGACAGGTACCGACCTCTCGGGTTGTCGTGGCCGGGGAGCACACATCATACTGTGTCCCCAGCACTTGAATGCCTTTTTAACACCACAATGTGGGTTCAGAACGGCTGGCGCGAAGCCCATGAATTGCACCATGGAAGCAATGACACAAGATCATGTGCCCCCACAGGTGGCATACATAGGGGGTGGAACGTATTGCGTTACCACTGCAGCGCAACACTACCAGCATGGACAGCACAGCCGGTGTCCGGTGAGTGACAGCAGTTTCTGTTTTAAACCCAGGGCTGAAGTTCAAGTGGCACAACAGCGAATTGTCCCGATCCCTGAACCATCCACTGTTCAACTCACTGTAAAAGAGAATTTCACAGACTTGCAGCGATTCGTCGCACATTTCGGGTACATCATTCCCCCTCTCCCTGAACACCTCACCAAGATTTTAAAAGCCGTCATGGTATCACAGAAACATTTTTACACCCTGGAACAAAAGACTGTAGAGATAGGGGCAGAGATATTGGACATAGTAACCCCACCGTGGTGGGATCTGTTCACTAATATTGAGGTCCCGTCATGGATCAGGATAGCCTCCCACATTTTGGTAGTGTGTCAAGTTGTAAGTGTAGTGTACCTGTTGTTCGTGCACTGCAAAAGGGGCAAACGCCTCACGAGGCAGGAGAACACAGGGGAGTGGAGAGAACGTTACATGCGCGTGAACGAGGAAAGTACCGCGTAAACGGCCAGGATGACGCCCCTCCATTTTACCGTGTGTGTTTTTGTAATTGTTGTAGTTATGAGTATTTGTGACTAAGTTTGGAACTTTTGTATTTTTAAAACAGTTGGTTTAATTATTTTTCCTTTTGTAATAAAACATGCATATACAGGTAGTGCGAGAGGCATCGGCCTTTTTGCACCTGGAAGGCGTATACGCAGTGTAAGTTTAAAGGCAATGCTGCCTACGATTTGTCCAAGTTAGACAATGGCCCAGAAATTAAAGACGGAGCCTTCCTGCGGGGGTAAGGCTTCCCCGCGATATCTCACTGCGCGCCTGCCTTTTCCTTCCGAGCTCACACGAACTTTAGTTTCAAGGCTGCAGCTGTGCAGTGTGTGCGTATCCCACAGACGCAGTTAATTCGTGCGAGCTGTGGGATCACGTGATTCAGTTAGAGCCAATGGCAGCACACCATCTTTCATTCATAGTTTTGACAGCAAGGGCTGTCAAAGCTATGAATCTATACCCCCCCAAAAGAACAGCTAAACCTCAATTAAATTAAAAAAAAAGCCATCACATTAATAAAATAAGTATAGTTAAATAAATTAACCACTTTAAACAAAAAATTAAATTTTTGAAAAAATTTAAAATCTTTTTAAAAGTTATAAAAATAAACTTACCTTTCTTTAAAGTCTCTAAAAAAGATAAACCTGTTGAAAAAAATTTAAAATAATACTTAATTAACTACTTACCTTGTTAAAAGAGGGTCTTACGCCTCGTTTCTTTATGTGCAAAATCTTCCATGCTTACCTGCGCGTTCAAAGCACTAAGTGCACTGCGTGCGCGCAGCCTGTAGCGCGCACGCGGTTCACTTAGGAACCGCCCCCTTTTGAGTTCACCAAGTGCCGGTTTTCAGCGCATGCGCAGTGCATGCAGAAAACCCGCAATTGGAGACAGAATACGCGAGAGTACATAGTGCGTACTCTCGCGTACTAAGACTAATTTTTGGGCCATTGTGTTTTCTCTGGGAAATGAGGACTGCATGGAGGCCATAGATAATTTAATTACCGGGAGTGTTTGGGTGTGGAGAATCGGGATAATTTGCTCACCAGCATTTAATTGATACGATAAGCGGAGTTATTCGCATCAACAGGAGGGACTGTAGAGTTTCGCAATTATTGCGATTCAAAATAACATGAGAAAAGCAGATTCAATTGATCAGTTTTATTAAACGAAATGCTGTCCAGAAACACAGTGGGCAGACAAGATGGCGTCGAATATACATTTCAGTATGAGATTGGATCATACTCGGTACACATTGATAAAGACAGGGTGCAACCCGTTTGCATTTTGAACAATAGCAATGATATAAGTGCTGGAATCGTTTTCCTATGCACAGTAAGGATCATTGAACTGGGCAATCGAAGGCCCATCCAGACACATCAATACACAAATACCCCCCCGGCTCAACAATGAGAGAGACATTGGCGGGTAATTAAGCCAGTATTCGGGGGGCCCCAAAACCAGCCGAGGAGACGATTCATACACATCCTGGCTGGCTCAACAATGGGGAAGACATTAACGGATAGTTGGCCAGGTTTCAGGTGCTACCGAAACCTGTTAAGAAGATAATCGCCCCATGCTGGGAGTTTTAAGCGCCAAAATCACACAAAGGATAAACATTTAGATTTGAGTGGGAGATAAAACGGACCTAACAGTATAACTATAGAGGACAAATGTCCATCGCTCTCTTATCTCTCTGCTGACCCTTGCTGAACGCTCTTGACTCTTCCTGAACTCCTGGACTGTCAGCCTCTTGATTTTTCTCTGGACTCTGTTGACTCTTGACTCTTAGCCGTACTGGTCGGTTATTCGAGTGTTGGGTGGAGCTCAATCGGAACGAGCCGCCTCGACCCGGGCAAGTAACAGGGCACACCATCCCGAGTGTCGGTAAACGGTGTCTGGACCCGGAGGCCCAAGAAGACGAGAAGAGAAGAAGACGAGAAGAAATTCCACGTGCCGCCACGGTCAGTAAACCCCGACCGCGCCCGAAAATATAACGACAAGAACTTTCCTTTGAGTTCTACCGACTTCTACATGTACCGTAACACAGGAAGATCCTTCTTTGAATTCTAAGACGGTTTGAGTCCATCGACTGCTTCATGACAACAAGGAGTCTGGCCTGCTTTTCGCAGCAGCGAAAGTAAACAAGTGGGGTGCAGAAACCCTTCCAAACACGTGACAGTCAGGCGCTGCAGCGAAACGAGCTGAGTGCCTCACTTTAAAATCTCCGAAGTAAGCCGAGTGGTGAGCATGTTTTCCGATCCTACAAATCCAGACGTAGTTTAGGTATTGTTAAGGGAGGGTGGTTTTTAATAAGGTTAAGGTATAATGTGTTCCCCTTTTTACGATGTGCCGTGTGTTCTCCATTTCCATAGACCAAGTTTTATGAATGTGTGTATACTTGTACTCTCTTTGATTTGCGCCTCTGACATGTATTTCATGATTTTAGACGCCATGCAATAAAGATTTTCATTTCATGCTATTCAACCGGATCTATTTGAGTTTTTCTCTGCATTACTGCTCCTTGCATCTAAGTCCAGGTGTCAGAACCGTAAGGGCGAGTGGGTCGAACCACTCACAGGTGCTTATTGCAAAAAGGCTGGCTGGAGACCAGAGCAAGCAATAGTATAGGCAACGAAGGCCTAACCTCGCACCAGCACCGTCTGAGACACGCCCCCTTACAGTATCACAGAGGGACATTTAAGAACTGGTGCCAATCTTACCAGAATGGTAATGTGCTATGAATACTTAAGTTTTATGGGTTAAGCTTATTTGCATAATTTATTCAGTGTAGATATGGTTTGGTGCAGAGAGCATCACAGTTGTTGAAGCAGAAGATTACAAATAAGCGAAATTAAAGGGATGGGGAGCATTAAAGGTGAGTGTTACAATTGCAGGACCAAAAAGATGAAAGCTTTTTGAAAGGCTCAAAAGACATCTTGACTATTAGCCGCCATTGCCAAGGCTGAAGAATGAGCGGAGCTAAGAAATGACAGACAAAAATGGAGGGAAAGGAAGCCCTCTGTGCAGGCATAAGTCTGCAGGCAAGTGATAGGTGCAGTCCAGCACTCAAACCCGATGGATAGCTGCTGAAGTGGAGGTTGTGCTGCGTGAAGTGGCTGCGAGGATGATGCCCTCTGTGCCACTCCAGGATGCCATCCCCATACGTGTGTTCCAGCAAGCCTAGGAGAAGGTTGGGGGTACGCTTCAGTCAGCACCTGACCACTGCTGTCACTGGCTGTTCAAGTAGCAGTTGGAACAGTACCCGTCTCTCTGCTGATCTTTGAAGACAGCGACTCTGCCATTTCCAGGTAGGTGTGACAATACCATGTAAGAATAAAAATATATGTTTTGTATGTGTGATGGACTCGAGACTATTAATATAAGATGTATGTAATAAAGATGAATTTGATGTGTATGGATCTCCCTGCTCAAGGCAACGGCGCGAAACCTAACAAAGGAAACCTGCATAACAGGATAACCCCCCACAGAGACAGCATCGAAAACCCATCGAAACTCACCATCGAAACTCAAGAGCCATTAAAAGGTGTTAACAATGAACTTTGATGCGGAGATGCCGGTGTTGGACTGGGGTCATTGGACTTGGACTGGGACTGGGCCCAACAATTAATCAAGAAATGGCACCAGCCACTGCAGACACATGTTCAAAGGAAAGCCAATCAAGGACTGCCATGAAACTAAGACCCAATCCTGGGGTCTTAGCAAGTTAGACTAGAGACAATGGACTTAAAAAGATATAAAACAAGGAACCCAAAGGCTCTCTCTCTCTCTCTGGATGACCATGTGGAAAAGCAGAAAGCCCTCCCTCTACAGACCAGACCAAGAAACAAGGAAAAAGGCCGCGTGCATTGCTTGACTCAGGGAAGTACAAGTCTGTGTAAATCTAACCCATTACCTTACCTGTTGTAATCGAGTAGAGTCCATAGATACCATGTTTTGATGTGCATGAGTGTGTGTGTTTAATAAACTTATTCCAAATTGTTTCAAAAGAATTGGTCTTGCTGTCAATTTAATGCCAGTCGAAATAAAAAGCTTACAACCATAAATCCATCTGGTGGCATCTTTGCAGCTGTGGCCAGTCAGGCTTTGCTGGCTATTGGTTGCCCTGCATACATACTTTCATGCAATACCACTGAGCATGGTGTACTGGGATTTAAGTGCTACTGAGGAAACATCCAGCTAGTCATGCATTCAAATATCTCTGGTGCTATCGGATCTGCTGTTCCAATTTCCAAAGCAGATGGGCACAGAGCATCTCATGCAGTCTTACTGCCTGGCATCCCTCTTCTTGCAAACAAGATAGATAAAGGGAATCCCACTGCAAAACCATTAGTTCCAGTAATGATGCTCGGGGCAAACAAATTATGCCAATTGGCACAAAGGCTCGTGAGGACATAACAGAAAAATAACAAAAAAAAAGAAAAACAATGGTGGAGATATAGTCCTAAAGCCATTGAATCAATCTTCTTACTGGGCACTTTAAACTTCCTGTCATAAACGACACAGTGCGTGGTGACCCTGGATGCCCGTTACAGGGGAAACTTTCCACTTCAGTATTCCCAGCACATGGTTTATGTGCATATAGGGAAATTGGATGCCCCCAGCCTATATTTTTATAATCATTAAAATTAATGGGCAGAAAATCACCGGCATGTATAATTTTCCAATACGTTCCCCCAGCACGCCCTGTTAGTGCCCAAGAGGAAAAAGCTATCTTTTATACATGGGCGGCATCTGTAACTGCTGTTGCCTCGACATTCGCAGCTGGAATATGCTGTGGAAGGTATAATGAAATCACTTTCACGTCATTATAATATTATTATGAAGCTTCTGACCGTCACTGTACCTGCCTGCTGACCTGCCAAAAATGTGCATCAGGCGCTAAAGGGGCTAAGGATCCCTACCCCTTCCTCTGAGCATTTAAAAAAATTGCAATTACATTCACATAGACCATCAAGTCAAGTGTGTTAGTCCAAGTGTTCGAACTGTGCAATACCTGAGCGAAGGGCATTGTGCGAGTTCCATTAGGGCACCAGGCAGCCATTGCCAATGGATGCAGCCTGCAAGTATGTGCCAGCAACTTCTAAGTAGCCAGAGTGGCAAACGGGGGGTGGTGGTTGTGGTAGGGAGTCACGAAGGCCCACTTAGAGTTTTTTTTTACTCATTCACGGGGTGTGGGCAGCGCTGGTAATTTATTGCCCATCCCTAATTGCCATTGAGAAGGTGGTGGTGAGCCAGCTTCTTGAACCACTGCAGTTTGTGTGGTGAAGGTACTCTCACAGTGCTGTTAGGTAGGGAGTTCCAGGATTTTGACCCAGCGACGATGAAGGAACGGCGATATATTTCCAAGTCAGGATGGTGTGTGACTTGGAGGTGATGGTGTTCCCATGCACCTGCTGCCCTTGTCCTTCAAAGTGGTAGAGGCTGTGGGTTTGGGATTTGCTGTCGAAGAAGCCTTGGCGAGTTGCTGTAGTGCATCTTGTAGATGGTACACACTGCAGACATGGCATGCCGGTGGTGGAGGAAGTGAATGCTTAAAGTGATGGATGGGGTCCCAAGAAATTGGGCTGCTTTGTCCTGAATGGTATTGAGCTTTGAGTGTAGTTGGAGCTGCACTCATCCGGTAAGTAGAGAGTATTCCATCACACTCCTGACTTGTGCCTTATAGCTGGTGGAAAGGCTTTTGGGAGTCAGGAGGTGAGTTACTCGCCGCAGCATGCCCAGCATCTGACCTGCTTTTGTGTCCACAGTATTTATGTGGCTGGCCCAGCAAAGTTTCTGGTTAATGGTGACCCCAGGATTTTGATATTGGGCGATTTGATGATGGTAATGCCATTGAATGTCAAGGGGAGGTGGTTAGACTCTCTCTTGTTGGAGATGGTTATTGCGTGGCACTTGTGTGGCATGAATGTTACTTGCCACTTATCAGACCAAGCCTGAATGTTGCCCAGGTCTTGCTGTATGCGGGCATGGACTGCTTCATTATCTGAGGAGTTGCAAATGGAACTGAACACTGTGCAATCATCAGTGAACATCCCCACTTCTGACCTTGTGATGGAGGGAAGGTCATTGATGAAGCAGCTGGAGGTGGTTGGGCCTAGGACACTGCCCTGAGGAACTCCTGCAGCGATGTCCTGGGGCTGAGATGATTGGCCACCAACAACCACTGCCTTCTTCCTTTGTGCTAGGTATGACTCCAGCCAGTGGAGTTTTTTCCCCCTGATTCCCATTGACTTCAGTTTTACTAGGGCTCTTGATGCCACACTCAGTCAAATGCTACCTTGATGTCAAGGGCAGTCACTCTCATCTCACCTCTAGACTTCAGCTCTTTTGTACATGTTTGGACTAAGGCTGTAATGAGGTCTGGAGTCGAGTGGTCCTGCCGGAACCCAAACTGAGCATCGGTGAGCAGGTTATTGGTAAGTAAGTGCTGCTTGATAGTCGATGACCCCTTCCATCACTTTGCTGATGATTGAGAGTAGACTGATGGGGTGGTAATTGGATGAATTGGATTTGTCCTGCTTTTTGTGGACAGGACATACCTGGGCAGTTTTCCACATTGTCGGATAGATGCCAGTGTTGTAGCTGTACTGGAACAGCTTGGCTAGAGGCGCGGCTAGCTCTGGAGCACAAGTCTTCAGCATGACAGCTGGAATGTTGTCGGGACCCACAGCCTTTGCTGTATCCAGTGCACTCAGCCATTTCTTGATATCACGTGGAGTGAATCGAATTGGCTGAAGACTGGCTTCTGTGATGGCGGGGACCTCAGGAGGAGGCTGAGATAGATCATTCACGTGGCACTTCTGGCTGGAGATGGTTGCAAATGCTTCAGCCTTGTCTTTGCACTCACATGCTGGGCTTCGCCATCATTGAGGATGGGGATGTTCATGGAGCCTCCTCTTTCCGTTAGTTGTTTAATTGTCCACCACCATGTAGAACTGCAGAGCTTTGATCTGATCCATTGGTTGTGGGATCTCTTAGCTCTGTCTATAGCATACTGCTTCCACTATTGAGCATGCATGTAGTCCTGTGTTGTAGCTTCACCAGCTTGGCACCTCATTTTTAGGTATGCCTGGTGCATGCTGTTCTACACTTTTCATTGACCAGGGTTGGTCCCTTGGCTTGATGGGAATGGTAGAGTGAACATGAACATAAGAAATAGGAGTAGGCCATTTGGCCCTTCAAGCCTACTCTGCCATTCAATAAGATCATGGCTGATCATCTACCTCAACTCCATCTTCCCGCACTATCCCCATATCCCTTGGTTCCCTTAGTATCCTTAGTGAACCTTCATTGCAGTCCCTCTGAGGCAAGTATATCTTTCCATAGGTAAGGAGACCAAAACTCTACATAGTACTCCAGGTGTGGTCTCAACAAGACCCTATATAATTGCAGTAAGACTTCTTGGGGGAGAAATTCCACCAGAGGGCCATTTGAGGCACTAAGTTAAAAATGTTTGAAAAGTTAGCGCCAGGCGCTAACCTTTTCAAACATTTGAGAATTTACCATTTTTTGCTCCAAGAGGGAAGTGGAACGCTAAATCAAGTGCTCCACTTGCCTCTTGGAGCGCAAGAGGTGGGGAATGTCCCGATCCGGGGCGATGTGCTCAGCAGCGCCACAAGTGGCCGCACATGGTGCTGCCGCATTGCAGGGGCTCTTCCCTCATTAAAGGGAAGGGCTCCCCACTGCGAGATCTGCATTTTTTTTTGGCATGAGCGGGAGTGCCGCACGATCAGCCTGGCTCTCAAGCTGAGTGCCGGGCTGACTGACCGCGGCACTCAGCCCGCGTCCGGTGCTCAGAAATTTTCTTTTAAATCGGCGATTTTTTTTTCATGTCGGCCGGCCACCGCGCTTTTAAATGGCGTCCCGCAAGCGGTCGGCCTCACTGTTCGCGACCCCTGCAGCAGTCGGTAACATCGGCCGGCGCTGCTGCGGGTCGCGAGGGGGAATTTTTCTCCCGAGGCGTTACCAGGGGACGGCATGATCTCCGGGCACAGAAGATCGGGGTGATACCCGGTAGCGCTGCCACTAACCTCCTGCGGAATTTTGCAGGAGGCCCGGTTATCGCCTCTGGGGGACGAAAATCCACACCGGAGGCGCAAAGTAAGGGAATTTCGCCCCCTTTTACTCTTATACTCCAATCCTCTTGTAATAAAGGCCAACATACCATTTGCTTTCCTAATTGCTTGCTGTACCTGCATGTTAACTTTCAGTGATTCGTGTACAAGGACACCCAGGTCTCTCTGAACACCAACATTTCCCAATCTCTCACCATTTAAAAAATACTCTGCTTTTCTATTTTTCCGACCAAAGTGGATAGCTTCATATTTCTCCACATTATATTCCATCTGCCATGTTCTTGCCCACTCACTTAACCTGTCTGTATCCCTTTGCAGCCTCTTCGCATCCTCCTCACAGCTTACTTTCTCACCTAGCTTTGTAGCGTCGGCAAACTTGAATATATTACACTCAGTCCCCTCATCTAAGTCATTGATATATATTGTAAATAGCTGGGGCCCAAGCACTGATCCTTGCGGTACCCCACTAGTTACAGCCTGCCAACTGGAAAATGATCCGTTTATTCCTACTCTCTGTTTTCTTCTGTTAACCAATCCTCAATCCATGCTAATATATTACCCCCAATCCCACGAGCCCTACGTTCGTCTAACAACCTCTTGTGTGAGGAATATGCTGGGTCATGAGATTACAGATTGTGGTGGAATTCTGCTGCTGCTGATGGCCCACAGTGCCTCATGGATGCCCAGTTTTAAGCAGCTAGACCTGCTCTGAATCTATCCTATTTAGCACGGTGGTAGTGCCACACAACACGATGGAGCACCTGATTCCACATCTGAAGCAATTGAGTTTTATCCACAGATGGTGTGAAAGGTCAAAATCAGGGGGCTGGACAGTTGGATCTGTCATTAAATAGGCACTGGCCATGTTTGAAGCTTGTTCTCACCATTGTACACCTTACAGGAATTGCCCAAACGGGTTGTCTTGAGCTAAGAGGGTGGCTCAGTGGATTAAACATGTGTGCCCTTATGCCCTGTAAACAGGTCATTAAAACACCAAACACAATCCTAAAATATCTTTTAAAAACTGACAATTGGATTTTTTTTATATACTTTATATCGATCACGGACTGCAACGAGGATTTTTTTTCCAACAAAGCTTTTTCTATTCAGTCAGTCAATATTCCTTGATTACATTTCGACAAGATTATGTTATACATAGAAAGAAACTGGGTCTGAGTCTGTCTGATTCTTTGCTTTGTTTAAACCTACAAGTGTTTCAGAAATTCAGAACTGTCATAGGCCGTTGAATATTCGTCAAACATTTGCGATTCCACAAAATAATTACTTTTATCTTCTTGACGCATTAATTCTCCTGGCGCATGGTGTTTGCTCGGGTGTTGCGCTTCTCTCGGCGATGACGTCCCATGCGGAAGTGTAGCTGGGCGCGGCGGCGGCTGACGGGGACACGGCGGCGGCGATCCACGTGGATATGGAACTGTGCTCGGGCGCGGAGGTTGGTAGGCGCGAGGAGGCCCGATCGGGCGTGGCGGTGGCGGCCCGCGCGGACGGGTTGGCATTCTGCGTGACGACGAGGGACGTGCCAGTGACGGGGGTGGCGGGCGTGGCGGCGGGTTGTTGCGCCGTGACATGGAAACAAACGTATGCCCCTCCTGTTTTCTCACGTTATGTTTCAACGATTTCTTTGTTCCTTTTCTCCCGCCGTATTGAGGCGGTAGTGGAGGTCGAGGAGGTGGTGATCTTTTTTTCCCACGCTGCTTCGATCTCCTGTAACGGAAGAAGGGGATAAAATGAGCTGCCAGAATACAGTCGCCCACATGCCTCCTTTAAGATGTTTTGCCTCCATTTCTGGTCATATTTTTTATGTACAGAGTTTATGATTAAAAAGATGTTGATAAGTTTAATGACAGTCATCAGACGTATGAAGTGGTTTGATAGGGTAGACGTAGAGAAAATGTTTCCGCTTGTGGGGGGGGGGGCGGGGGAGAGTCCAAAACTAGGGGTCATAAATATAAGATAGTCACCAATAAATGCAATAAGAATTCAGGAGAAACTTCTTTACTCAGAGTGGTGAGAATGTGGAACTCGCTACCACATAAAGTGGTTGAGGCGAATAAGGTAGATGCATTTAAGGGAAAAATAGTTAAGTACACGAGGGAGAAAGGAATTGAAGGATATGCTGATAGTTAGATGAAGTAAGGTGGGAGGAGGCTCGTGTGGAGCATAAACATCGGCATAGAGTGGGCTTAATGGCCTGTTTCTGTGCTGTCAATTATATGATACCCTTTCAGAGAATTGTTGGTACATGCTCAGTTCCTAGAGCAGCCTGCTTTGAACATACGAATTAGGAGCAGGAGTAGACCACTCGGCCCCTCGAGCCTGCTCCACCATTCAATAAGATCATGGCTGATCCGATTACTCCACATTCCCGCCTACCCCTGATAAGCAAGGGGGTGAAAGGTTATCAAGCATCTATCTACCTCTGCCTTAAAAATATTCAAAGACTC
Organism: Squalus acanthias; assembly: GCA_030390025.1. Classification (NCBI taxonomy): domain Eukaryota; kingdom Metazoa; phylum Chordata; class Chondrichthyes; order Squaliformes; family Squalidae; genus Squalus; species Squalus acanthias. The sequence continues at coordinate 104,225,478 of CM059433.1, forward strand.
TGCTTCCACCGCCCTCTGAGGAAGAGAGTTCCAAAGACTCACGATCCTCTAAGAAAAATTTTCTCCTCATCTCTGTCTTAAATGGGCGACCCCTTATTTTTAAACAGTGACCACTAGTTCTAGATTCTCCCACAAGAGGAAACATCCTCTCCACATCCATCCTGTCCAGACCCCTCAGGATCTTATATATTTCAATCAAATCACCTCTTACTCTTCTAAACGCCAGCGGATACCAGCCTAGCCTGTCCAACCTTTCCTCATAAGACAACTTCCGCCCATTCCAGGTAGTCTAGTAAACCTTCTCTGAACTGCTTCTAACGCATTTACATCCTTCCTTAAATAAGGAGACCAATACTGTACACAGTACTCCAGATGTGGTCTCACCAATGCCCTGTATAACTGAAGCATAACCTCCCTACTTTTGTATTCAATTCCCCTCGCAATAAACAATAACATTCTATTAGCTTTCCTAATTACTTGCTGTACCTGCATAGTAACCTTTTGTGATTCATGCACTAGGACACCCAGATCCCTCTGCATCTCAGAGCTCTGCAATCTCTCACCATTTAGATAATATGCTTCTTTTTTATTCTTCCTGCCAAAATGGATAACTTCACATTTTCCCACATTATACTCCATTTGCCAGATCTTTGCCCACTCACTTAACCTATCTATATCCCTTTGTAGCCTCTTTATGTCCTCTTCACAATTTACTTTCCTACCTATCTTTGTGTCATCAGCAAATTTAGCAACCATACCTTCGGTCCCTTCATCCAAGTCATTTATATAAATTGTAAAAAGTTGAGGCCCCAGCACTGATCCCTGTGGCACACCACTTGTTACATCTTGCCAATCAGAAAATGACCCATTTATGCCTACTCTCTGTTTCCTGTTAGCTAGCCAATCTTCTATCCATGCCAATATGTTACCCCCTACACCATGAGCTTTTATTTTCTGCAATAACCTTTGATATGGCACCTTATCAAATGCCTTCTGGAAATCTAAGTAAAGTACATCCACCAGTTCCCCTTTATCCACAGCGCATGTTATTTCCTCAAAGAACTCCAATAAATTGATTAAACATGATTTCCCTTTCACAAAACCATGTTGACTCTGCCTGATTACCTTGAACTTTTCTAAGTGCCCTGCTATAATGTCTTTAATAATAACTTCTAACATCTTCTCTATGATAGATGTTAAGCTAACTGGCCTGTAGTTTCCTGCTTTCTGTCTCCCTCCCTTTTTGAATAAAAGAGCGGCGAGGCGGCAGAGGCAGCGGACCTGCGAGGGAACAGAGGCGGCGAGCGGCGGTACTTAAGGTGAGCCCCGAGGCGGCTTACAAATCCAGGTTCCGGGAGAGGGAAGCAAAAAATATTCGTACTGTGACGTCACCAAAAAGCAGGTAAGTGATTGGTTGGTGAGTGTTTTCTTTCTCAATTTTTCTAAACTTAAATTTTGTGGCTTCTACGGTCTCTTTGTGTAGCGGGGACTACTGTTAAGTAAGGGCCCTTGAGTATATCACTTAATTCCAGTGTAATTGGTGGGATCCATTTAATTTTAATTTAATTTTAATTAATTAATTAATTAAAGGGTAAGTCATGGCAGGACAGCTCGGTGCTGTGACATGCTCTTCCTGCGCTATGTGGGAAATCAGGGACATTTCCAGTGTCCCTGACAACCATGTGTGCGGGAGGTGTATCCAGCTGCAGGTACTGACAGACCGCTTTGCGGCGCTGGAGCTGCAGATGGATGCATACTGGAGCATTCGCGATGCTGAGAACATCGTGGATAGCACGTTTAGGGAGTTGGTCACACCGCAGGTAAAGGGTGTACAGGCAGGAAGGGAATGGCTGACCACCAGGCAGAGTAATAGGTGCAGGCAGGTAGTGCAGGGGTCCCCTGTGGCCATCCCCCTCTCAAACAGATATACCGCTTTGGATATTGTTGAGGGAGATGGCTTATCAGGGGAAGACAGCAGCAGCCAACTTCCTAGCACCATAGGTGGTTCTGCTGCACAGGATGGGAGGAAAAAGAATGGGAGAGCTATCGTGATAGGGGATTCTATTGTAAGGGGAATAGATAGGCGTTTCTGCGGCAGCAAACGAGACTCCAGGATGGTATGTTGCCTCCCTGGTGCAAGGGTCAAGGATGTCTCAGAGCGGCTACAGAGCATTTTGGAAGGGGAGGGGGAACAGCCAGTTGTCGTGGTACATATAGGTACCAACGATATAGGTAAAAAACGGGATGAGGTCCTAAAAGCAGAATATAGGGAGTTAGGAGGTAAATTAAAAAATAGGACCTCAAAGGTGGTAATCTCAGGATTGCTACCAGTGCCACGTGCTAGTCAGAGTAGAAATAGAAGGATATTTCAAATGAATACGTGGCTAGAAGAATGGTGCAAGGGAGAGGGATTCAAATTCCTGGGGCATTGGAACCGGTTCTGGGGGAGGTGGGACCAGTACAAACCGGACGGTCTACACCTGGGCAGGGCCGGGACCAATGTCCTAGGGGGAGTGTTTGCTAGTGCTCTGGGGGAGGGTTTAAACTAAAATGGCAGGGGGTTGGGAACCTGAGCAGGGAGACAGAGGAAAGGGAAACAAGGATAAAAGCAAAAGATAGGAAGGAGAAAAACAAAAGTTGCAGTCAGAGAAAACAACGGTTTAAATCAAACATGGCCACAGTAAATACTAATTCTAATAGGTCTAAGAGCGTTAAAAAAACAAGCCTGAAGGCTTTGTGTCTTAATGCAAGGAGCATTCGGAACAAGGTGGACGAATTAGCTGCGCAAATAGAGGTAAACGAATATGATTTGATTGGGATTACCGAAACATGGCTCCAGGGTAGCCAAGGCTGGGAACTTAATATCCAGGGGTACTCAATATTCAGGAAAGATAGGCAAAAAGGAAAGGGAAGTGGGGTAGCATTGCTGGTTAAAGAGGGGATTAACACAATTGAAAGGAAGGATATTAGCTCTGATGATGTGGAATCTGTATGGGTTGAACTGGGAAATAACAAGGGGCAGAAAACGTTAGTGGGAGTGATATATAGACCTCCAAACAGTAATGCGGAGGTTGGGGATGGCATTAAAAGGGAAATTAGAGAAGCGTGCAATAAGGGCACAGCAGTCATCATGGGTGACTTTAATCTACATATAGATTGGGCTAACCAAATTAGTAACAATACTATGGAGGAGGAATTCCTGGAGTGTTTACGGGATGGTTTCCTGGACCAATATGTCAAGGAACCAACCAGAGATCAGGCCATCTTAGACTGGGTATTATGCAATGAGAAAGGATTAATTAGCAATCTTGTTGTGTGAGGCCCCTTGGGTCGGAGCGATCATAATATGATAGAATTCTTCATTAGGATGGAGAGTGAAGTAGTTGACTCAGAGACTAGGGTCCTGAATTTAAATAAAGGAAACTACGATGGTATGAGGTGCGAGTTGGGTAGGATTGATTGGGGAATGTCACTCAAAGGGTTGACGGTGGATAGGCAATGGCAAACATTCAAAGACCGCATGGACGAACTACAGAATTTGTTCATCCCAGTTTGGCATAAGAATAAAACAAAAAGGATGACTCAACCATGGCTAACAAGGGAAATTAGGGATAGCATAAGATCCAAGGAGAGGGCATATAAATTGGCCAGAAAAAGCAGTAACCCTGTGGATTGGGAGCAGTTTAAGATTCAACAAAGGAGGACAAAGGGATTAATTAAGAAAGGGAAAATAGAATACGAGAGTAAGCTTTCAGGGAACATAAAAACTGACTGTAAAAGCTTTTATAGATATGTGAAGAGAAAAAGATTACTGAAATCAAGCATAGGTCCCTTGCAGTCAGAATCAGGGAAACTTATAATGGGGAACAAAGAAATGTCAGACCAATTAAATACATATTTTGGTTCTGTCTTCACAAAGGAGGACACAAATAACCTCCCAGAGAGGTTGGGGAACATAGGGTCTGATGAAAGGGAGGAACTGAAAGAAATCAGTATTTGTAGGGAAATGGTGTTAGGGAAATTGAAGGGATTGAAGGCCGATAAATCCCCAGGGCCTGATAATCTACATCCTAGGGTACTTAAGGAAGTGGCCTTAGAAATAGTAGATGCATTGCTGATCATCTTCCAACATTCGATGGAATCTGGAACAGTTCCCATGGATTGGAGGGTAGCTAATGTTACCCCACTATTCAAAAAGGGTGGTAGAGAGAAAACGGGGAATTACAGACCGGTAAGCCTGACATCGGTAGTGGGGAAAATGCTAGAGTCCATTATAAAAGATGTAATAGCTGAGCACTTGAAAAACAGTGACAGTATCGGACAAAGTCAACATGGATTTACAAAAGGTAAATCATGCTTGACTAATCTATTAGAATTTTTGGAGGATGTAACTGGTAAAATAGATAAGGGAGAACCAGTGGATGTGGTGTATTTGGACTTCCAAAAGGCTTTTGATAAGGTCCCGCATAAGAGATTAGCGTGTAAAGTTAAGGCACATGGGATTGGGGGCAAGGTATTGACTTGGATAGAGAACTGGTTGGCAGACAGAAAGCAAAGAGTTGCAATAAACGGGTCTTTTTCCGAGTGGCAGGCAGTGACTAGTGGGGTACCGCAGGGATCGGTCCTTGGACCCCAGCTATTCACAATATATATTAATGATCTAGACAGGGGAACTAGATGTAATGTCTCCAAGTTTGCAGACGACACAAAGCTGGGTGGGCGTGTGTGTTGTGAGGAGGATGCCGAGAAACTCCAGGATGATTTGGACAGGTTGGGTGATTGGGCAGAAGCGTGGCAGATGCAATATAACGTGGATAAATGCGAGGTTATCCACTTTGGTGTCAAAAACAGAAAGGCAGATTATTATCTGAATGGCAATAGATTGGGAGAAGGGGAAGTGCAACGAGACCTGGGTGTCCTTGTGCACCAGTCGCTGAAGGTAAGCATGCAGGTGCAGCAGGCGGTTAAGAAGGCAAATGGTAAGTTGGCCTTCATAGCGAGAGGGTTTGAGTACAGGAACAAGGATGTCTTGCTGCAGTTGTACAGGGCCTTGGTGAAACCACACCTTGAGTACTGTGTGCAGTTTTGGTCGCCTTATCTGAGGAAGGATGTTCTTGCCATGGAAGGAGTTCAGCGAAGATTCACAAAGCTGATTCCTGGGATGGCAGGAATGACGTATGAAGAGAGATTGGGTCGATTGGGCTTATACTCGCTGGAGTTTAGAAGAATGAGAGGGGATCTCATTGAAACTTATAAAATTCTGACAGGTCTGGACAAACTAGATGCAGGAAGGATGTTCCCGATGGTCGGGGAGTCCAGAACCAGGGGTCACAGTCTAAGGATAAGGGGTAAGCCATTTAGGACAGAAATGAGGAGGAATTTCTTCACCCAGAGAGTGGTGAACCTGTGGAATTCTCTGCCACAGAAGGCAGTAGAGGCCAATTCATTAAATAGATTCAAGAAGGAGTTGGATATATTTCTTAAGGCTAAAGGGATCAAGGGATATGGGGAGAAAGCAGGGACAGGGTACTGATTTTGGATGATCAGCCATGATCGCATTGAATGGCGGAGCAGGCTAGAGGGGCCGAATGGCCTACTCCTGCTCCTATCTTCTATGATTCTATGATTCTACATTCGCTATTTTCCAATCTAATGGAACCTTCCCCAAATCTAGGGAATTTTGGAAAATTAAAACCAACGCATCAACTATCTCACTAGCCACTTCTTTCAAGACCCTAGGATGAAGTCCATCAGGACCCGGGGACTTGTCAGCCCGCAGCTCCAACAATTTGCTCAGTACCACTTCCCTGGTGATTGTAATTTTCTTGAGTTCCTCCCTCCCTTCCATTTCCTGATTTACAGCTATTTCTGGGATGTTAACTGTATCCTCTATAGTGAAGACCGATGCAAAATACCTGTTCAATTCAATTACCATCTCCTTATTTTCCATTATTAATTCCCCAGACTCACTTTTTATAGGACCGATGCTCACTTTGTTAACTCTTTTCTTTTTAAAATATCTATAGAATCTCTTACTATCTGTTTTTATATTTCTAACTAGCTTTCTCTCGTAATCTAATTTTTCTCTCCTTATTAATCTTTTAGTCATTCTTTTCTGTTTTTTATATTTTGTCCAATCTTCTGACCTGCCACCCATCTTTGCGCAATTATATGCTTTTTCCCACTTTTCTCTCCCTCAAACTGAATGTAAAATTCAATCATATTATGATCGCTGCTACCTAGGGGCGCCTTCACTATGAGGTCATTAATTAAACCTATCTTGTTGCACAATACCAGGTCTAGTATAGCCTACTCTTTGGTTGGCTCCAGAAAATGCTGTTCTAAGAAACTATCCCGAAAACATTCTATGAACTCCTCATCTAGGCTACCTTTGCCCATCTGATTTTTCCAGTCTATATGTAGATTAAAATCCCCCATGATTATTGCCGTACCTTTCTGACAAGCTCCCATTATTTCTTCCTTTATACTCCATCCTACCGTGTGGTTACTGTTAGGGGGCCTGTACACCACTCCCACAACTGACTTCTTGCCTTTATCATTTCTCAACTCTACCCAAACCGCTTCTACATCCTGGTTTCCTGAACTTAGGTCATCCCTCTCTGTTGTGCTAATACCATCATTAATTAACAGAGCCACTCCTCCACCTTTTCCTAGCTTCCTGTCCTTCCTAAATGTCATGTACCCTTCAATATTCAGGTCCCAATCTATGTCATCCTGCAGCCATGTTTGTTTTGTTGTGGAGCTCGTAGCATGAGAGCTGGGAAAGTTCATGCTGCAACAGATGTTATAATCTACTGCACGCAGAACAAAATGTTTGAAGTGTATTTTTGAATAGCTGCTCAATTTTGATTTACATATACTCGCAGATCTCCCGTGGTATTGCTGACAGTGAGTTGGGTCTTACAGTATAGTGGGGAGTGGGACGGTATATTGCCATAGAAAGACTTTAGAGAGAGGTTTGTGGGAAACACTGAAATGTTTTTTTGAAACATCCTGGAAAATAAATGGTGTTTTCATTATCTACAGCACAATTATCTGCTGGGTAATGGAATAAAGAAGCACATCACAGTTACATATATAAATAAATCTGTGCATCAAACAGCTGTCATTACATAAATAAAAAGTCCCTTAGATATAATGGAGTAGAGCTTCCTCTTTGGACGCAATCAGGAAATTGCGTCCAAAATGCGCTTGAAATTGCACTGGTTAGGTTACATAAGAACATAAATAGGAGCAGGGGTCGGCCATTTTGGCCCTTCGAGCCTGCTCCGCCATTCAATAAGATCATGGCTGATCTTCTACCTCAACTCCACTTTCCTGCACTATCCCCATATCCCTTGATTCCCTTAATATTCAAAAATCTATCGATCTCTGTCTTGAATATACTCAACGACTGAGCCTCCACAACCCTCTGAGGTAGAGAGGCTCTAAAAACGTGCCTACTAGTGCCTGTGTGCCTAAGAAAATGAGTGCAATTTGAAGAGCCTTCCCAAACCAGTGCAATCGACAGATTCTCGCAGTTTGACCTGGGGGCGCAACCAGTTTCGTAAACGGGGTCTGATTCGGGCAAACTGAACCTTGAACCAGCGTAAAAGATCGCGGAAAACACGAATGTAGGTGGTTTTGGGCTTAGGTTTAAAATTCCCCGATCTTTTGCACTGGTTCGGCCGATTCTGCCCAGATTGCGCTGCTATTACTAGCATAACCAAACGGAGACTCGACCCCAATTACCTCAAAGGGTTCAAAAGTTCACTGCTTTGAGATAAACAAGTTCACCTTTAAAGTATTCCCTGCTGTTAATTAAGGTTTCACTTTTTTTTATTGCTGCCATTCCTCTGTTGTCGCTGGACTGGTGGTGGGTGGGGGAGGGGGGGGGGAGATACCGAACTAACAAATAGCAAGTCCTGGCACGTTCTGTGAATGGCTACTCTTTCTTGTCGACCATAAAAATACCCCCGCAACTCGAAAATATGGCTGTGTTCATCTGGCTTAGAAGGGAAGCAGCCTTAGTGAGTGCTGGGAATTTTATCCTTACACAGTTTTTCACGCAGTCACACTGGTATAGGCTGAGAACTGTAGAGGTGACAGATTGATAGATCTGGGGAACCCACAAACTCAATGGTCAGAGAGGGATAGACATCTGACTGAAAACATTGTTAGAGGCATTTCAAGCACACATGAGGCATGTATAGGTAAGTTTGTCTTTATTATGTTATAAAACTTGGCACGACTGATTATTCTAGATTGGTTGCTTTCCTACATCCTCAGTAGTTCTTTATTGGAAGCTTATCTACCTGTTTTTACCGTGTTGTGTGGCCTACCTCTTTTGTTGTGATTTTTTTACTGACCAGTCAGACCATCAAGCCTGACCGCCATTCAATTAGATCATAGCTGATCTGTAGCTCAAGTCCATTTACCTGCCTTTTCTCAAGTCCTTGAACATCCTGCCGTCTCTCAAATCCATGCCCATCTTTCCCGGAACTCCATGTTTGAATCCCTCCAATCAGGTTTCTGCCCCGCCACAGTACCGAAACAGCTCTTGTCAAAGTCACAAATGATATCCTTTGTGATTGTGACAAAGGTAAACTATCCCTCCTCGTCCTTCTCATCCTGTCTGCAGCCTTTGACACGGTTGACCACACCATCCTCCTCCAATGCCTCTCCACCGTCGTCCAGCTGGGTGGGACCGCACTCGCCTGGTTCCATTCTTATCTATCTAATCGTAGCCAGAGAATCACCTGCAATGGCTTCTCTTCTCGCTCCCGCATCATTACCTCTGGTGTCCCCCAAGGATCTATCCTTGGCCCCTCCTATTTCTCATCTAGATGTTGCCCCTTGGCGACATCATCTGAAAGCACAGCGTCATTCCACATGTACACTGACAACGCCCAGTCCTACCTCACCCCCAGCTCTCTCGACCCCTCTACTGTCTCTAAATTGTCAGACTGCTTGTCCAACATCCAGTACTGGATGAGCAGACATTTCCTCCAACTAAATATTGGGAAGACCGAAGCCATTGTCTTCGGTCCCCGCCACAAACTCCGTTCCCTAGCCATCAACTCCAGCCATCTCCCAGGCAACTGTCTTAGGCTGAATCAGACTGTTCGCAACCTTGGTGTCATATTTGACCCCGAGATGAGCTTCCGAACACATATCTGCGTCATCACTAAGACCGCCTATTTCAACCAACAAAACATCGCCCGGCTCCGCCCCGCCTCAGCTCATCTGCTGCTGAAACTCTCATTCATGCCTCTGTTACCTCTAGACTTGACTATTCCAACACCCTCCTTGCCGGCCTCCCACATTCTACATTCCGTAAATTTGAGGTCATCCAAAACATCACCCCTGTGCTCGCTGACCTACATTGGCTCCTGGTTAAGCAATGCCTCGATTTTAAAATTTACATCCTTGTTTTCAAATCCGTCCATGGCCTCGCCTCTCCCTATCTCTGTAATCTCCTCCAGTCCTACAACCCTCCGAGATCTATGCACTCCATTAATTCTGGCCTTTTCAGCATCTTTTAATCGCCCCACCATTGGTGGCTGTGTCTTCAGCTGCCTAGGCCCTAAGCTCTGGAATTCCCTCCCTAAACGTGTCCGCCTCTCTACCGCTCCTTCCACCTTTAAGACGCTCCTTAAAACTTACCTCTTTGACCAAGCTTTTGGCCATCTGCCCTAATATCTCCTTATGTGGCTCGGTGTCAAATGTTGTTTGATAACGCTCCTGTGAAGTGGCTTGGGATGTTTTACTACATTAAAGGTGCTATAAAAATGAAAGTTGTTGTTGTTGCTGCTGCCCTTACCCATCAAAAATCTATCGATCTCAGTCTTAAACATTTTAATTGACCCAGCATCCACAACCTTCTGGGGGAAGAGAATTCCAGATTTCCACTACCCTTTAAAGTGAAAAAGTGCTTCTGATTTGATTCCTACGTGGCCTAGTTCTAATTTTTAAATTGTGGCCCCTTGTTCTGGATGTCCCCCACGCGAGGAAAGGGCTTCTCTGTATGTACCTTGTTGAATCCCTTTATCATTTTAAAGACCTCAATTAGGTCACCTTCTAACCTCAAGGGAATACAAGCCAAGTTTATGCATCTTTATGTGCTCATAATTTAACTCTTTAAGCGCTGGTATCATTCTGGTGAATCTGTGCTGCACCCTCTCATATCGTTCGATGCCCTAACAGAACACGGTTCTCCAAATGGGGTCTGACCAAGGCTCTGTACAACTCAAGCATCACTTCCTCACTTTTGTGTTCCAGACCCCTTGAGATCAAGGCTAAATTTCATTAGATTTTTAAATTATTTTGGTACCTTTGCACTAGCTTTTAGTCCCTTTGCTTCTTCAAAGCTCCGAGGGGGAAAAATTCAGTATCGCTGGGCGCTAATTAGCGCCGGCGACCCCGAAATTGAGTTTTAGCGCCCCAGGAGGGAAGTGGAGCGCTAAATCAAGCGCTACACACTTCTCTTAGGGCGCTAACGTCGGCGAGCGGGGCTCAACCTTCAGAGCGCTAATCAAGTTCCGGCGCTGTCAATTAGAAAGTCTTCAGACAGACTGGCGCCTTCCAGTTCTTAAAGGGGAGGTTTAATCATGCTGCTCAGTCTCACTCTGATCATTGCTGCTTGTGAACTGGGCCTGTAATGAGCTGCAAGCCTTCACTCAAAGAAGTCATGGCTGATCAGAGGCCCAGGGAGAGAGCTCGCCGGTTCAGCGATTACGCTTTGGAGGCTCTGGTCGCGGCCGTGGAACGCCGATGGGCAGTGCTCTTCCCGGACACTGGCAGGAGGCCGTTGCCACAGGCCTTTAGGAGGATGTGGAGGGAGATTGCCCAGGAGGTGTCGGCCAGAAGGTGGTCCACAGAACTCTCACCCAGTGCCAGAAGAAATTCATCGACCTCACTCGGGGGGTCAGGGTGAGTACATGCTTCAAAAACCTCTACAAGTCACCATCTCAACCTCACTCTGTGCACACACTGTATAAATCACCACACCCCCAACACTCACCCACCAACTATACCCACCTACTAAAAGTCACATCCACATCTCACGCCTTGCATACATTAACAGCTATTCAACTATGGTAGGCACATCTGCCAAACACATAGCTGCACGCTCACTCACACGCTTTCCTTTTTCTTGGAGGCCAAGCTTGCTCACAACAGGAGGGAGCAGCTATGAACGGGAGGAGGTGAGGCAGACCTGCACCCCCTTACAGACCTGGAGGAGCGAGTGGGGCGCATCATTGGGTCCCAGGACGTGCGCGCTGTGGCCGTCGGAGATGTCGACCCCCTTGAGGACAACAACGGTACATTCATCACCTCTCCCTCTTCTCTCATACCGCTTCCCCCTCACACCACAAGCCTTTCCATCTAAGTATACTGTCTTCATTCCTTGCTCCCTTCTGCCCCCCTCCCCTGACCTTAACCCCGCTCTTGTGCCTTTATGCTTTCAGATAATCAGCCACCAGCTGACCAGCCTGTCCCTCAGCCTCCCAATGGCAGCGATGCGAGAAAAGAGGAGGAACACCAAGCCAGAGCCTCACTGCCTGTGTCTCCCGAAGGTGCTAGGTCCAATAATGGAGCGACACAGTCGCTGGAGGGGAGCCTAGTAGATGGGTCTGATGTGGGTGAAGCTCCGGAACCCAGCGGGCTGTAGCAATGCCACGGGGAATGGGAAGTTCAGGGGGCCATCTCCCCGGAGGGTGAGTTCGCGTGCGAGTTCTGCTGCACAAGACTCAGATGAGGATGTCGATGTGGGGACGATGGGCATGCACACCGAGCTCATGCGTGCAATGGCAAGGGTACCTGAGAGCATGGATGCACTGACAAGGAGCGTGGAGGAGTCCACCTCCAACGTTGCACTTAGCTCTGCTCACACCATCGAGCCCATCCTTGGCAGTTTGCAAAGGATGGTCGACTCGCAGAGATACCGTGGGGACCCAGACCTCATGACCCGTGTCATGGGTGAGGTGGCAGCAACTATTGCAGCATAGGCCGAAGCAACGCAACGGCTTAGAGCTGTAATGGAGTCAGTGGTTGCTGGCAGCCAGTCTCAGACTGCTCTCATGCAGTCTCAGATTGATGCCACGCAAGTGCTGACTACTGCCATCGTCGCTGGGTCGCCCACAGTCCATCGGGGAGCTCACGGTGCCGCAGCAGGCCAGCAATCTGTGCTCGAGCAGATTGCTCCGGATGCTGAGGTTCTGCCCCGGGGAGCGGCAGTGTGTCTGGTCAAGCAGGAAGGTGCTGTCCTCTCTCAGGATGACAGCATTCCTGCTCCCACCACTGCCACTCTGCCATTGCACTTGTCGCAGCCTGTAACCCAGCCATCCCAGACTGCTGCCACCCATGCTGAGATGGTGCAGTCTGCAGCCGGCCTTCCAGGCCCAGAGCTGGTCGAGGGCATTCTGCAAGGCCATCTGCAGTCTCTGGCTCCCAGACTCAGCAGCCTGCCACCAGCCTTGCTGCAGCCACTGGGGCCACAGTACGGAGGAGCAGTAGGGTTGGGAGAGGGGGAGCTCAAAAGGGGAGGGAAATCATTGAAGAAGGGGGAGTAAAGAATACTTTAGTAGCAATTGGGGGTAGTGTGTGTTAATAAATTGATGTGTTTGCAAATATATTGTGTTTGTGAACAAATAGTTATGCTTGTAAATAAATATTTGTGTTTGGTAACAAATAGTTCAGTTTGATAGAGTTGTGTTTGCTGAGAAATGGTTGTTTGTTTATGAATAGTTGTGTTTCATAAGAGAGTTGTGTTCGATAATAAATTGTTAATTTGACGTTGCACATTTTGTGATGTTTCTCATTTGACCTTTGCCCGGTGATGGGGACTGCGAGCTGGATGTAATGATGTGGTTGTGCTGCGCAAACGCCATGTGCTATATCAGAAGCAAGATTGAGTGCCTCCCTCCTCCATTGCTGCTGCTCCTCCCCCTCTTCCTCCTCCACCTCCTCTCCCTCTTCCTCCTCCTGAGGTGGAGCTCCAATCCTTGGTGGCAATGGCTGGGCCCTCAGAATGGCCAGGTTGTGCAGCATGCAGCCCACAACGATGAAAAGGGAGACTCGATCAGGGGAGTACTGTAGGGCTCCTCCAGAGCAGTCAATGCAGCGGAACCATTGCTTTAGTACCCCGATAGTCAGTTCGATCAGGTTCCTGGTGGCGTGTGGCTCTCATTGTATGCATGCTGAGCAGGCGTGTTGGGGTTGAGGAGGGGTGTCGTCAGCCAGGTGGCGAGTGGATAACCCTGGTCTCCGAGCAGCCAGCCGCGAGCTTCATGTGGTGGGTGGAACAGTGCTGGGACACCGGTCTGTCGTAGGATGAATGCATCGTGGCTGCTGCCAGGATAGCGGGCATTGAGGACGAGGATGAGCTGTCTGTGGTCGCACACCAACTGAACGTTCAGAGAGTGGTAGCCTTTGCGGTTACGGAACCCCTCTGCATTGTGATGAGGTGCCCACAATGCCATGTGGGTGCAGTCAATGGCGCCCTGAGCCATGGGGAACCCCGCTATCCTTGCAAAGCCACATGAGCGTTCGTCCTGCTTCTCTCTGGTGATGGGGAATGAGATGTACTCCCTTCTCCTTCTGTAGAGAGCGTCTGTTACCTCTCGGATGCAGCAATGGACGGCGAACTGCGAAATGTTTGCAATATCCCCTGTTGAAGCTTGGAAGGAGCCGCTGGCGTAGAAATTGAAAGTGACTGTGACCTTAACTGCCACTGAGAGAGACGTCCTGGTCCTGAGCTGAGGCTGGAGGTCTGGCTGCAGGAGGTGGCAAAGCTCTGTGACCTCCTCCTTGCTGAAGCGGAGCCTTCTAAGGCACTGCCCCTCAGAGAGATGAATGTAGGAGAAGTGCTCCTGGAAAACCCTGGGAGGGGAAGGCCTCCTGTTGCGAGGTCTGTCAGCCCTCCTCCTACCTCTGGCCACATGTGGCAATCTCTGTCTCTGCATCCGCTGCCTCCGACGTAGTTGCCGGAGGGCAAGGTGGAGTGCCAGTACAACCCCCATAAATGAGAGAAAAGAGGACGCAGAAATGTTCAGAGTAATACAAGTGAAGAAACTGTTAGACCAGCAACAAAGCAAAAATGGAGAAAATGTGAACGCAGCTAAAACGCTATCTGACCAGCCAGCAATAAATCTGACCTCCCAATGAACCGGTAAATGATCCCTTTAAATAGCGCCCCGGGAGCGGCAATCCCAGGTATCGACGCCTGCTATTTCTGTCGTTCTCAGCGTCAGGCAGTAATTCAGGGGAAGCGACTGAATTTCGCATCCGGGGCGCTAACGGGGAGTTGCACACTCATTGACGTCACGGTCAGAGCGGCGCTAGAGGGCCAGGCGCTAAGTGTTAGCGCCGGCGCTAAATGCCGACTGAATTTCGCGGGCGGCATTGGAATCGCCGCAACCGGGCGATAAGCCCTTAGCGCCTCGTTAGCGCCCCACCTGGGCGCTAACAGGAGGCGCTAAGGTACCGAATTTCTAGCCTTCTAAAGTCTCTCACCATTAAGAAAACATTCTGATTTGTCTTTCTTGTCTCCAAACCTGACACTTCCGCACATCGAACCCTATCTGCCATAGTTTTGCCCACTCACGTAGTCTGTGCTCCTTTGTAACTTTCTGCTCCCATGTACACAACTTTCTGTGTATGGCCATCATGAATAGTTGCAGGGAGTGGGCAATGAGTACTGCAAGACAGCAGCTGAGAGGGAGTGAGAAGTTTAGATGGTGCTTTGTGGTCATTGGGAGAGTAATGGGTATTTTGGGGTCAGCAAGTAGTTGGGGAAAGGGAATAGCTTAGAGATGGGGACTGGGGAAACAGTGGGCAGACAGATTGATATTTGGTTTTGGTGGACTAGTGTATTGGGGAATTGGTGGACGCAGAGGGAATAAAATCCATGGGCTCTCTAGTGCATTCCCTGAATGGATGTCCTTGGGGGGCCTGCTTGAAGCGGAACATCCATTTGGCTCAAATATGACTCTGTGCATGAGAAGGGATATGGCAGAGGGGGAGGGGATTCCTAGGCCAGGATTCCCTGGCCTACGATCTGCTGGATGGCTGACATGCCAGGTGAAAGGAGACATACCAGCCTTTTGACCAGCAGACATCTGGCACACCTGAAGATGCAGGCCTGTGTGCTGACCTGGATCCCTCCCCCCATCGCGAACAACACAGACCACTTTTAAAATTGTGGGATGAGAAACTGGCCATGGCCATTCCTCCTGCCCCCCTGGCTCCAGAGGGTGCCCAAGGTGGGGCCCACAGTTTGGCCCTGGATACTTTAGCGGGGTCAGTAATGGAGGTTCTCAATGGGTTGAGCCTGGCACTTTACACCGGGATCAAAGGCTGTTCAGGCCCAGAGTATTCAATGGGAGACAGATAAAGGCAGCAGGTTAACATGATTATAAATGGAGAGGAGTTGGATGGATGAATGGATATGGAGAATTGGAGAGAGAGGAGGACATTAGGGACGTCAGGAGATATAAAGGAGTGCAGAGAACACAGGGCAGAAGCAGGTACCCATGGAGAAGCAGAGAGAGGGCAGGGATGTAGAGAATGAAAATAAATGTATAAATGGAAGCAATGGAGCCAAGAAGTAATAAATACGAAAAAAACAATGAAAGGACCTGGCTAGAAATAAGTAAGTGGAAATGTGGAGGAATGGATATATAATGAGGATGAAATAAACAGAGAGCCGAGGAGGAGTACAGCAAGATCAGAGAGGAAGGATAAAGTATCCTTCAGTCTTAGACTTGGGTTTGAGCTAAATTAAGTAATAAAATAGCAACCTTCCATATGTCAGCAACTAAGAACCAACAATTCAGAAAATAGGCTTCCTCCAAATTAATTAATGAAGTAAAACTAGCCTTTAACGGGCTGGCAAGCATCCCCAAAATTAGTAAATTAATTAAATAAAGTTGCAGCTCAGTGGGCTAGACACTCCCAGAGTTAAGAAATTAAATAAACAAAATTGGGCCGGAAGCACTGAATCCTGGAGCAAATTAATTTAATAAAAAGTTAATTGATTGTTCAATTGTAACAGCTTCAATGTTAAAATTGAACATGCTGGGCTGGCAGGCATCTCCAGTGATAGAAGAAATTCAAAATTACTAGTCAGTCCCCCTATGGGGTCACACACGAAAACTCAGGCCCAAGTCTTCAGATGAAGCATGGTTAGAGGATGGGGGATATTTTGGACCAACACAGTCCGATGTTACTCAGTCCCCATTTTAAAACCATACATTCCATCTTTATTTTTCGACAATGCTTTATTATTTTATGTTATTGTTTATAGTTAAATAGCAAAACTTATGGCAATTGGAAAAGCAAAGAAGTAACAAGTTGGTTGGAGCACAGAAGTTTCTCTGCAGTACAGGCTGATGAGCTGGGAGATGCAAAACTGAGTCACTAAAGTGTGACGGTGTCAGCACAGTGTAACAGGTTTACATCGGCAGTTTCCAATCTGGGTACGGATACAAGAATTTATAATGGGGAAAAGTTGCCGCAAAAGTGTGACGAGGAAATAGGGTTTCGTAGACGGGAAGTCTGAGCAGATGTAAGACTTTTAGTACGATAGATATAAATTTTAAAAGATCGAAAGGAAAAGTTAGATGAGGTTTTTAAAAACTTAAAGGATTAGAAAATGGCGGTAGCACAGCTGTCTGTGAATGGCGTCATGACGCATAGTTTGAAGGCTCTGCAGTGTGAGTAATAAGCAGTTTGGAGGTCTTCAAGATAAGTTGTGGTAAGTGTACAAAGCCATTCTCAGTTTTAAAATACTTTTAGGTATTTTAAAAGTACTCCGTCCGGGCATTACTCGGGTGCTACTCTCTGGTCACGACAGGTGTGACATAGGGAATGAGTGTGACAACAGGAACGTATAGATGCAAGACTATTAATATATTAATAAGTATTAGTGTATCTCTCATGGCAATGCTTAGGACAAGTCAGAGAATAGGTGGATAGTTTTTCCTCTGCTAAATAACATTCAAAGTATAGGTGCGATGCAGAGGGAAAATGGGTGCTAATCTTTTTCTCCTGTTCTGCACCTGAACAGTGCTGCCACCAAATTTAATCCATTTTTCTCTGGTATCTGCATGTGATTGTGTCTGAAGAAGGTATGGCAATTTAAATTACATGCAATGAATACCAAAGAGGCCTCCTCCCAAATTTCTCTTTATAGTGCAGATCAGATCAGATCAGAAACAGGAGCCCACAAAACCTGGCACTTCCTGAGCTGCTCTTTAGGTGCTATGGGGTAGAAAATCGTCTGGTCTATCTTTGGGCCCAGACTCAGACCTACACAGGCAGCGTACAGCCCAACCAAGAGGCCCAAGGCCGGCCCAATATCGGGCCTGGTTAACATTTTATGCGTGAGCTGCTGGTGCCTGAAGGTAAGTTGCGGGAGGGGGAGGTTGCAGCAGGAAATTGGAGGCAGGGAGGGCAATCACGACAACTGTAGAATTGGGGGAGTACTCTCTTCCTCCTGAAAACAATTCTCAAAACATTTAGCTGGCGGCTGAAGTGACCGCTTAAGAATCCTGAGTTGCCAAGGGCACATCCCAGCACCTACACCAGGATGCTGTCCCCATGGATTTTCAGGGCCTGTGTGTTGACAGGCAATTTGACCGTGAAGGTTCACAGCTGAGCCCAATTCTGACCACATATATACAATTTTCAACGAAAGTGTCGCTGGATAATGATGCTTGTGTGTATGTGGAGTGTCCGTGCAAGTAGTGTAAATCAATACATCTTTCTGTTGTGCTTACCCCTTAAAATTCATGTACTTGGTGTGTAATTGGCAAATGAATTTCAATATAGATAAGTGTGAGGTGGTGCATTTTGATAGGAAGAATAAAGAGGCGACATATTCCTTGGAAACTAGAGTCTGAATGGGGTGGAGGAGCAAAGGGATCTAAGGGTACAGATACACAAATCACGAAAAGTAGCAACACAGGCCATAACAAAGGCAAACCAAGCACTGAGGTTCGTTTCTAGAGGGATACAATTGAAAATCAAAGAAGTTATGTCAAACTTATATAGAACCTTGGTTAGACCACGCTTAGAGTACTATGCATAGATCTGGTCTCCATATTACAAAAAGGCTATAAAAGCACAGAGTGGTATTAAACGGAGTGCACTTAAATGGAGTGTTTTATTTGGGAATTTGAAGAGAGTGGGAATTGGGGGAAGGAGGTGCTGCTTTTGCCTTCACTACTTGTGTTACAGGTAGATATTTAATTTCTTTTACCCATAACTGAATCTAGCTCAAATAAGTAGTCAAGAAACTAAACTGTAAACCAAGTTACTTAAATACAAATTTAATTAAATAAAACAAGGTCATATAGGGATGGCAGTGCAGATGGTGTGCCGCAACTGCAGCATGTGGGTGTTTGTGGAGAGCATTGTGATCCTGGACAACCGCATTTGCAGTAAGTGCCTGCATCTTGAGGAACTTCAGTTCAGAGTTTTTGAGCTGGAGTCTGAGGTGCAGACATTGCAGAGCATCAGGGAGGGGGAGAATTACCTGGACACTTTGATCCAGGAGGCAGTCACACCCCTTAGGTTAGGTAGTGGTACAGGTCTGGTTAGTGGTCAGGGACAGGAGGGTCTGACTGCAACTCAGGCAGGTAAGGGGACCCCAGGTGCAGTGCTGGAGGAGCCTCAGCCTTTGCCCTTGTCCAACAGGTATGAGGTTCTTGCTGCCTGTGTGGATGAGGGAAAAGCCTGCAGGATGGATGAGCAAGCTGACCATGGCACCATGGTGCAGGAGGCCATTCAAGTGGGGAGTGAAAGGGAATGTAGTTGTGGTAGGGGACAGTATAGTCAGGGGGATAGATACTGTTCTCTGCAGCTGCGACCAGGAGTTCCGATGGTTGTGTTGCCTGCCCGCTGCCAGGGTTAAAGACATCTCCTCGCGGCTGGAGAAGAACTTGGAGTGGGAGGGGGAGGATCCAGTTGTCATGGTCCACGTAGGAACCAACAACATAGGTAGAACGAGGAATGAGGTTCTGCTGAGAGAGTTTGAGGAGCTGGGGTCCAAATTAAAATGCAGAACCTCAAAGGTAATAATCTCTAGATTGTTACCTGAGCCACGTGCCAATTGGCATAGGGATAAGCAAATTAGAAGGGTAAATGCATGGCTCAAAGAGTGGTGTGGGAGGCAGGGGTTTCGCTTCATGGGGTAATGGCACCAGTACTGGGAAAGAGGGAGCTGTTCCGTTAGGACAGGTTCCACTTAAACCGGCCTGGAACCAGTGTCCTGGCGAATCAAATAATTAGGGCAGTAGACAGGGCTTTAAACTAATGAAGCGGGGTGGAGGGGTGGTGGGAGGATTCCGGAAAGAGTATATTTATAAGCAGCAAGTGAAATGTCAAGGCTGTAGAGCAGAGCAGAGTTTTGGGTAAAAATAAGCAGCGTGGGTCAGGAAGGGACAGAGAGCGTAACAAAGGTAACAGGGCATCAGTGACTAAGGTGATATCAGGGAAAAATAGAAAAAAGTCAAAGCTAAAGGCTCTATATCTGAATGTGCGAAGCATTCGCAACAAAATAGATGAATTAATAGCGCAGATAGAAATTAATAGGTTTGATCTAATAGCCATTACGGAGACATGGTTGCAAAGTGACCAAGGTTGGGAACTAAATATTCCAGAATACTTAACTTTTAGAAGAGATAGGCAAAATGAAAAGGAGGAGGGGTAGCCCTGATAATGGTTGGGATAAAGACAGTAGAGAGAAAGGATCTTAGCTCGGAAAATCAAGTAGAATCAGTTTGGGTGGAGCTAAGAAACAGCAAGGGGCAGAAAACATTGGTAGGAGTTGTTTATAGGCCCCCAAACAGTAGTTGTAATGTAGGGTAGAGTATAAATCAGGAAATTAGAGGCGCATGTAACAAGGGTAATACAGTAAATCATGGGGAACTTTAATCTACATATAGACTGGGCAAACCAAATTTGCAGTAATAGTGTGGGGGACGAGTTCATGGAATGTATACAAGATTGTTTTCTAGATCAGTATGTTGAGGAACCAACTAGGGAACAGGTTATTTTAGATTTAGTATTGTGCAATGAGAAAGGGTTAATTAATAACCTTGTAGTAAAGGGGCCTTTAGGGAAGGATGACCATAATATGATAGAATTTTATATTGAGTTTGGAAGTGATTTAGTTAAGTCCGAAGCTAGGGTCTTAAATCTAAACAAAGCAAACTACATAGGTATGAGGGGCGAGTTGGCTAATGTCTCACTCGCAGGCACCAGCTCAGATACTGGCACTATGCGTTCTTTAGAGGCTAGCATAGTAGCGGGCCAACACTTCGTAGGAGCACTAGAGTAGGAAAAGGCACTGTAACAAGGGGCACTAAGGGATTGCACATGAGTGAATAGCTAATATTGTTGTTGTAAATATGTGTTCACTGATTATTGATAAATTTATTAATTGGCTTTGGATGATTTTGTGGTGTCTCTCATTTCAGCTTTGCGCTGTGATATGGCCTGCGATGGGGATGGAATGATGGGGATCTGGGGTTTAATTTATTGGAACCACAGTCTGATGAGGAGGTCATGGACCGCCCTTCCAGAAGGCCAATTGAGTAGCTGCCTCCTCCCTCACTTCTGTTCCTCCTCCTTCTCTTCCTCTTCGTCCTCATCTTCATCCTCATCCTCTTCCTCCTCCTGAGGTGGTCCCGCAATCCCTGGTGGCAAGGGCTGGGCCCTCATGATGGCCAAGTTGTGGAGCATGCACCAGACCACGACGAAATGGGACACCCCCTCAGCCGAGTATTGGATGGCTTCTCCCGAGCGGTCAAGGCAGCGGAACCGTTGCTTGAGCACTCCGATGGTTTGCTTGATGATATTCCTGGTGGCAGCATGGCTCTCATTATATGAGTGCTGAGCAGGACTGTTGGGGTTGCGGAGGGGAGTCATGAGCCAGGTGGATAGCCCTTGTCTCCGAGCAGCCAGCCGCGAGCTTGATGTGGTGGCTGGAAGAATGCTGGCACACCGGTCTGGCGCAGGATGAAGGCAGCGTGGCTGCTGCCAGGATAGCGGGCATTCACATTGAGGATTCGCTGTCTGTGGTCGCACACCAACTGCACATTAAGGGAGCCTTTGCGGTTAAGGAAGACCTCAGGATTGTTATGTGGTGCCCGCAAAGCCACATGGGTGCAGTCAATGGCACCCTGCACCATGGGGAAGCCCGCTATCCTGGCAAAGCCACATGCACGTTCGTCCTGCTTCTCTCTGGTGATGGGTAAGGAAATGTAGTCCCTTCTCCTTCTGTAGAGAGCCTCTGTGACCTCCCGGATGCAGCGATGGATGCTGAACTGCGAGATGTTCGCTATATCTCCTGTTGCAGACTGGAAGGAACCTGCTGGCGAAGAAATTGAGGGCGACGGTGACCTTGACTGCCACTGAGAGAGCCGTGGTCAATCGGACTACCTGCATCCTAGGGTTTTAAAAGAGGTAGCTGCAGAGATAGTGGATGCACTTGTATTAATCTTCCAGAATTTCCTAGATTCTAGAACAGTCCCCAAGGATTGGAAGGTAGCAAACATAACCCCGCTATTTAAGAAAGGAGGAAGAGAAAAACATGGCAACTATAGGCCAGTTGGCCTGACATCAGTAGTAGGCAAAATATTAGAATCTATTATTAGGGACGTGGTAACAGGGCACTTAGAAAATCGTAATATGATTAGGCAGGGTCAACATGGTTTTATGAAAGAGAAATCGTGTTTGACAAGTCTTAGAGTTTTTGAAGAAGTAATTAATAGTTTGGATAAGAGGGAACCAGTGGATGTAGTGTATTTGGATTTTCAAAAAGTATTCGATAAGGTGCCACACCAGAGGTTACTACACAAAATTAGGCCTCATGGGATTGGGGGTAATATATTAGCATGGATTGAGGATTGGTTAATGGACAGAAAACAGAATGTAGGAATAAACGAGACATTTTTGGGTTGGCAGGCTGTAACTAGTGGGGTACCGCAAGGATCGGTGCTTGGGCCTCAGTTATTTACAATCTATATTAATGACTTAGATGAAGGGATTGTGTGTAATGTATCCAAGTTTGCTGATGATACAAAATTAGGTGGGAAAGTAAGCTGTGAGGAGGACGCAAAGAGGCTGCAGAGAGATATATAGACAAGTTGACTGAGTGGGCACGAAAATGGCAAATGGAATACAATGTGGGGAAGTGTGAAGTTATCCACTGTGATAGGAAAAACAAAAAAGCAGAATATTTTTTGAATGGTGAGAGGCTGGGAAATGTTTGCATTCAGAGGGACCTGGGAGTCCCTGTACATGAATCACAGAAAGTTAACACGCAGGTACAGCAAGCAATTAGGAAAGCAAATGGTATGTTAGCTTTTGTTACAAAGGGATTAGAGTATAAGAGTAAAGAAGTCTTACTACAATTATACAGGGCATTGGTGAGGCCACACCTGGAGTACTGTGTTCAGTTCTGGTCTCCTTACCTAAGGAAAAACATACTTAGAGGGAGTGCAACGAAGGTTCACTAGACTGGTTCCTGGGATGAGGGGATTGCCCTTTGAGGAGAGATTGAGTAGACTAGGCCTATATTTCCTAGAGTTTAAAAGAATGAGAGGTGATCTAATTGAAACATATAAAATTCTTAAGGGGCTTGACAGGGTTAATGCTGGGAAAATGTTTCCTCTGGCTGGGGAATCTAGAACACGGGGTTCACAGTCTCAGAATAAGGGGTCAGCCATTTAGGACTGAGATGAGGAGAAATTTCTTCACTCAGAGGATGGTGAATCTTTGGAATTCTCTACCCCAGAGGGTTGTGGAGGCTCAGTCGTTGAGTATATTCAAGACAGAGGTCGATAAATTTTTGGGAACTAAGGGATATGGGGATAGTGAAGGAAGGTGGAGTTGAGGTAGAAGATCAGCCATAATCTTGTTGAATGGCGGAGCAGGCTCGAGGGGCCAAATGGCCGACTCCTGCTTCTATTTCTTATGTTCTTATGAGTAGCACATGTGTTTCATCAATTGCTCCTTGCACCTGTGGGAACCCTGCCAGTCTGTAGAAAAGGATCTC
Organism: Squalus acanthias; assembly: GCA_030390025.1. NCBI lineage: Eukaryota > Metazoa > Chordata > Chondrichthyes > Squaliformes > Squalidae > Squalus > Squalus acanthias. The sequence goes on from CM059433.1 coordinate 104,248,546, forward strand.
TCTTTCTCGTTGTTTGGTCCCATTGGGAAGGATATGAATTGTGCCACCCTCCTGATTAGAGCCTCAGTGATTTTCTTGATGCATTGGTAAGCAGCATTTTTGACTGATGTGGCAAAGATCAGCTGATGCAGCCTGGGAGGATCCAGACACAAAGAAATTCAAGTTGTGGTGACCTTGAGTGGTATAGATAATGCTGCTTCCCTTGATGAAAGTGTGTTGCAGGCCTTCAGCTAGCAGCTGGCATATTTCTCCAATAGCTTTCGAAGGGGCTGGATGGGGTCGGGGGGGGGGAACAGGGGGAGGGAGGGGAACTGGCTTCTTCCACTCCTTTAACCTCTTCATAGCATAAGAATAGAGGGATTACCATTGGAAGATCCTTGTCCTCATTGCAAAGCACTACTATGAACAGAGCGGAGTGAAAATAGCAGCAAAAGTCCTAACTGAACCTCAAACTACTAAAGGGATCGATATGCAGGCAAGGTAACACCATCCTTTGGTAGCAGCAAGCAAAATGCCAACCGCCTCAGAGATATCTTATTGCAGCTCCTACTGCAACTTATATAATTAGCTGTAATTATTTGGGGCAGAGTTTGGGGAAATGGATCAAAAGGGTTAGTCACCTCCCCTTGAGCCTATTTATGCATCACAGAGCAGGCACCCAGCAGTCCTTAAAGGAGACTAGAATTTTTCTTGAGAGGATAATTCTGCTTCAGTATTTTAGCAGCTGTTCTGAGTCGGTAACCTTTCACAGCCCATTTTGCTCCATTTAATGGCCCAAAATGATTAATGCCAAGTCAGTTTACTCTTTCCTGCCACCCCCAGCCCAAAAAGACTATTGGCCCTGAAAATCCATGGGCCGCAATCCCAGCATGTAAGCTGGAATCACACTCATTGCTGTCTTCCAGCGCTGACCCCACCAGAGTTTGCAGTTTGGAGGGCACCTCATTTGCATGAGGCTGATGGGCACCTGTGCACTATGGCACATCGCTGGTGCCCATATCCTCCATGTAGCCTAGCAATCTGGTGCTTCCCTGCCTTGCCAACCCTCAGCCCTACTGATCGCCCCATCCAGATTTTCTTTTTTTTAAAAGGCAACTGCTGCCCATCTGGAGGCTGGCACACCTCATCTCTCTTGGCATTCCAGCCTCCAATCATATACTGAGTCCTCACTGAGCCAGTGAAGTGGAACTGCGAGTGTAGGAAATTACTGCCCCCACTTCCGAATCTGGTGCCACTCTCTGACATCATTGGCGTTGTAAGGATCAGGCAGAGCCTCCGCCCTTTACACGGCTGTAATGTATTATCGCATGGTTTAGTATGAGCATGCTCAGTTCACTCTGACCTAATAAACAAGCACATGGACTAGCAACTCATTGTGTCTCTGTCCTTCATTTGTTCTACCCACATTTGTTACATTTTGGCGACGAGAATGGGATCCCAAAGCCATTTTTAGTGACCATGTTCGCTCTATTGCATGAGATCCTCAAGAAGGATGTCCAGTGGAAGTGGATGAAAGCGCAACAGGAAGCTTACGATGCTTGTAAGAGAAGTCTCTCTAGCGATGCTCTACTTGTGTACTACAACACAGAGCGTGAGTTTAATTTAGCGTGTGATGCTTCCAGTTACGGTGTGGGAGCTGTCATAAGCCACATAATGGATGACGACCAAGAGAAATCAATCGCGTTCACATCGCGGACCCTCACAAAGAGCAAAACAAACTACACGCAAATTGAAAAGGAAGCACTCGCCATAGTGTTTGGAATCAAGAAATTCCAACAGTTCCTGATCGGCAGAAACTTTACCCTGATAATCGATCACAAACCGCTCCTAGCAATATTGGGGCCCAAATCTGCCATCCCTGCAATGGCCGCATCAAGAATGCAACGTTGGGCAGTGTTGTTGTCAAATTTTAATACACGATTGAATATCGCACTTCAAAGCAGAATGCAATCACAGATGCCATGTTCAGGTTGCCACATGAGGACTCGTGTGTTTGGAGGGAAGGTGAGATTTTCACGCTAGGTGCAGTTGACAAAGACTTTCCCGTGACTGCAACTGAGATGCAGATGAGACTCAAAAGGACTCAGTACTGAAGAGAGTGTATGAAAACACCTTGAATGGATAGACTGATCAGCGTATGGACACAACTGAAACCATTCCATAACCGTCGTACTGAATTGTCTTGTGAGCAAGGTTGTATCAACTGGAGAAACAGAGTGGTGGTACCTACTTCTTTGAGAGATAAAATTCTGGCTGAACGTCATACTGAACATCCAGGGATCGTCAGTATGAAATCAATTGCAAGAAGCTTTGTTTACTGGCCTGGATTGGACAGTGATCTTGAATCACTTGTCAGCAAATACAGTGTTTGCCAAAATTGCAGAAACAAACCTACCCAAAACTCCACTACAACCCTGGTCATGGCCCAGTAGACCTTTTCAGAGAGTACATGTAGATTTCTGTGAGAAAGCAAATGATTATTTCATGGTACTTGTAGCAAGTCGCTCAAAGTGGATGAAGTAAAACACATGGGTTCAAATACTACAACTGAACATACCATAGATGAGTTGAGGTCTATCTTTGCATATCATGGCTTACCTGAATAGCTTGTTTCTGGTAATGGATCTTAGTTCTGTTCTGTTCTATTCCAAGAATTCATGAAACGGAACGGTATCAAACACTCTCGTTCCACCATTTCATCCAGCTTCAAACGGAGCAGCCAAAAGATCAATCAGAATAGTGAAAGAAGCTTTCAAAAAGCAAGTGTTGCAGGGTTGTTTGGGACTGGATATACCCCAGCAGAACTCTTGATGAAGAGGAGATTGAGAACACGATTGAGTCTTGTTCAACCAAATTTGGCCTCAAGAGTTGAACAGAAACAGTTGAGTCAGAAGCGTTATTATGACAGCAATCGGAAAGAACGCAGTTTCAAGCAAAACAAGTGTGTTTGTGTTCTCAGTCCCCCTGGAAAGTCGAGTTCACACAAGTGCCATGTAGGAACCATAGTAGAGATTGGTGGAACCAAGAGATATTTGGTTGAAATTGGTGACAATATCCGAAGTGTTCGTGTAGATCAAATGATCTCTGCTAGAGATGAACCAAGACGTGATCTTGAACCACTTGATCATGAACACATACATAAGTTTGACTCCGTTCAGACTTCAGTAACTGAAGTACCAGGTTCAAACAAGTCTGAGAACAGGATCATCTCTGAGTTCGGAACGAAGGCAAAACAGCCCGAAAATTGGTTCAACACCAAAACTTTCTTTAAGGAGATTAGGAAGGCTCAGCAAACCAGTTATTAAACTGGATTTGTAGCTCATTTGTAGGATTTGTAGTTCATTTAAAAGAGAAAAGCCAGGAGTTTTTGTTATGTGGTACATGTAATGCTGGGAAAGGTGGGACCATAGTTTTGTTGTATTTGAGAGAGGAATACATACATTTTTTAAAGGGGAAAGCAGTTATTATCACATGGTTTATCACATGGTTTAGTATGAGCATGCTCAATTCGCTCTAGCCTAATAAACAAACACATGAACTAGCAACTCATCGTGCCTCTGTCCTTCATTTGTTCGACCCACATATATTACAACGGCCAACCAGGAAATCTTGGAATTGTGAAATCACACACAGGCACACTTTTCCTTTCTTTGGTTTTCCTTCATCACTCTAAGCATTTGGCAGCAGATTTAGTTGTGCAAGACCACTGTATAACTGTCCAATCCTGAGTGTTTGTTTGAAGTGCTGTGTTTATGAAATGTTCAGCATTTTATATTCATTTACACAATTTTATCAACCAGGCAGCACATTTAAAACTAATCGCAAATTACGCATTTCACGTAATCAGTTGCGAAACATCTGACTTACAGTCCATATCAGTCCGGGAACAGAAAGGGATCTTTCTATGAAATTGACAGACAAAAGTACACAATTGGGAGACCCATATGAGGTATGAAAAAGACAAGTTTCATAGGAACGGTGGCATAGTGGTTATGTTACTGGACTAGTAATCCAGTGGCCTGGACTAACGATCCAGTAGACGGGAGTTCAAATCCCACCACAGCAGCTGGGGAATTTAAATTCAGTTAATTAAATAAATCTGGAATAATCATGAAACTATCGGATTGTCGTAAAAACCCATCTGGTTCACTAATGTTCCTTCGGGAAGGAAATCTGCCATCCTTACCTGGTCTGGCCTACATGTGACTCCAGACACACAGCAATGTGGTTGACTCTTAACTGCCCTCTGAAATGGCCTAGCAAGCCACTCAGTTGTGATAAACAATAAGAATAAAACCAGATGGACTACTCGGCACTGGCTACGGACACGACAATGGCACACCCAGCCCAGTCGACCCTGCAAAGTCCTCCTCACTAACATCTGGGGACTTGTGCCAAAATTGGGAGAGCTGTCCCACAGACGAGTCAAACAACAGCCATAGTCATAATCATACCTTTCAGCCAATGTCCCAAATTCCTCCATCACCATCCCTGGGTATGACATAAGAAGCAGGAGCAGGAATAGGCCACTTTGCACCTTGAGCCTGCTCTGCCATTCAATAAGGCTGATCTTGGGCTCAAAGCTGCTCCCCATAACCCTTCACTCCCTTATCTTGCAAAAATTTGTCTATCTCCACCTTAAATGTATTTAATGACCCAGCCTCCACAGCTGTCTGCAGCAGAGAATTCCACAGATTTATGACCCTCTGAGAGAAGAAATTCCTCCTCATCTCAGTTCTAAAAGGGCGACCCTTTATTCTAAAACTGTGCCCCCGCGTTCTAGATTTCCCCACGAGGGGAAACATCCTCTCTGCATCTACCTTGTCGTGCCCCCTCAGTATCTTATATGTTTCAATAAGATCACCTCTCATTCTTCTAAATTCCAATGAGTATAGGGTCAACCTCCTCATCTCTGGAATTAACCTAGTGAATCGTCTCTGAACTGCCTCCAATGCAAGTATATCCTTCCTTAAATAAGGAGACCAAAACTGTACGCAGTACTCAAGGTGTGGTCTCACCAATACCCTGTACAGTTGTAGCAGAACTTCCCTGCTGTTATACTCCAACCCTTTTGAAATAAAGGCCAACATTCCAGTTGCCTTTTTGATTACTTGCTGTACCTGCATGCTAACTTTTTGTGTTTCATGCACAAGGACCCCAAGGTCCCTCTGAACTGTAGCATTTTGTAATCTCTCTCCATTTAAATAATAATTTGCTTTTTTATTTTTCCTGCCAAAGTGTATAACCTCGCACTTTCCCACATTATACTCCATCTGCCAAATGTTTGCCCACTCACTTAGCCTGTCTATATCCCTTTGCAGGTTCTTTGAGTCCTCTGCACAACTTGCTTTCCCACCCATCTTTGTATCATCCGCAAACTTGGCTACATTACACTCAGTCCCTTCATCCAAGTCATTAATGTAGATTGTAAATAGTTGAGGCCCCAGCACCGATCCCTGTGGCACCCCACTAGTTACTGTTTGCCAACCGGAAAATGACTCATTTACCCGGACTCTCTGCTTTCTGTTAGTTAGCCAATTCTCTATCCATGCTAATATATTACCCCCAATTCCGTGAGCTCTTATCTTATGCAGTAACCTTTTATGTGCACCTTATCGAATGCCTTCTGGAAATCCAAATACACCACATCCACTGGTTCACCTTTGTCCACCCTGCTCATTACCTCCTCAAAGAACTCCAGCAAGTTTGTTAAACATGATTTCCCTTTCATAAAACCATGCTGACTCTGCTTGACTGCATTATGATTTTCCAAATGCCCTGCTACTGCTTCCTTAATGAAGGACTTCAGCATTTTCCCAACGACAGATGTTAGGCTAACTGGTCTATAGTTTCCTGCTTTCTGTCTCCCTCCTTTCTTAAATAGGGGTGTAACATTTGCGTTTTTCCAATCCGCTGGGACCTCTCAAGAGTCCAGGGAATTTTGGTATATTGCAACCAATGCATCCACTATCTCTGCAGCCACTTCTTTTAAGACCCTGGGATGCCGGCCATCTGGTCCAGGGGACTTGTCATCTTTTAGTCCCATTATTTTACCAAGTACTATTTCCTTAGTGATAGTGATTGTCTTTAGTTCCCCCCTCCCTTGATTATCCATTATTGGGATGTTGTTAGTGTCTTCTACCGTGAAGACAGATACAAAATATTTGTTCAGAGTCTCTGCCATTTCCCCGTTCCACATTATTAATTCCCCAGTCTCATCCTCTAAGGGACCAATGTTTACTTTAGCTACCCTCTTCCTTTTTATAATCCTGTAGAAGCTCTTACTATCTGTTTTAATGTTTCTTGCCAGTTTACTCTCATAATTCATCTTCTCTCTCTTTATTATTTTTTTAGTCATCCTTTGCTGGTTTTTAAAAATTTCCCAATCCTCTGGTCTCCCACCAATCTTGGCAACATTGTATGCCTTCGTTTTTAATTTGATACCATCCTTTACTTCCTTAGTTACATGTCTTGTCCCACCGGCAGGACAGACCCACCAGGGTTGGTGGCACAGTGGTATACAGTCGGGAAAGAGTGGCCATGGGAGTCCTCAACATTGACTCCGGACCCCATGAAGTCTCATGGCTTCAGATCAAGCATGGGCAAGGAAACTTCCAACTGATTACCACCTACCGCCCTCCCTCAGCTGATGAATCAGTACTCCGCCATGTTGAACACCACTTGGAAGAAGCACTGAGAGTAGCAAGGGCACAGAATGTACTCTGTGTGGGGGACTTTAATGTCCATCACCAAGAGTGGCTCGTTAGCACCACTGCTGGCCGAGTCCTGAAAGACATAGCTGTCAATCTGGGCCTGCGACAGGTGGTGAGAGAACCAACACGAGGGAAAAACCTACTTGACCTCATTCTCACCAATCTACCTGAAGCAGATGCATCTGTCCATGACAGCATTGGTAGCAGTGACCACTGCACAGTCCTTGTAAAGACGAAGTCCCGTCTTCACACTGTGGACACCCTCCATCACATTGTGTGGCACTACCACCGTGCTAAATGGGATAGATTCAGAACAGACCTAGCAGCTCAAAACTGGGCATCCATGAGGCGCTGTGGGCCATCAGCAGCAGCAGAATCGTATTCCACCACAATCTGTAACCTCATGGCCCGGCATAGCCCTCACTCTACCATTACTATCAAACCAGGGGATCAACCCTGGTTCAATAAGGAGTGTAGAAGAGCATGCCAGGAGCAGCACCAGGCGTACCTAAAAATGAGGTGCCAACCTGGGGGAGCTGCAACACAGGACTACATCCATGCTAAACAGCAGAAGCTGTATGCTATAGACAGAGCTAAGCAATCCCACAATCAACGGATCAGATCAAAGCTCTGCAGTCCTGCCACATCCAGTTGTGAATGGTGGTGGACCATTAAACAACTAACTGGAGGAGGAGGCTCCATGAATATCCCCATCCTCAATGACGGTGGAGCCCAGCACGTGAGTGCAAATGACAAAGCTGAAGCATTTGCAACCATCTTCAGCCAGAAGTTCCGAGTGGATGATCCATATCGGCCTCCTCCTGAGGTCCCGACCACCACAGATGCCAGTCTTCAGCCAATTCGATTCACTCCACGTGATATCAAGAAGCGGCTGAGCGCAGTGGATACAGCAAAGGCTGTGGGTCCTGACAACATCCCGGCTATCGTGCTGAAGACTTGTGCTCCAGAACTAGCCACGCCTCTAGCCAAACTGTTCCAATACAGCTATAATACTGACATCTATCCGACAATGTGGAAAACTGTCCAGGTATGTCCTGTCCACAAAAAGGACAAATCCAATCCGGCAATTACCGCCCCATCGGTCTACTCTCAATCATCAGCAAATTGATGGAAGGTGTCGTTAACAGTGCTATCAAGCAGCATTTACTCATCAATAACCTGCTCACTGATGCTCAGTTTGGGTTCCGCCAGAACCACTCGGCTTCAGACCTCATTACAGCCTTGGTCCAAACATGGACAAAAGAGCTGAATTCCACAGGTGAGGTGAGAGTGACTGCTCTTGATATCAAGGCAGCATTTGACCGAGTGTGGCATCAAAGGAGCCCTAGTAAAACTGAAGTCAATGGGAATCAGGGGGAAAACTCTCCACTGGCTGGAGTCATACCTAGCACAAAGGAAGATGGTTGTGGTGGTTGGAGGTCAATCATCACAGCCCCAGGACATCGCTGCAGGAGTTCCTCAGGGCAGTGTCCTAGGCCCAACCATCTTCAGCTGCTTCATCAATGACCTTCCCTCCATCATAAGGTCAGAAGTGGGGATGTTCGCTGATGACTGCACAGTGTTCAGTGCCATTCACAACTCCTCAGATAATGAAGCAGTCTATGCCCGCATGCAGCAAGACTTGGACGACATTCAGGCTTGGGCTGATAAGTGGCAGGTAACATTCACGCCACACAAGTGCCATGCACTGACTATCTCCAACAAGCGAGAGTCTAACCACCTCCCCTTGACATTCAATGGCATTACCATCACCAAATCCCCCACCATCAATATCCTGGGTGTCACCATTGACCAGAAACTTAACTGGACCAGCCACATAAATACTGTGGCAACAAGAGCAGGTCAGAGGCTGGGTATTCTGTGGCGAGTGTCTCACCTACTGACTCCCCAAAGCCTTTCCACCATCTACAAGGCACAAGTCAGGATGGAATACTCTCCACTTGCCTGGATGAGTGCAGTTCCAACACTCAAGAAGCTCGACACCATCCAAGACAAAGCAGCCCGCTTGATTGGCACCCCATCCACCACCTTAAACATTCACTCCCTCCACCAGCAGCGCACAGTGGCTGCAATGTGTACCATCTACAAGATGCACTGCAGCAACTCGCCAAGGTTTCCTTGGCAGCACCTCCCAAACCTGCAACCTCTACAACTTAGAAGGACAAGGACAGCAGGCGCATGGGAACACCACCACCTGCAAGTTCCCCTCCAAGTCACACACCATCCTGACTTAGAAGTATATCGCCGATCCTTCATCGTCGCTGGGTCAAATTCCTGGAACTCCCTCCCTAACTGCACTGTGGGAGTACCTTCACCACACGGACTGCAGCGGTTCAAGAAGGCGCTCACCACTACCTTTTCAAGGGCAACTAGGGATGGGCAATAAATGCTGGCCTTGCCAGTGACGCCCACATCCCATGAATTAATAAAAATAAGTATAGCTGCTGGCCAGAGGTCCTCAGAAGCAACTGTGAATCGTGGAAATTTTCTGGAAATCACTGTAGAATGAGGAAGGGTGGGTGTTTCCTATAAAAGCGGTCTGCAGGCTGGTCCAAAGTACCAACTTCCATGTAAACAAATGGAATCTCTCCAGGATGCACTTGGGCTGTACGCATAAAACTTACATTATCTAAGCAGCTATGGGTACAAGTGATGCCCCAAGATATCAGGTTTCCATGAAAGGAAGGCAACTGATTAAATCAAATGTATTTTTGGGACTCTTAAAATGTATTTAAAATTCTACAGTCCTTGCAAATGGTGGCATCTTACATGATAGGCTGAATGGCTTTGGGGCTTAATAATTCAGGAGCTAACTTGTGAAATGTAGCAAAATAAATGAAACCAAAGCACTCCCCTTACGGAAAAAAGACTGGGGGGTGTCACAGTTCCTCTTCAGTTGCATTGGTGGGCAGAGGAAAAATATTGAGCGGGACATCATTTTGGCCGCTCCCCACCACCCACGCCACTTCCTGGGATTTCCTGCCAGAAGTAACTTGGGTTGCAATATGTTTGCCCAAATATGTGAAGACTCATTGTAATTATACACAATTGACAAGAATACGCCATCCAATGTATCTCTCATCATTTTTCTCCTTAGCAACACTGGGCGCGAGGAATGCTGGTGTGTTCTTAGCGACCAAGGTTGCTATGAGCCACAGGGGACGGGGGAAGGGGAATTGAAATGTTAAAACGCTGCTTTGACTAGTACAATCAATAGCACTGGCAAAGAGGAAGGTCCGCTGCCTGGTTCCCCTGGTAAAACAGGGCTAAAAACATTGCTTTATGAAAAAGATGATTCAAACCTCTTCTGTATGGGGAATGCTAGAACTTCAAATCTTTCCAGTCTTTGCTCCAGGAACATAAAAACAAACAAGCAATTTCAATTTGTAGTAGGTTCATTAAATATTGCGTGGAACAAAACTGAAATCCATAACAGAACAAAATAGTCTCATCCATGAGTTAAAACGTATGTTCATATTTCATCTCCAATTTTTTTCCCCTTAAAACGTACATAAAAATGTATGACTGTAATTTATGTGTATCTGCAGCCCCTGTGATGTCACTTTAATTGCTTCCAACAGAAGTAGCAGATGGTGATACACAAGGACATAAGGTTTGGGTTTAGTAATTGAAAGACAGTGATAGATCAGGCGTGTTGCAATTATGTAAAAATTTGTTGTAAGCATTTGCAATCAATTAGAAGGGAGCCATCAATGGAAAGCAAAGACTTCCTCCACCTGCACTCTTTACCTTTCACGTTCTTTTGTGTTGCTCAATGTACTGGAGTCCGCCGCCTCTCAAGTATTAGGAATGGATTTTCTGATCCAGCTGTGGGATTGGAGAACCCTGTTTGGCAATGCACCTGCCCGACATCCAGCTCGCCTGCCGAAACTTTGAGGATCGGCCTCATTCATTCCGCGCACTGCAAACTCTTGCCGTAGTTTGCACCTACTGCTGGGAGCTTGCACTGTGGTGAGGGAGGGAAGGGGAATTTCCCGTGACTTTGCTGTTACGGAAATGACCGCAGCTGCCATTTAATGCAAAAGTGATAGTGTGAATAGCACAACATTTCTACAAGGCAAACAGAAGTGGTTGACAAAACAATCTGGACGACAAAAATAATTAGGAGGCAAGATGGAGTGGTACAGAACCCATTTCCCCTCCCCTCCTTCGCCATGTGATGGACAGTGAAGTGGACATACTGCTGCATGAGGTAAGTGCAAGGAAAGTCACCCTGTTTGGCCCTCCTGAGCACCCCCCACCCCACCATGGGAGAGTAGTGTAGCATGCCTGGTAGTAGGTGGCGGCCATGGTGAGCCCTGTCTACGACCTAGCAACAGATGTGGAAGAAGCTGACAGACCTTAAGAAAGCTGCCAAGGTAAGACTACTCAATAGTACCATGTGCCAGGTAGGTAGCCCAAGCATTTATGCCACAAATTGTTGCCTTCAATCCACTGTACATTTAATGCTGGCCCTTGGAAAGCCCTGAAGCATTCTTACAGCTCTTCCCTTGCTTACCATGCATGCTGATATTCCAGAAGGGCACACGTTCAATCTGTAACTTTCAATCAAAACCCTTTTTTAAAATTAGTTCATGGGATGTGGGCGTTGCTGCCAAGGCCAGCATTTATTGCCCATCCCTAGTTGCCCTTGAGAAGGTGGTGGTGAGCCACCTTCTTGAACCGCTGCAGTCCATGTGGTGAAGGTACTCCCACCGTGCTGTTAGGGAGGGAGTTCCAGGATTTTGACCCAGCGACGATGAAGGAACGGCGATATATTTCCAAGTCAGGATGGTGTGTGACTTGGAGGTGGTGGTGTTCCCATGTGCCTGCTGCCCTTGTCCTTCTAGGTGGAAGAGGTCGCGGGTTTGGGAGGTGCTGCCGAAGAAGCCTTGGCGAGTTGCTGCAGTGCATCTTGTAGATGGTACACATTGCTGCCACGGTACGCCAGTGGTGGAGGGAGTGAATGTTTTTTTTTAAGGTGGTGGATGGGGTGCCAATCAAGCGGGCTGCTTTGACCTGGATGGTGTTGAGCTTCTTGAGTGTTGTTGGAGCTGCACTCATCCAGGCAAGTGAAGAGTATTCCATCACACTCCTGACTTGTGCTTTGTAGATAGTGGGAAGGCTTTGGGGAGTCAGGGGGTGAGACACTCGCCACAGAATACCTAGCCTCTGACCTGCTCTTGTTGCCACAGTATTTATGTGGCTGGTCCAGTTTAGTTTCTGGTCAATGGTGACCCCCAGGATATTGATGGTGGGGGATTCGGCGATGGTAATGCCGTTGAATGTCAAGGGGAGGTGGTTAGACTCTCGCTTGTTGGAGATAGTCATTGCCTGGCACTTGTGTGGCACAAGTGTTACCTGCCACTTATCAGCCCAAGCCTGAATGTCATCCAGGTCTTGTTGCATGCGAGCATGGACTGCTTCATTAGCTGAGGAGTTGTGAATGGCGCTGAACACTGTGCAGTCATCAGCGAACATCCCCATTTCTGATCTTATGTTGGAGGAAGGTCATTGATGAAGCAGCTGAAGATGGTTGGACCTAGGACACTGCCCTGAGGATCTCCTGCAGCGATGTCCTGGGGCTGTGATAAGAACATAAGAAATCGGAGCAGGAGTAGGCCATTCAGCCCCTTGAGCCTGCTCCGCCATTCAATAAGATCATGGCTGATCTAATCTTGGCCTCAACTCCACTTTCCTGCCTGTTCCCCATAACCTTGACTCCCCTGTAGCTCAAATATCTGTCTATCTCCACCTTGAATATAATTGACCTCCAACCACCACAACCATCTTCCTTCGTGCTGACATCTTAGCACACTGACATCTTAAAAAGCCTTCACAGAGCAAATTATCCCAACACAACCTAGCCAGCATGATGCATAGTCAGTTACTAACACACAGGATGGGCTGTAGGTTGGTCATATTATGTAGAATTACATAGAATCTACAGCACAGAAACAGGCAATTCTGCCGAACTGATCTATGCCGGTGTTTATGCTCCACATGAGCTTCCTCCCACTCCTCTTCATCTAACCCTATCAGCACATCTTAATTCCTTTCTCCCTCATGTGCTTATCTAGCTTCCCCTTAAATGCATCTATGCTATTCGCCTCTACTACTCCTTGTGGTAGCGAGTTCCACATTCTTACCATTCTTTGGGTAAAGAAGTTTCTCCTGAATTCCCTATTGGATTTATTGGTGACTATCTTATATTGGTGGCCCCTAGTTTTGGTCTCCCCCACAAGTGTAACTTATAGATGTCTTAAACAGACAACACTTCATGCTAACTTTTCTGCTTGCAAGTCAACATGGTATGTAATGTGAAGGAATTAACTTAAACTGGAGGAGGGCCCAGAAATTACAAGCTCTTGAATCCCTTTGAGGAGACTACCCTGGATACCCTGGCCTGTAAAAGAACATTAAGGGAGTAGAGAAAGGTGAAGCCAGATGCCTGCCCTAAGCTCAGGGCTGGTACCAACCTGCCTGGGTATGTCTTGTCCCTCTACCCATCCACTCACAAACAGGCATACACACAACCACAAAAACACAGGATCTTGCAAGCTTTGTTTCAAGGTGTCTGTTAGAGCCAGCTGTCTAACCTAAGTTCCTCTTCTGTAGGTCTTGAAGAGCAGCCTCTCAGCACTGCTAGTGACCTAGAACAAGGCAGCACCTCACAGTCCACTGTGTCTTTCTCATTAACATTTACAAGCACCAGCACAGCAACAAACACCTGCCAGATGCAATTAGTGAGCTTGAGGAGAGTTACAGTGCACAGGTGAAGAGGAATAAGAAGTGGCAGAGGAGGAACAGGAACCCACTGCCCAAATGGCCACATGAATGCCATTAATGGCCCTGTGTACTTTGGCAAATGCAGTAGTGCAGTGAAATTGGACAACTGTGTCATGCTATTCAGTGGGAAAGAAAAGCAAAGTGTTGGTCTGCTCAACAGTGAATCAGTCAGTTGTTTAATATGACCGTGTGCAGAATATTTGTTGATACTGCAGATGGTCTGTCTGCTGGCTTGAAGGAGTTAGAGAGAAAAGTTGATGGACGAGGTGACATTGATTGCCATTGGCAGTGTTATCTCCATGGTGCAGGCTGATAACTCCGGTCTCCTTGCAGCAGATGGCACATTTCCTCAGCTGGAATTAAAGTCTGTATTCTGGAAGCCACATTACAGATCATGGTCTCAAATGTTTGTGGCTCTCCCGGTGTATACCTGCCAAAACCTCAACAGAATAGCTAGAAACTAGGCTTGGATAGTTACACTGGGTCCCGGCTATATATCGGGGGATTCCTCTGTGGTCTGCTGGGGGCAGAGACTCCACCTACCCCAAGGAGGTATGGAGCCAGGGCAGAGACTACACTGGCAGTTTCGATGTTCCAGGTCTTCAATGGGACCCATGGTATGGTCGGTGGAGATATACCAGGTCAGACCAGGCAAACCTCCCTGACAACTGGTAGTTGTGGGGACCATCCAGGCTGTGAGCGTGGCCTGGGTCCCTGAATAAATTGTCCTAATTTTTTTTCTGTTCAGATTTTTCAGAGGCCATCTTACAAAGGGAGCCATGGAGGCAGCGTTCTAATGGTTCTGGGGGGGGTAGTTATTCCAGACAAACCTTCAGATGGACCTTCTAGCCTCTTCGCTGGGCAGGTGCCCTAAATGTGCCACTAGTGGCACGATCACCCGCCATTGGGATGCTAATCAGGGACCATCCCCATGACCCCGAAAAGTCTGCCGCAGTCAGATTCCTGGTGAGTGCATCTAGGCACACGCAGAGTTGAGCCCGATTGCAGGTTTTCAGGATCTCACTGTTATAGGGCCAATAATATGATAGTCGGCATCAGCAGTGCAGCTGCTCATCAGGCGTGAGGGAGCCGTAGTATTGGGCGCTGAGGCAGAGGCCTGCTGTTCCCTCAGTGCACATAATACATTTGGCAGTCAGGCAGTGCCTTTGGCACTGGGGGCCTCTTTCCCCTTGGCATGTGCCAGGATCATTAAAGCACTGAAATTTCAGTTAATTTAGCCGATGCCCACAATGCGATCTGAATGCCTGAATAGCACTGCAGCCAATCAGTGCCCATATAAAATGGGTGCTGGCTGGAAGACCCCTTCAACCATATTGGATCCTCGTTCTTAAAGGGAATCTGCTTGACAGCTGTCACAAGTAGATGATGTCAGGAGGACTGAATGGATAGCTGCTAGGGGACCAAGGCTATTCACTGGAGCCATGGTTCATGATTCCCTTGCACAAGACCATTAAGGCACACCTGAGTCTTGGTGGCATAGACGATCAGGATGTCAAAGCTGAGTATTGGTTAATTAGGGAGAATCTTGCAGTACAACCCAATTAGGTGTCCAAAATTATTGTAGCCTGCTGGCCCTTACACAAAGTAGGTAAAAGAAGAGAACCAGCTTCCACAAGTGGCAGGTGTGGCTACCAGTCTAGAACTGCAAGAGATGGCTGCAGAACCAATGGTTCACTCAGTAAGTGTCTTAAGACAGGCTCTAATAAATGACAGTCAGGTGAGTTCTGATGAAAGGTCATTGACCTGAAACATTAACTCTGTTTCTCTCTCCACAGTTGCTGCCTGACCTGCTGAGAGTGTCCAGCATATTTTGTTTTTATTTCAGATTTCCAGCATCCATAGTATTTTGCTCTTGTTCTAATAAAATTACATCTTTGGTGAGTACTTTTAGCATGTAATGCACAACTCATTTGCACATGTGCCCAAAAACAGAATCCCCATCAATGCCCTCAGCCTTACATCCCAAATAAACTCTCAGAATACATCAGAGTTCCAGCTACACCAAATTTAAATCACGTAAACAGTTGGGAGGTGCAGGTTTGTTTCATGCCGGTGCTTCCCATTTGTTATGGTAAGTGGTGAGATGGAGCATTGCAGCAAGGAAGATCAGAAGAGTGTTGGTGCGATGACACAGCCTTGCTTGACCCCAGTCCGTACGTGAATTGGGTCTGTGGTGGAACCGTTGGTCAGGATCACGGCTTGCATGTCATCGTGAAGCAGGCGGAGGATGGTGACAAACTTTTGAGGGCAGCCGAATTTGAGGAGGACACTCCATAATCCCTCATGGTTGACAGTGTGGAGTGGAGCTAATTTACAGAACAAATGGGAAACTGTTCAACCTCCGTCGCCTCCAGCCCAGATCCAAGGTCGTCCCATCCTCTGTCGTCGAATTACAGTATGCAGACGACACTTGCATCTGCGCTCACTCGGAGGTCGAACTCCAAACCATCGTCAACACCTTCACCGAAGTGTATGAGAGCATGGGCCTTACACTAAACATCTGTAAGACAATGGTCCTCTACCAACCTGTCCCTGCCACACAGTACTGCCCCCCAATTATCAAAATCCACGACTAGGCCTTGGACAACGTGACAACTCGGTTCTCTCTCAGATGGCTTTATTATCCTACCTACATGTTGATCACTGTTTATGTGAGACAGAATTTCCTGATATTGGCCCTAAATTTCCCTTTCAGTAGTTTGAACCTGTGACCCTCTTGTCCTGCTGTTATGGTTTAACTTGGAAGTAGAATTCTAGAGTTACATTATACTATCTGATATCCCTCCATGAGGCCTCTACTCTCTTGTGTCCTGGTAACTGGAATTAGGTACAGTACCCGTGGTGTGATCTGGCCGCGCACTGTGCAGTTTAAGCATGACTTCCCCCAGTATGTATTCTACCATTTTGGCTGTACATTGCAAGGCTCTATTTGCTTTGTTGATTGCTGAAATTCTCGATGAGGCTCTCCGTTAGAAGTTGCAACACCTTTGGTGCGATTGCCAAGTCTTAGCAACTAAAGGATTGCTCTAAGATTGGAGTTATACAATGTAATTAAAAAACACCAAACTACAAAACGGAGCCACATTTAATGGATTTCCAATGGTAAACTTTGCTAAAGTTGAATAAGATTATTAACAAAATTGTACCTTTTAACGCTTCCCACTTTAAATTATTATAAATTCCAGTTCCCAAAGCTGTGATATATTTGCAAATGAATTGTCAAATCAAGCACTTAAACAGACTAATCCTGAAACGTGTTTATGCTGTTTATTAAACATGTTGGTCACTTACCTTCTCAGGCAGAAGAAGGCAATTCCACAGATTATGCTTATAACAACCATAACTGCGCCCCCGGCAACAGCCATCAAAACTATCTGCGACTTGACTCCCAAAGCAGGGTTTCCAGATCTTGTTAAAGCCTCTGAAGAAAGTAAAATCTAGGTAGTAGGACTGTCTGACCAGAAAATGGTGAATGGAAAGCAAAAAAATACATAATGGCTCCACTATAGTTAACAGCCCCAAATTTCTTATACATATCTAAATGCTTAAATGTCTAACAATAACTTGTATTCATATAGAACTTTTAACATCAAAAAGCCCCAAAGCACATATTACTGGATGTGAAATTGGATGCCGAGCCAGGAAGCAAAAGATTAGTAAGAGTGACCAAAGGCTAGGTTGAAGAGATTTTTAAAGATAGATAAAGAGATGCAGAGACAGAGAGGTTTGGGAGGGCAATTCTAAAGAATAGGACCAAGGTGAGTGAAGCCCCTGTCACCAATGATGGACTGATGGGAAGGGAAATGCATAGAAGGCTGGAGTCAGAGGAACAGAGCATTCAGAAGGAGACACAGGGCTGGAGGGGATTAAGAACATAAGAAATAGGAGCAGGAGTAGGCCAATCGGCCCTTTGAGCCTGCTCCGCCATTCAATAAGATCATGGCTGATCTGATCCTAACCTCAAATCTAAAGAACACAAGAAGTAGGAGCAGGACCCGGCCACTCAGCCCCTGGGCCCGCTACGCCACCCACAGGGCCTCGACCGATCCGAACTCAGCCTCATGTCCAATTTCCTGCCCGCTCCCCGTAACCCCTAATTCCCTTTACTTCTAGGAAACTGTCTATTTCTGTTTTAAATTTATTTAATGATGTAGCTTCCACAGCTTCCTGGGGCAGCAAATTCCACAGACCTACTACCCTCTGAGTGAAGAAGTTTCTCCTCATCTCAGTTTTGAAAGAGCAGCCCCTTATTCTAAGATTATGCCCCCTAGTTCTAGTTTCACCCATCCTTGGGAACATCCTTACCGCATCTACCCGATCAAGCCCCTTCACAATCTTATATGTTTCAATAAGATCGCCTCTCATTCTTCTGAACTCCAATGAGTAGAGTCCCAATCTACTCAACCTCTCCTCGTATGTCCACCCCCTCATCCCGGGGATTAACCGAGTGAACCTTCTTTGTACTGCCTCGAGAGCAAGTATGTCTTTTCTTAAGTATGGACACCAAAACTGTATGCAGTATTCCAGATGCGGTCTCACCAATACCTTATATAACTGCAGCAATACCTCCCTGTTTTTATAATCTATCCCCCTAGCAATAAAAGCCAACATTCTGTTGGCCTTCTTGATCACCTGCTGCACCTGCATACTAATACAGGATTGCAGAATTAGGGTGGTGCAAGGCCATGGAGGGACTTGTAGCCGAAGACAACGATTTTAATTGGAAAGCACTGGGGGTCAGAGCGCCAATGTAGGTCAGCAAGCAAGGGGTGACGGGCAAGTGGGACTTTGTGCAGCAGAGTTTTGGACTAGTTGGAGTTCATTGACGGTGGAGGAGAGCTGATCAGCAAGAAGAGTATTAGAATAGTCGATGGTAAAGAAAGTGGGGCCAGAAATGCGTGGCTGTTTCGGCACACTCCCACTGTACATCGAGCAGGAATGCGGCTGAGGGGCCAAAATTTAAGTCCGGACCTAGATATGCTGAGTTCCAGCCTTCCTTGCCAGTTTCTGCTGGGTGGAGCCTCTGTATAGCTCAACAAGGACATAGGTATAAGAAGGGATGTGTCTGGGGGAGGGGACTCCTAGACCAGGGGTTTCCTCATCCCCTACCTGGCAGAACGTTGACGGGCTAGGATGCCAAGCGAAAACAGGTATACTGCCTGCCAAAACAATGGATGTGGGATGATGTCAGCAAAGGACAGCATGTTGATAAGGAAGAAAAGGGAACACACGACAGATTCTTGAGGACCCCGGGGATGGTGCGGAGAGCGAAGGAAGGAGAAGCCATTGCTGGAGATATTCTGGCTGTGTTCAGATAAGCAGGAATGGAACCTTCCAAGGGCAATCCAATAGCGCTGGGTGATGGAGGAGAGGTGGGGGCGGAGGATGGTGTGGTCAATCGTATTGAACACAGTGGAAAAGTTGAGAAGGACGAGGAGGGATTTGCTAAAAAAAAATTAATTAATCAGTCATTTAAATTACGCAATTTAAATAAAACGGCGCAGGAGCTGTTTTGTTTGCACAATTTCAATTTGAATTAACACAGAATTTGAATTAAGCAACTTTTTTGAAGGGGAGAGGGAAGGTGGCTGAGAAAAGAGAGGTATTGATGATGTCAGTTTTAACATGGGGCCAGGAAGAGGAATGAGTGGTCAGGAATTAAGCAGGGAGTTGAGTTAAAGAGCTCACATCATTCTATTTCCATTCAGATTGGCCAGTTCTAAATAATCCTGGTCTGTTCTGGTTTGGGACTTTTTGGGGGTGTTTTAGAAACATCTCATGTGGTAGGGTGGGTGCTAGGCTGTTGTGTCGAATATCCACAGTGTGGTATCCTTCACAGAATCCGGCTGCTCACTACTGGGTTTGAAGCTGTTTCTGTAACAATCCTGAAGAGTATTAATCCAGGTTCGCACATGAACAAACCCTGATCAGTTCTCTTTTAAGCCGCCAGCTTGGGGAATGGTACCAGGACACCAGATGCTGGGACACAGTGCCACCTTCATCAGTATGCAATAATTCACCTGAGCCTCACACCTGCAATTGGCCATTAACGCACATATAAGAGTCACGGCTATCCTTCAACCTAATTATTGACGATCAAAGAGTGCAATGAAAATAACCAGATATTCATATCAAGTTTTGTTTGTTAAATTTTGTATGAAGTACATTAAGGTTTGTTCTATGTACTGTTCAGTATATTTACTCATTTATCCCTTCCATCTATTTGAAAGGTATTCGGCTCCACTCAATCCCAGTCCATGGCTGCAGACTTTTAGCTAACAAAATGATACAGTTCTGCAAGGCACAGCAGGAGGAGAAAATGCAGGATTTTGGGGAACCAGAGACTTGTCAGTAATCTTGATGCCCGGGATTCTGGTTGGGGGAGGGGTGCAGTGCATTTGCTGAACCACTTTCTGAGGCTGCCTTTGAGAGGCACAGAGTATCAGGTGATGCTGCCAAGGAGTCTAGCTGAGAGCTTGCAAAATATATCATGAGTGCCAAAACTGCTCTGGTGCCAGGCAAGATTAGTATGCGGATCTATATTGATGTGTTATATATATGGATGTCAATGATAATTCCATAGTCCAGGAATGAAACAATTAACTGGAATGAAAAATGCAGCTAGTAGTCTTGGTCTTACAGCCCACTTTATGGGATACAATTCAGAATATATCTAAAAGCAAACCCCCAAAGTAACCCACCTCCAACCTCTCAATTGATGTTTTCCGACATATGTTAACAGACATTCATAACCATAGCACTTGTGGAAGAATTTGGGATTCACCATCTGTCACTGTGTACCAGTTGCATGCAATGCCTAAACTTTCTATGTGTCATTGGGCTTAACGTCAATGCATTTTAAATTGCTGTATTTAGGAATTCTTCATATTTCCCCAGTTTAAGAACCATCTTGACATAGGGATCGGCATCAACAATAGTTGTTTAAATGCAGATGCCTTGTACTATTTACTGCCCCCCCCCCCGCCCCACTCCACAATGTTGCAAAGAATTCTTAAAAATAAAATTGTAATTTTTCAAAAAGTAATCAGTAACTGGGATCAATCCATGGACAGTAATTTGTCTGCCACGGTTTAATACTTTGCAGTGTGCGTGTGCAGGAGTTCGCTGTCAGATTCTGTGCCGACTACAGCTGCGGCATCCGCAAAATTGCAAGGACTAACATTGAGGCAATGATCCATCTAACTTATTTGGTGGTGTAGATAAATATTTGTTAAGTGTTTGCAGAGCAATTTCAGGGGCCCTATGCACCAGCTCATTCGAATTTCATTAATGTAACAGAATGAAAATGGCTTCACACAATGAGGGTCATTTTGACTTTAAAATTCAACAAAATTTGAAAAAGGGGAGAATTTATGTTGTGGCTAAATTATTTGTTGCTGCAACACAAAAGTCGCCTACGTCTTCAAAGTGTTAGCAGTGTGAACCAGAAATGTGGAGCTTGTGGTGCAGTGGCAGTCTGTGGGGTAACTTCTTGATAACTACCACGGTCCCCTAATTTAAATAATAATGCAGTGCTCTCAAAGCTGATTGGTTCATGTACTTGGGAGTATGGAGGCTGGGGGAGAAGCAGGACATCCAGTGCAGCCGCAGAAAAGAAGAGCTGCACAAACTTAAAGGGGCGCCTGTACTGTCTGTGCCTTCCAAAAGCTGTGTTAGGAAACTAGTTATATTACAGATGGCCAAGGAGAGTGCAAGGGCCCAGGAATGAGGGAGGATTGCTTCCTTTGGAGAGAGAACCCTTGAGTTAACATTACAAGAGGTGAAGCAAAGAAGGATTGGCATCTTTGGTTTGGAGGCGCACTTTCCTCAGAAGGCAACAGTCCAGGAAGAGGTGGTGGAAGAGATGAATTGCAGTTTCTGTGGTGAGGTTGATCTTGGCTTAGATGTGGACGAGGTCTAACACAATGAAGAAGAGGCCACCATCAGCTGCCCTATTCTGGAACCTGCAGATAAAAAAGTGCTACTTTTTAAGCAGGTAATGCACGATGAGTGAAAATTCTTCTTACAGCCATATATATATATATGTCAGAGCCGCTGACAAAGTAGAGTTTCTTGGATATCTCTGAAGAGCACTGTATCAAGAGGCCGTGGATCACCAGGCATGCCGTTGCTGATCTATGCAGCCCACTGCAGCAGGACTTGCTGCCTGTTGCCTACTGCCAATGTCACCCCCGTCCTTAAATTTTTTCACCTCCGGCTCCTTTCAGGCTGCTGTTCCTCATGTGGGGAACCTTGAGATGCTCGTGCTCGGCGACTCCTAAGCGCTTGAGCCTCTGAGGGCCCGGCTGCAGACTGTAGCACTTCGGCTGCTGCTGGGACAGTCTGGCCCAGCTGGCTTTCTAGCACCTTTGTTGGTATTGGTTGAGGGAGTGGCGAGCGAGCAGATGTGCTGACCTCCCGAGAGAGGGCAGCACTTTCTCTGCGCCACTGTCACTCCCACTCCCACTGATCTGCGGGAGAGCATACTGCAGAAGATAAATGACACCTTGAAAGCCCCTAGTCATTACTTCCACCAGTCTCTCCAAGGTGGACGTCTGTCTCTCCAAGACGGAGCACAGCTTTGAGCCCAGAGTCTGCATGGCAGCCGATTGAACTTTCACCAAAGCTGTAAAGGCTGCGAGCATTGAGTGCTGTTGTGAGGGCCCGGCTGCAGCCTTCCTGGAGGTGGCCACGTTCTTTAGGTAGACTGCAGAGTGCTGATGCCATGCGAGATGAACCACACAGGCTGGAAGCTGACTCCTCCATACTTTCAGCCATTGTGCTGAAACTCCGTGACAGGCCTTCTAATCACTGGTATAACTGTATGACGCAAGCAGTTTTCTTCTCATTGCTAGGTCCCTGAAATCCGCATCTTTGACCTCCTGAGCAGAGCTGGGAGAGGACATCGACTCCGGTGAGCTGTCTCTTGGGCTTTCTCTGCCACCAGTACCTGCCGCTGCTCACTCGTGCTGCGTGCATCACCACATGCAGACAGACCCCTCCAATTCACTCTCTAACCCAGCCAGGGTGCCAGTCTCTGTGCTGGTGCTTGGGAATGATGCAGCATGTGACGGTGCCTCCTCAGATGGATTCT
This sequence comes from Squalus acanthias, assembly GCA_030390025.1. Classification (NCBI taxonomy): domain Eukaryota; kingdom Metazoa; phylum Chordata; class Chondrichthyes; order Squaliformes; family Squalidae; genus Squalus; species Squalus acanthias. Next base: position 104,271,184 of record CM059433.1, read on the forward strand.
CCTCCTCTCAGGTGTCCTCTTCTACAAGCTATGCCTACTGTGAAGGGCCTAGAGGAAATGGAAACGGAACAAGAGTTAGCACGGCACTTAGAGACTGGACAGTAGCAAATGACAGGCATCACAATGTAACTTGATGTAGTCAAGCTGCCTGATGGTGTGTTTTTCTCAGGTTTATGCAGGGGTGCAAGTACTAATCAGAGACCATGTTCAGAGAAGACCCCAACCTTGAAATATCCTACCTTGACATCTCTGGAGAGGCCACTGATTTCCAGGTTGGAAAGTTGCCCCACCTTGGAGAGGTTCATGATGTTAGCTGCTTCCCACCTCCCCCCGCCCCCGCCCCCACCCCACCCCAGTCTTAACTCTCTCCCTTGTGTTGTGTGTCGTTTTCTCCTGCAGAAAGAGAGGGTGAGAGTTAGTGAATGTCTCCTACGAAGGAGAGTGCAGGGGTGTGAGGCTTCTGCTTGTTGCGCAGGTGCTGAGAGGGGAAAGAAGCAAAATGGAATCAGGATGGGGGAGATCTTAAATAGAAAGCACGTGTCTGGAGTGTGAAGTGAGGGAGAGGTTAGTCATCCTGCAAGGGCTAGCAAGTGAGAAGAGAGAATGCTGCTAGTGGCAGGTGTGAAGAGAGCAAGAAAGAGATGAGTGTGAGTTTGTAATGAGAATGAGAACTGGTGAAGTGTTCCAGATGGTGAAGGATGTGATGGAGGGGAGGGAATTGTTGAGAGTGATGGACAAGGAGGGAAAGACTGTCGCCAGGTGTTCTTGAGAGAGATGGAGAAATGAAGAGCTGCACTCACTCTTTGTACCCGTGTGAGGTTATTGAAGCGATTCATGCAGTAGATTCCGGTCCTGGGGGTGACGCTCCTGGAGCTGATAATCTCCGCAATCTCTCTCCATGCCTGGAGCACTTCATGTGTTGGGATCCTCCTCCCACTGGCTGGAAAGAGAGCTTCCCTCCTCACCCTGACCTCTTCCAGCAGGACCTCCAGAGAGGCTTCAGAGAACCTGGGGGCTTTCCTGTGACTCATGTTGACGCAGTTTATGCCTCTACCACTCTAAAGCAAAATCTTCCAGAAAGGAATACTACCTCGCTTTATGAGGTGGATTCACTGCATTAAATAGGCCTCAGGTTGACTCGCTGGAAATTGCGCTAATTGTCGGCTTTCCCGTTGTGTCAGCGAATTGGATAGGAAAAACTGCCCGTGAGAGTATAATGAAGCCCGGGAGTTAAAATACTCCCGGGCTGTTTTCTGGTCCGTGAGTGAGTTTTTAACTCATCCTGCTACCCACCCGCCCAAAACCCACCTGGAGTTAAAATTGGGGCCCTAGTAAAGGAGGGACAAAGGATGGACAGATTCCCCTGATTAAGAGTAAGCCATCTAGGCCTAGAGAGAGAGATGGTCAGATTGAGTGATAGTGCTGACCAGAAAAAGTCAACTGTGCTCTCTAATAGGGATAGTGTGGTATATTTTCTTTATTGGGCCAAAAATTGATGCCGCTACGCGAGAGTACGCACTGTGTACTCTCGCGTATTCTCTCTCCAATTGCCGGTTTTCTGCATGCCCTGCGCATGCGCTGAAAACCGGCACTTGGTTTTTGGAAAAGGGGGCGGTTCCTCGGTGCACCGCGTGCGCGCTACAGGCTGCGCGCACGCTGTGCACTTAGTGCTTTGGACGCGCAGGTAAGGATGGAAGATTTTAGAAATGAAAAAAGGAGGAGTAAGACCCACTTTTAACAAGGTAAGTAGTAAATTAAGTATTATTTTGAATTTTTTTTAACAGGTATATCTTTTTTAGAGACTTTAAAGACAGGTAAGTTTATTTTTATCACTTTTTAAAAGATTTTAAATTTTTTCAAAAATTTAATTTTTTATTTAAAATGGTTAATTTATTTAACTATACTTATTTTATTAATGTGATGGTTTTTAAAAAAATTTAATTGAGGTTTAGCTGTTATTTTGGGGGGGTGTAAGATTCATAGCTTTCACAGCACGTATGTGAAACTTATGAATGGAAGATGGTGTGCTGCCATTGGCTCTAACTGAGTCACGTGATCCCACAGCTCGCACGAATTCACTACGCCGGTGGGATACGCAAGCACTGCCCAGCTGATGTCTAGAACATCAAGTTCGTGCGAGCTGGATCTGAAAAAGCCAGCGCGGAGTGAGAGATCGCGCCTGCTCCTTACCCCCGCGGGAACAGAGCGAGATCAATTTCTGGGCCATTATCTTTCTTGTTCATGAGGAAGTATAGTTAATTGGATTAAGGTGAGATTTGATTATAACTGTTACATTCACTTGCTGTCTGTAAACTAAAGCAGCGTAACAATTCATACCTGACCTTGACTGAGTAAAGTATTATCAGTCCTCATATCAAAAAGTTGGAGAAGCACACACGAGAGCACGTACGAAAGACACAATATCCAGTTAGGTTTTCAGGAGGGCACTATTGTTATGGCCCGGGTGACACTACTATGTGATATTGGGTGGGGTAGGTGCACTTCTGAATGAAAGGCGCAGGGCCGGGCCTGGTTACGGGAGTGACCTGCGTTGCTGAGCCTCAGAGAATGTCTGAGGCAGACGTTATAACAGAGCCCTTTGAGAGTGTCCGAAGCACCCTGCCCAGTGTGATGCTGGTGTGCTTGTGAGTCCACTACCTGTACCTGTGAACTAGTGTTTGACCCCTTCACAGAGTTACAGTCCATCCTGGAGAACATGCCACCTCTAGGGTTATCTGCAGCAGAGACACCCCATCATGAACAAAGATCCAATTGAATGGCAGAACAGGCTCGAGGGGCTGAATGGCCTACTCCTAATCCTATGTTTCTAAGCATAGCTCTTGATAACAATGTAAGCGATGCCACAAGAGACCTTGGGCTCTAATATCTGCATGTCAGTTGTGTCCACGTTCACTATGCTGAGGAATGATCTGACAGTATCCTGACACATTGCCTCAACTACCTCATGGCAGACAAGGATCACAGGACATACAGAAGGAATGACCAGCAGCAGGGGCATGGCACAAGTAGGCACAAATCGGGGAGGGCACTGCGTATGAGGCTTTATCTACCATGGGTATTCAGGGAGCAATTCTCCTACATGAACTTTTCGAAGGAACAATGTATGAGCCTCCTTCACTTCACCGAGGAGGCTGTCACCGAGCTCTGTCACCTGCTGCAGCTACAACCCGAGCATCACACCAGGGTATTGACAGCACTGCCTATGCCTGTCAAAGGTACTGTGGCCCTTAACCTTCATCCCATGGGCTTGTTTCAAGATACAGCAGGTGACATCAGCGACATATTATTCCCACAATGTCTCGCTGGTTTACGACCATAGGCAGTGCATCATGCAGGTCAGTGCCCGGTTTCCTGGCAGCAGTCATGATGCATTTATGCTGCGCCAGTCCTCTCTACCACCTTTGTTCCAACCAGGCTGTCAGGTTACAGACTGGCTCCTGGACGACAAGGGCTGTCCTTTCAGACATGGCTGTTGTCAGGAACTCGGAACAGATGCAGAGCATGCCTACAACGAAAGCCATGCCGCCACCAGAAACATTATCGAACAAACATTTGGTGTGCTCAAGCAAAACTTCCGCTGCCTAGACCATTTCGGCGGAGCCTTTCAGTACAGTCCTGAGCGAGTATCCAGATTTGTGGTCATCTGCTGCATGTTCCATCGCTTCACCATATTGAGGGATCAGCCCTTAGCACCACCTGGGCACAACAAGTGCAGGAGGAGGAGGAGGAAGGACAAGTGAGGTATTGACTACCAGCGCCCCTAACTGCCAGAGCTCTCAGAGAGCAGCTTATCGAAGAGCGCTTCCCCTAAACCATCCCCCCATCCCCAATACACCAACAGTCCCACAATCCTTAACACCACCTGCTCTCACTACCAGCATCTGATTGCCTTCCTTCAGTTCAGCCTTATGGGTCTTGCCCTCACTTCACTACAAATACAAACACCAACACCAAATCGAGAGCAAAAAACAAATTCATCAAACAATTCAATTTGATCTTTAACCAACAGTGAACAGAAATAATTAAGGATCATCCTTGTGCAAGCCCTTAGTGCCTGTCTTGTGTGCTAGTTGACCTATCCTCGTGCTCCTACAATGTGTTTTCCCAGTGGCTACAGCTTGGGAGGTGGAAGACTTCTGAGGACAGTTCAAGTGACAGTGATGGGCGACCTCGAGCAGTTGTGGGCTTTAAGGGCCCGGTTACAGACGGCATCATCTCGACATTGGCTGGGACAGTCTGGCCCAGCTGGCTGTGCGGCACTAACAAGGGCACTGGCAGAGTGGTTGGCGGGGGAGGAGGCATGCTGTCATCCTCAGAGAGAATAGCAGGAACCTCTCCCATGGAGCCAAGGCCACGCTCCTGGGACTGCACCTCCGCACTCCTGTGGCTCTGTGCGAGAAGAGAGTACAGGACTGACGTGATGCTCTGGAAGCCCCGTGTCAACAGTGACCCACAGTGTTGATGGAGCTGACTGCTTGGTCCATACTGGACAGAATGATCTCCATGCTTTGCTCGAGGTCTTGACACAAGTTGGACTCCTCCATGCACTGCGACATTGCCCGGTATATGCCCATCAGCCTTCTTCGGTAGCCTGGATCCGTGAAGTCAGTATTTGAGTCCTCTGCAGCAGAGCTAATAAATGATCTTGCCGTCCGATAAGCTGGCACCTGTGGCATCCTATTCCCCTGCCCTAGTTCCTGAACACTTGTACCTGGTGATTTACCATGTGAAGACCCCTCCACTAGACCAGCCTCTAAAGTACGCCTGGTGCCAGTCTCTGAGCTGGTGCTTGCGAGGGTGAGATCGAGTGGCACTGCAGCATCAGGAAGGCTGGCTCCTCTTCCTGAAGTGGCAGAGGTATTTCCACATCTTCAGCTCCTGAAATGAAAGCGAGGAAGAAGGGTTAACTTTTAATGTGAAGGAAGAGCAGAGAGAGAACTGGCTGGTGAAAGCATCTGCAGTTTGTCATGCAGAGTAGAAGTAACAGGGGAAAAAATGAAGAAACCCTGCATGACATCTCCAATAACATTGCTAGTTGTCATGACCGTGCCTCTGCCCCTGCCCATGATGCCCAGCAGCTTTCTATCAGAGGGTGAGGGTGTGCAGGTGGACTCAACTCCTCCGCTGGCAGCCTGCTGTCTGGAGTTGTGGGTGACCTTCTCCTGCAAGAAAGAAGGCCGTGTGTCAGTGACAGTTTTGTGAGGTGTTTAGAGAATATGGCTGTCATGGTGGAATAGCTTGTATGTAGTGTGAAGTGAGGATTGGAATAGTGGTGAGCGTGTGAGTATGAGGAGAAAGAGGTGTAGTGAAGTGTGGTGCAGTGATTGTGGGAGAGTGAAGGGAAGCAGGGGAGGGGAGTACAGTAAGTAGTGAGGCTGGAGGTCGTGGAGGTGTGAGCAGAGAGTAAGTGAGCAGTATTGTTACTTTGACAGCTCTGGTGCGGTGATTGAAGTTCTTCGGTATTGCAGCCTGGGAGCTAAGCTCCTTGTATTGACTTCCTCTGTGATGTTTTCCTGTTGACGGCGGTGTTGTTGCCTAGAGGTCTTTCTGAGGGGGGCAGGATCTCCCTCCATTTTTCGCACCAGGGCATCCAAGGAAACATCGGAAAACCTTGGTGCCATCTCAGTGCTTGCTGCAGCCATTTCTGTGTACAGAACCGTCTCCCTGTGCACCTCCCCTTAAAGAGGTGCTGGCTGCCTTTAATTGGCATTAAAGAGATGTCTGAGATCTGAACCCTGCCTCCCCCCCCCGCCCCAAAACAGACATGCAGCCAATGAATAGCGCGAGAAGCGCTGGTTACACGCCTGACTCATGAGCATGCGGCATGAATATTATGTGTTGCCTGGGACAACACTAACAGGCACATGCAGTGCGTACCCTGACCCCGATCAAATTTCTAGGCCCTAGATTCTCAAGGGTAGAAAGTCAGGTTACAATTGCACATGTTTTATACTGGCACTCAAATATGCTGTTGCTGTCAGGCAAAACCACTGGAAAATGTGAGGGAGTGAAACCCTGCCTCTATTTATATATTTTTATGAACTTTAATGAGGTTAGTGCTCTTATTAATGCAAGCTCTTGAACCTCCAGTTGGAAAATAACCAGATCCTGCCTTATTTGCAGTGCACCCACTCGCCCCTCCCCCGCCCATAATGTCCATGTGCATATGCACCACCGCGGTGTCACAATGGAAAATCTCAAGACCAGCGTGAATGTCACTTGTTTCAAACTGGAATTTCAGGAAGGTGATGTCACAGTGCCGAGGTAGGGTGGAGTCCAGGTTCAATTCCCAACATTGCTGAATTCCTGATCACGGGATCCTGTTGTTGGAAAAGGACAAAAATAGGAGGAGCCTATTCTAGTGCAAATTCCGACAGTTTTCTTAGAATTGTGTCCAATTCTGGGTACCACACTTTAGGAAGGATGTCAAGGCCTTAGAGAGGGTGCAGAGGAGATTTACTAGAACGGTACCAGGGATGCGGGACTTCAGTTAAGTGGAGAGACTAGAGGTTGGTCTCCTTAGAGCAAAGGAGTTTAAGGGTAGATTTGATAGAGGTGTTTAAAATCACAAGGGGGAAAAATTCAGCTGCTTGCGCCTCCCGTTAGCGCCTTAAGAGGGCGCTAATGGGGCGTAAAGCAGCTAACGCCCGGGCGCAGCGCCGCCCACGCCTCCCGAAAAATTTAGTGGGAGGTTAGCGGCGGCGGCAGCCGGTAGCGCCCTGTGGCGCTGCGCCGCCGGCGATGACGTAATCGCCGTGCGCAGCACCCCGCTCGCGCCCCGGCCGTGATCTTCAGTCGCGCCCCCTGATTTACCGCCAGACGCTATGTCCGACGGGTTCAGGGAGGCGTACGTGCGGCCGGGGCGGCGATATTTAAAGGGGAGGTGGCAGGCGGCCATTTTTGTTGCTGGCCGCCTGCCAGCACCTGCCCCCGTTGCTGTCCCCGGCCCCCGTGAAGCCCCCCCACCGTGAAGTGCCGGCTGCGCTCCAAGAGCCCGGCACTTCTCTTGAGTGCCGGGCTCTTTTGCCGGCACTCCCGATCCCTGGGGGCCCAGCTGGGCCCCGGTTCGCGCTGCGCAGGGTCCCTCCCCTTTAAGAAGGGGAGGAAGGCCTGCAATACCGCGGCGCGACGTGCCGCAGCGCGTGGCGCTGCGGCACGTAGCGCCAGGATATTCACTCGCAGCGCCCCAAGAGGGATGCGGGGTGCTTCCAGTGGCGCCCCGCTTCCCTCTTGGGGCGCAACCACTGAAGTTCTGGCGCGGGGCCGCTAATTTTTTCGGGGCGCTAAAAGTCGCGCCCCGGCGAGGTTAGCGCCCCAAATGGGGCGCGACTCAATTTTTACCCCCAAGGGTTTTAATAGAGTAAATAAGGCGAAACTATTTCCACTGGCAGAAGGGTCGGTAACCAGAAGACACAGATTAAAGGTAATTGGCAAAAGAACCAGAGGCGACATGAGGAGAAATTTTTTTGCGTAGCGAGTTGTTATGACCTGGAATGCACTGCTTGAAAGGGTGGAGGAAGCAGATTCAATATTAACTTTCAAAAGGGAGTTGGATAAGTACTTGAAGGGGAAAATTTTGCAGGGCTATGGTGAAAGCAGGGAAGTGGGACTAATTGGATTGCTCTTTCAAAGAGCTGGCACAGGCACGATGGGCTGAATGGCCTCCTTCTGTGCTGTATCATTCTATGATTCTATGAATTGGCCTGACAGAAGGTCAACTGCCTACTTTCTAGGTCAGGAAAATAGAGAGATTTCGTAAAAATGTAGATATGGATAACTGGATATTACATTTCAAGGCACTCAGTGACATGGCAACATTTTGAAAAAATATGACAATAGTTTCAGTGAAATACATTAATTACAAGACTTTACATTCAAAGAACTGTGCTGTCAGTAAGCAAGCATCACCCATAATGAGATCCTGGCAGCTACTGAAAGGCCAGGATGGCTTGCTGATGGAACACTTTGCGATATAGTTACGAAAGCAAAATTCTACTTCAGATTTTCTTTCTGGGGATAGTTGGAGGCGTGTTTATATTCCCAAATAATTAAAAATATCTCAAAGCATGTTTAAAGAAGAATATTTATTTATAAAAATCATGGGCAGATAACAATGAGATCTTAAAATTAATCACTATGCTTTGTAACTGTTTGATTCTAAAAAGGGTTCCTATTGATGACGGACAATTGTCACATGCACACCTTCTGAGTTCGGCTGGGGTGTCAGGGTGAGGCACCTAGAGCAGATCAGCCATCTCTGAGTGCTCTCAGACAATTGTTAAAGGTCAGTTACAGAGTGACAGTGGAAAAGACTTGGGAGCAGACCAATCTGTTTCCTTTCAACCAGGGGATGGTGTGTACTGGGGTTACAGTAATGTAGTGGTTATGTTACTGGACTAATAATCCAGAGGCCTGGACTAATAATCCAGAGTTCAAATCCCAACATGGTATCAATAAAAGTGACCATGAAGCTATTGGATTGTTGTAGAAACCCAACTGGTTCAATAATGTCCTTTAGGGAAATAAATCTGCCATCTGGGCTATATGTGACTCTAATTCCACACCAACGTGGTTGATTCTTAACTGCCCTCTGAAGTGGCCTAGAAAGCCACTCAGTTTTAGGGATGGGCAATAAATGCTGCCCTTGCCAGCGACACTCACATCCTGAGAATTATTTTTTTATAAAGCACAACGGAATCTAAAAGAATGAAAATAGTAAAAGGACAGTAGAATTAAAAAAGGGAAATATTCACAGCAAGATTCCCTCTTTAAACACGAGTCCTGATACACAGTGCGCTTGAATACAATGTGGATTCTGCATGGCACTTCAAACAATAGAGAACACATACAAAACACCCTCTCTGTACATTCCTTTATTGTAAGTACAAGGGTTCATCTTACTCCCAAAGAAAGAGTTATTGTCAAAAAATAGCTACAATCCCGAAGGAAAAATAATTGCAGCTTCCCAGAAGTTATTTGGAAGTAGGTATAGGATGACACAATGTCTGGATGTGAGTAATGTGACAGTAATTCGATTAAGTAGCTGTGATGATCTCAGAACCACAAAAAGAACTAATCTCTTTAAATTCCTACCAGAAATTTGCTATTATATGTTTTTTTCAAAGGAATCACTTTCTTTACTGTTTATTTTAGCCTTTGTGCACCGGTTGCACTGACACAGTACAGATGACATGGGATAAGTATACATTACAGGAACATAGAACGGGGGGGCGGGTACAGTGCGTGAGAGGCCCGAAATGGATGGCGCATCCGGCAGTTCTGAAGGAAGCGAGCCGGCTGATTTTAACTTAAGGGCCACATTTGAACAATTGGGACCGGTGTCCCGCACGAAGCCGGTGGATTCGATGTCATGGCCAGCGGGCGGGAGCGAGAACTGAGGCGGAAGCCGGCCACCTCCGGGGACCTGAGGGAATGAGCTCTGGCATAAAGTAAGGGCTGGGGGGGGAGGGGTCCATAAAAGATGCCGGTGTGGGGAGGGAGAGGCAGGGCCGGGGCAAGAAAGGCCCGAGGATTTCTTCCTGCTGTTCCGAAGATTCAAAAATTTTACTTAAGGTGGCCTCTTCTGGCCACTCTGCTGCATCCCGCCAGGTTTCTCTGGCAGCTTTGACACCAGGCGGGCCTCCACAGAATCATCGTAAAAATCACCTCGCGGCACCGGTGACGTTATCAGGCCGTGACCTTTACATTTAAATGAGCCCCTCACTTGCCTGCACGGGGCATGCGGCTGACTTCAAAGTCGGTGAAGGTAAGATGTCATCGGGCGGGAACAGTGCGGCCTCAGGCCAGTAAGTGGATTCAGCCTGATCTTAACCCTCCCTCGCACCATTCTTGCTGGGCGAAGTGGGGTTAAAATTGACCCCAACATGTCTAAATAGTTATAGCAGCAAATCACTAGAAAATACTCTATGCGCTAAACAGTATGACCAATGTAGTCTTTCCTTAATACATACCAGTATTAGTATATACTGAGTACTTTACAGATGCCACAACATCACCTTCAAGTAGCGTGTCACACTGGTAAGCTACAGGCTGGTCTTCTTTTTCAACGTGGATGGTGGGTTGATCTTCTTTGAGAATAATCGGCTCCTGGCCAGAGGTGAAACCGTCAGCTTTAAACAGAGCTGGTACAGACAATCAAAGATATAAAAATACACATGTCTCAACCTGGCACCTGCCTCCCACCCAGATGGCTTTGGATGTAAGCCCCAGGACTGCCTGTCACTCAAATTCTCCTGTCACCGTGGTGAGTGACTGTTGCAAATTTGCAACTGGAGGCCAGATGGGCTGTCGTGCCATGGTCGAACGCTCCATCTCAGGCAGTAGGGGAAAATAAATCTGGACAGCTTTCAATACTATTGGCTGGGCCAATTACAATGCATCACTGATGGTGGTTAGATCAGAATGTCCCAGCCTAATGGCTAGAGGAAGCTGAATGTGATAAGCAGCTCCTGGAGGAACAACACCAATCTTCAAATAAGGCAGCAAACAATGCTAAAAAACCTCACATTCAAACACCATGTTTGTCTCAACATGAGGTGGACAATTCCCTCGGCTAACAATTGGGAGCAATACCACGTTAACAAATTTTGCTGCTCTCGCCAGGCTTTCAAATACCATTGGTAGGGAACAACCACTACAGCTTGGGAATGGGGCAAATTAGTAACCATGCCAACCTACACCCACTTTTCCCCTTTAGAGCAGAATGCTATCAGTGGTAGAAACAAGGCAAGTCGAAGTTGGTCTTTTCTTCGCTATGATGGATGGAGATGAAACCATGTGCTTCTCACACACTTATTAATAATGATGTGGAGATGCCGGTGTTGGACTGGGGTGGACAAAAATGAGAAGTCGCACAACACCAGGTTATAGTCCAACAGATTTATTTAAAATTACAAGCTTTCGGAGCTGTCGCCCCTTCCTCAGGTAGAGTTACTGTGAGACAATCTACCAGAATTCACAGAATATAAACACAGAGAAAATGCATTCAATCTTTCCCTACATCAAAGACACACTAAGAGCACAGCCAAGACTGTGCTCTTAGTGTGTCTTTGATGTAGGGAAAGATTGAATGCATTTTCTCTGTGTTTATATTCTGTGAATTCTGGTAGATTGTCTCACAGTAACTCTACCTGAGGAAGGGGCGACAGCTCCGAAAGCTTGTAATTTTAAATAAATCTGTTGGACTATAACCTGGTGTTGTGCGACTTATTAATAAGCCAGTGGATTTCTGATCTCAGCAAGACAGGTTCCGGATGTGTTTCCTGATGAGCAATTGGGAATGCTGTTTTAGAATCCACAACTGCTGGTAGCTGTAATGCTAGAGCATTGGTTCCTCACTGACTTATTCTCAGGCCCTCCCTTAGGAGTAAACATGCCAGTTTTAACTGGAGTGTCTAGAGAAGGGTGATATAACTGCCCTCACCACTCATTGGTGTGACAGTCTTGGCGAAGCTGTCCCTTAGCTGGAGTGTCCCAGCTTCTAGACAAAGGATAGCATGTATGAAGAAACCTGAAAGCAGTGGGAGGGGGTGAATTACAATTGGAAGGTAATAAATAATTAATAATTAAAAAATTAGGGTTTTTTATCACAAGTTGCTCAATTTTGTCTGTGGTAATTGTGTAATCAAGTGAAAAAATTAGAAATTGAAATACAATATTTTACTTGTACAGATGCCTAGGAAAATTTTAAACCAGTAGTGGAATCATGGGTTGATTTATAACATGGTAACGATGAACATTTCAGCATGTTTTACGTTGAAATAGGAGACTCAGAGCTCCTTAAAGCACAAAATCAATCCGACTACTCATTTCATTAAATCTGCTAGGAAACAAGTTTCCCAACATTAACATTTGCCCCATGTACAGTGAAGAATAAATTACATTGCTGAAGACTAATGGAGTTTTCTGTACTAAATATGACACCTTAATTTTAGCCATTAAGCTGCCAATTTCTTTTTCTGTCAGCTTTCAGGATCAGATAGATGCATTCACTCTTTCACTCTGCTATCTAATAGTCTGTTGAAATAAAGCTATCATATTTACCCCAGTGAAGCTTCTACATGTTACTTTGGCTGACCTTGTTTAGACCGATTGAAATAAAGTGCTGAGAAACATTCTTCCGAGTAGCAGTAGTGTGGTATCTCAGTTCAGATACATAGGATTACATAGGATATACAGCACAAAATAGTGAACCTCCAGCTGTCGTCCGGCTTCCGAACCGGCCAAGCCGGTGAATTGGTCGTGAAAGTGCCAGTTCTCAGAATGCCCTGTTTTAAGAGGGAGTCGATGACATCTCGAATATAGGGATGACTTTCTTTGGGAATTGGGTACTGTTTAACAAAGGAGTGGGGCGGGCCGTTAATCGTCTCCTCACCCTCCATTCGACCACAGTCATGCTTACTAGTGCCGAATGCGGGTGAGTGCATTTGAATTAATAATTTGACTCACTCATCCGTGTGATCTGGTGCCTCGTACAAGCAAGTCCTCTTAATCGCAAATACGGAGTGGGCATCCGATATTTCGACCAATTCACTACCTCCTGTCCCGATCCAAATACACCTCTGGTTGTAATCAATAATTGTCCCGTAACTTTCCAAAACATCATTTCCCAATATGCCCCTTCCGTCAGGAGTTGTCATCATGACAGGGTCATCAACATTTAAATCGATCCCGTTTGTGTGCATAGTTATCATTTCTCCCTTAAAAGCAGAGGTTGACCTCCCATCAAAGCCTTGTAACGTGAAGCAGCCCTTGCCCGCCACAGCATGGCGTTCAGGGTGTGGGGTATGGATGATGGTAACGGATGAACCAGTGTCAATAAGCATGATTTGTTGTCAGCCCCCCGGTAGAACAACCAAAATTTCCAGTCGCCCGTTAGCATCACGTCGGAACCCCACTTCCGACCAAGAGGGGGCCCATCCCCTTCATTGGGCCGTCGCCTGGGATCCCTGTGGCTGTCGTCCAGCCGGATCCAAGATGGCCGCCACCGGATTAGCTCTTGTAACAATGTGGGTGTTCAGTATGGCTGTTATTTTACTCATTTCTCCGGCCAATTGATCGACCTTGGTCTCCAGGGGATCAGCGGATATTATTGCGGGTGGTGGGGGTAGATTTCCTTGAAAGGGAGGGTACCGTTGGCCGTGTCTTCAAGGTTTCTTACAAAATTTAGAATAGTGCCCAGGTCTCCCACAGTTGTAACAATTTCCTTCGAATCGACGTGTGTAGGGGGGTGCAGTGGGCATAACTGGCCCTTCTACCACACTAACAGGATTTTCTACCACACTAACAGTTTTTTTTGGTCTACACTCCTCCCTTGCAAAAGTCCATGCCTGATTGGTGGTCTGAAGTAGCTCAGGCCACTCAGTCACAGGTGAGACCATGTGTCCTAGAGCGTGCCTCAATGAGCTTTGCAAGCCATTCAAGAATTGTTTCTTGAATGGTACCTGGTCCCTCCCTTCTTCATCGGAGTCAGGAGCAATCCCTTGGGTTCCACCATAAACCGTGTAGAGCCTATCACTGTATACAGTAGGTGATTCTACTGGTCCCTGTGTTGTTTGATAAAATTTCTTAGCCATATCCATGCTGTTAATGCCTAACTGTTCCTGAATGGACTCCATGACTACTGTCGAGGTAGTGGCAATATTATAAACCAGGAACGGAAGATTTTGCCGTATCTTGGGGTTGGTGGCAGCGAAGAGGACGCATTTCAAATCGGTGTCCTCTAATTCGCTGTGTCCCCGCTTCCAAGCATTCCATTGAACTTTAACGTCGATGGGGCACTCGGATAGTGTTATGGGGCCTAACTCATTAACACAAGCTTGTACTTCGGCAGCATTGAGGGGAAAGGAGCGCTTCTCGGAGGAGGTTTTCTCCCCCTTGTCATCATAGGCCTGGGTTCTAACTATGACACTCACAGGGGCCAACTGCCTATCCTCATGGATGGAGGACACCCCGGAGTCTCCCCAACCATCATGTCGGCCGTGCTGATATGTCTTGCCTTCTAGTGCATCCCAGTCTATCATTTCTCCTCCTCCTGCTGCTCCCACTGCTGAATCATATGATCTGGCAGTAACAGCAGCCACAACAGCCTCCCGTTTTCCCAGCTTTCCCTCTAGTTCGTATATCTTCACCCTACAGTGAGTGTGATCCGTCTCTCTATAAGGGCGCTGGAGAGCTTCCCTCAAGGCACCTCTGGCATCTTGTAAATCATGCGTAAGATCCTCCCTCTCTATCTCACAAGATTGTAACGCCTGTTTGGTTTCTTCTAGTTCATGCATAGCGCTTCCTGCCTGGACTGCACACACACTCTGTTGTTGCAGAACTACTGCAGCTTGAGAGGTCTGGCTCTCTAAATCAGTAATTCGCTTTTTCAAATCTCCCACCTCCTGGCTATGTTTTTATTTTGACTCATTGTGTTGTGCTCTTAGCTCTTCTATCTCTTGACTTTGTTTCTTACAGTACTCATCATCTCTTTGAGCACAGTAAAATACTGCATAGGCGAGTAGCCCAGTCGCCTTATTACTTTTAATCTTTTTTAGATCCACACGTTCCTGAATAAAGTTCATCACTTCTTCAAAGGGGACTCGATCTCCTTTGCATAAACATTCCGTCAATAGTACCTGTACTTCCTCCTCACAGGCACCTCTGTCTAACTTACTCTTTAATTTTAAATAAATCTGTTGGACTATAACCTGGTGTTGTGCGACTTCTCATTTTTGTCCACCCCAGTCCAACGCCGGCATCTCCACATCATAACTTACTCTTGTACATGTTAACAAAACTTTTATTAGTCATCTTGTAGTTTTCTTAACAGACCTCTAACATCTATAACTATCGGCGCGCAATTCACGGGCACTCCCCACGAAGGGTTAATCCCTCCCCAAGAGCAGCAGCTGATCAGGAGGCTACTCGCAAGGTCTGGTCTATTACACAATACTAGCCGCTTTGTCTAGTCCCATCTGGGGTGCCAGTTGTGAGTCAGTCAAGTGACCACTCAGAGTTCTTGGACAAGACACAAATAGGCAGCAGCCAGTATGTTTGAGCAATAGATCAGATTTATTAAGCTTACAGCGTAATTAATACTTAACATTAGGCGATAGTAAAACGAATAGCTGGCAGCGCTTGGTCTCTGGAGCCCTTCGGACACAGGCAACGTCGTCACAAGTCTGTTCCTTTTCTTCGCAGCAAATCTCTGTGTGAAGCTGTTCTTTGAGTATCGAGGTTTTAACCCATTCCTTATCAACAGTTGGTTTGGCCAGTGTCCATATATGGTCTTTAACAAAATCACCTTTTTTAATTGGTTCTAATGGTCAAAATACCATTGTCTCTCAGGTTAAGGCTAGTAACCTGGCCACTCCTTTTCCAGTACATTTCCATTAACCCCGTTCCGCTGTCGTGTTATCTTGTTTATAGCTTTTCACCCCATTGGAATTTACTTTATCTCTTTCATTTCATGTCTCCCTGGTACAAGGCCTTTATACCAAGGACCCATATCATTCTGCTGTCTCACTTGTCTTGAGGTATCCAGACTATCTCACTTTAATCTACCAAATAAATACCTTAACTTCTATGATCTCTCTCATTTTATTGGAATTTATACTAATTATCCTTTAAATATTGTTGCAATGAGTTTTGTTAAGCGAATTCTAAGTTCTATTCAGCATTATAATATGTTTTTCTTAGCAATTTAATGATTTGACCTTCACTCGTAGTCTGTGGCTGTTTGTTATCAAAACTTAGTCAAAACTGCTTTTGACCGTCCTTCGCAGCTGCATTTTGAACAAGTCTTAGCTTTTTAGATACTCAGGAGTAATTATGGGTAATATTATTTGGTCAATGGCTACACTTGAAGTTTAATTTTAAAGACCTCTATTAGGTCACCCCTCAGCCTTCATAATCATAAGCACAGATTAATGATTGCTGAAACTTGTGTCACACGAGAACAGCAAACATAGGTGCTTCAATGGGGAGTGCCATGGTGTCATACAACATACTTCCCTGCCCACTGTTCCTCATGTGGCAAGTTTGCAATTATTACTGTGCCATTGAGGAGAGGCATTTATCCCCAATGGGAGAGACAGAGAATTGGAGAGCGGATCATCTGCCAAGTCCAGCTCACTTTATATTTGATACATCTAGATGTTGGTTAAAGTAAAAATGACTCTTCCTCCATCCCATCCCCATTTATTGATATGGAAGTGCATTCTGTGAGCTGTACAGTAATAAAGAAACTTTCTTTTTACTATATAGTTAGCGCCAGGCGCTAATGTCTTTCAACTTTTAAAAAATTCAGGGTTTGCGCTCCAGGAAGGAAGTGGAGCATTAAATCAAGCTCTCCACTTCCTTCCTGGAGCGCAACAGGCAGTAGGTGGGGCGGTAGGTGTGCAGCGCTGCACAATGGGCCGTGCAGCGCTGCCGCGTTGGAAGGCTCCTTCCCTCCCTTAAAGAGAAGGGCCATCGCTGCAGGCTCTGCAAGGGCAAACCTTACCTAGTCCCCGACGGCAGCGGCGATCTGGCCCGATCAGCCCAATGCACTGCAGCAGAGTGCCGGGCTGATCGATCACTGGAGAAGAAAACTGAAAAAAAACCTGAAACAGCATTTCACAATTTTTTCCACTTACCTCGGCCACCTCGCCTTTAAGTATCGCCCCCGAAGCGCCCGGCCTTCCGATGAACGCCTCCTGCAGCTGCCGGTGTTTTCGCCCGGTGATGCTGCTGGGGGCGGAACTGAAGTTCAGGTTCGGGGCGCTACCGGGGCGATGTGTACGGCGATGGCGTCATGATCTCTGGGCGAAGGAGATCGGGGTGCAACGCCAAACCGCCACCGCAAACCTCCTGCTGAATATAGCAGGAGTCGATCTTCTCGCGGTCGGTAAGTGATTAGTGCCCCATCATCGCCCCCCAGAGGCGATAATGGGAGGCGCAAAGGTACCCAATTTCTCCCCCTTAGTGTCCTAATACATTTTTATCCAAGAATCTTTCAAAATTACCAGACGGAGATGGCAGGATATACAGTGCACTACCTCTCCCATGATCTTTTTATGGAGGGGTAAAATGCAGAATCATGCTCATGACATCCCACACTCCACAATCCAGAGTTTGAGTAAATGTCTGAGGTGTTTTCTCACAGAAAGGGAGATAATTCAGAGAGTGCATGCAGCCCAGGATGCTCTTGAGCAGCTCCGAACAGTTGGTCACCCCTCCTGGTATCCCGTTCTTCCATTTTCCTCTGATTGCACTTTTGTGAAGCACCTTGGGCTGTTTTTCTACATCATATAAATGCAACCTATTGTTGTATCATAAATACATTTGATCAACATACGTCTTATGTAGCAGCCTTTAAAAAAATCCTCAAATGATAGAGTCCAAAGTCATAACTTTTAAAAAAATTTACTAAGATCATTCATCCCTATCCCCGTCTACAGCTGAGTTCAAATCAGCAGAACTGGAGCAGCACTCAGCACCTCACCCCAACCCAACCACTCCCCCACCCCCTCATCCCAACCACACACAGACTCAAATCACTATTTTAAGGGACACGTTGACCCATTTAAAATAAATTGATTTTAAATGTGCTAACACCTTCATTAAGATAGTGAAGAAAGGAATGCCGTATCAGCTGCCAATATCACCAATGGTAATTTCATGTTAATGAGAAAAGAAAATGAGTTGCAGTCCAAAACCCTGAAGGTTTTTTTGGTTTCTCCATATTCTACTCCAAACGTATTTGCAATAAATAAATTCTCCGTCTATTTCCATCTAAAAAGGTGCTCATCAAACCTTCCTTCTTGACACAACTCACCTTGGAATGCATTGCCGCTTCACCTTCTGCATAGTATCATTGCGAGGCAAATGATGCAATGGTTCTTCTGCTTCCTAAAGCAAAAGTGGCTTCTGCAAACACTTTTTTCCATGATGGTGATGACATGTGAAGAAATTAATGACTGCTCATTTTGAGCTTTCTTCAATCAAGGAAGGTAGGTAGGACACATTGAAACAGTTCTAACATTGTAAATTTCGAAGAGGTTGTAGAACTGAAAGCACTCAAGATATTTACAAATAAACAGCTTTTTCTACCATTCTTTCTGTTAATAGTTTTTCTTCTTGAGAAACTAAGGTGAAGAGCCAAGGATCAGAGAGCAAGGCGCCACCAAAGCTGGAAAGACTAAGAGGGAAGATAAAATAAATCAAGAAGTAGTGAAACGCTCAGCCACTGATAATCAATATACCTGCTTCAACTTCCTTTTAATGAAACACTGTGGCTGTGCTAGTGGATTACTGACTAGATTTTGTTACTGTTTGCATCGATGCTCAGGTGACATGGTGCTATAATCTACAGTTGAAGGGTGTCTTAACGTTAAAGTGTATCTTTATTCTGCAAAATCGTCGAGCAGAAACTGATAGCCAAGTTTCGCACCCATGAGGACGGCCTCAACCGGGATCTTGGGTTCATGTCACGCTACATGTAACCCCACCTGACGTAGAGTCATCCAGACTCAAGTCGTCGTTGGCTTGTTCTCTCTATACAGATGCGGCCGGACCTGCTGTGATTTCCAGCAAAAAAAGTTTTGTTTTCCATACAGACCCCAGCATCTGCCACATTTGACCCCTTGTGACCCCACCTCATTGTCTTTGATGTAATGTTTTCCTGACTGACCTGTTTGGACACCATCCACACCTTTGATTGCCATGATTATCTCTCTGCGGAGGTGTGATAAAGGGCAGTTAGAAAGATTAACTGTAGTCATCTGGCAGTGTTCTCTGACTATATATGCTGTGCCTATATGCATCTCTTCACTTCACCTGACGAAGGAGCAGCGCTCCGAAAGCTTGTGATTTCAAATAAAGCTGTTGGACTATAACCTGGTGTTGTGCGACTTCTCACATTTATTCTGCAGCATATCATAAACTGCACCAGCACTGCAGTATGATGTCCTAGAAAATGCATGTTCATGAAACAGGTGTGGCATTTATACATGGGTGAAGTTGCATCTGCATCATGAAAGCGTATGATGCAGACATGGCATATAAGCAAGAACATCTCCAAAGATAAACATTTATTGATCCGGTGGTAGATTTCATCATGAAAATATATCATCCTCAAAAATACGTTATCTTGTTGGAGTAAATGGCAAAGCCCACCCCAACCCTAAAATCAAACAAGTATCATCTGAAGGGTCAAAAGGGGAGAGTGAAATAACGAAATTTTAACTTCACTACAAAAGAAAATGCTGCCTTTCACTATAACAACCAATGTCTGCAAAATGTGAGAGAGTGCCAGGCCTAAGGGTAAGGACATGATAGTCCACACAGTAGCTCTGGAATTCCCTAAACCTCTCCGCCTCGCTACCTCTCTTTCCTCCTTTAAGACGCTCCTTAAAACCTACCTCTTTGACCAAGCTTTTGGTCATCTGCCCTAATATCTCCTTATGTGGCTCGGTGTCAAATTTTGTTTGATAACGCTCCTGTGAAGCACTTTGGGATGTTTTACTACGTTAAAGGCGCTATATAAATACAAGTTGCTGTTTTGTTGTTGCAACTGCGAGAGGGATTCCCCCGCTTAAGAAGCAGGGGCAACAGCAATAAAGGTTTTAGAAGGTATTTGGTGGAAGTTGATACCTTCAATAGCTGGACCACAATACAGGTACCCAACCCAAGATGAAGCCTCTCAGAGAGAAAGCTCAAGGGAATGGTGGAGACCTGTAGACCTCCCAAGATCAGAGAGAACTTTTCAGCCAGACAGCAAATAGGCGCAAATATTAAACTGCCATAATCGATGCAAATGCATAAGCAATCTATAATAACAGCCACCAGGATCATCATTCACAATCTAGGATGATGATAAGATGTCATCTGGGACAAAGGGATGGGCCATTTCACCACCACAAAGTCTGAAATGTCTCCTCTGATGTTAGAAGGCTAATTTCCTCTCCACAGTGACCAAATGTAAGAAGAGAGAGGTAACGACAAATGGTTACCTGTGAGTAAGATTTCTTGACCAATGACAAAAAGGTTTCACAGATCTGAGTTGGAGGCTGGAGAATTTAGATGAAGCAGTGAGGGACAGCATACAAAGATCTTGTGTGAAGACATAAAAGAGAGTCTAAACAAGATAAATAAAAGTACTTGTACCCTATCAAACGCAATGCCCTTTTTTTCTTCCCCCATATCCTCCAGCAGCAAGAACACACTGACATTAGCAGATTCCACTAGTGGTCCAGAGACTCCTTCTCAGGGGTCTCAATGTTAGGCTGTGGGCGATTCCCGGGAATCTATCAGCAATCCAAGTAGCAGTCATCTACCTAAAAAAATAATGATTCTTGTAAAATCAGTAGACATGTTTGCTGTTAATTGTTATGATTCAGCTTCTGTCCCAATACTTTTAACATGTTCACAGCAAAAAGGCAGCTTCATAAGAAGGCAATGAACCAAAACCTACACGCCATGAATAAGGTAGTGTGCCAAATGTAGGAAATAACATGCACCAAGTACAATGCCAGCTCAAGGTTCCTGAATGCTGCATGTTCACACACTCACATAAGGTTTCGAGTATCCCGGGCATTGTGTTGCACATATCTTCTCTCACATTCCTCTTTCCAACATATGTCCCTTTTATATCTACTTGCAGGAGAAAGCTGCATATAATAGGAGGCAGCGCATGTAGACGGTGGAGATGTCACCAAAGCTGCAACCTTAGACTCACAAGCAGAGTGCCATGGAGATTCTAAGTGTGTGGGCAATAGAGTGAGAGAAGCTGACGTCAGAGGGTTCCGCCAAGGTCATAGCTGGTATCCTTTGCTTCTCATTCACTACCTCACATTGCAGTAAGTGTAATGTTCTGCAATGTCTTGCCATGTGAAGCAATGTTTCAAGGGGTGTCTTACTGTAAGCATTGCAAATTATGTTCTTCTTCTGTTCCTCGAGGTGCCCAAGAGGAGAAGGTGGCTAAACCCAATGCACAGCCACAACCGAGCACCTCGCCGTACCCTCTGTCACTCACGCCTCCAGTGGCAAGCACCATCACAAATATATCCACCCCAGAGTTATGCCCCAGTTACTGAGCTGCAGGAGGAAGTACTTGATGAAGAGTGAGGAAAGAATGATTGAAGAAGAGCAAGTGCAGATGAAATTGCAGGCAATGCAATCTGTTAGCCAGAGGGCCAGCTTGAGGGCTTGTTTAGTTGTTGATCCCAATGATTCAGACCTCACAAGGTCTGTGCATAAACATAGTTTAATAATTCAACATCGCCCTTTGTCGAGTCATTTGACAGTGTGCCAAACAGCCTGTGCAGTTTGGGGAAGCCAACAGAGGAGTCCACAACCTGCATCTGTGCAATGCTGCATGACCAATTGATTTAGCTGCAGTCTACCATACAGAACGTGACCACTCCAAGGTCTTTTGCAGCAGAGCTCCCATTGGCAGATGTCATAAGTATAGACATAAGTACTATCATGAATGTAGTATGAACCTTGTACTCTAGAGACCTTGAGCTCCAATGTATTGCTGGCTGTCTTGTCTGGATTCATTAGCCATTGCCATTGCTGTCCTTATTGCCTGGGGAATGCTCATTTCCCAGATGTTATGCGAGGAAATGGAGATTAAATCACTTGCATTGGTCTCTACCCCCTTTCCGATGCCCCAGCATTGCACAAAGGTGTGAACCTGGGCCTCAACTGCAGTAGGTGCACATTCTAGCCCTCCCAGCTCAATTTCCACTTCTTGCGACTGAAGGGCTCCCATTTGCAGTAGAGTCCGAAGAAGCTGCTTTGAATCCCCTCAGATTGGAGTTTCTAAGGGGGGCAGGCAACAAGGCTGAAGAGGGCCCAAAAGCCTTACTTATTTGTTGCAGGGGCCTAATGGATCTTTGAGTTCGGGGCCTTCTGATTTGCTGTTCTCCAACAGCAAGTGGAAGACACTGAGGCCAGTGGCCTGGTCCATAGCTGCAGGCCTGTGTGTGACAGACTGGGCCTGCACCAGGGTGAGTCTGGGCCATGGTAATGATTCGGTCCACCAAAGTCGGGCACTTTAAGGCTTGCGTGGATGGAGCACACATCTGGTGCGCTCCACCTATGAGTGTTCGGGAAAGGGTGGGGGGGAAGGAGTAATATTGGGGCCAGTATGTTGGGAAATCTGCTTGAAACATCCATTACAATGTTGTCTTCCTAAAACTGGTTTGCAAGTCTGGCTGCAGGAAAGTGCATAGTTCTACGGCTGAGACAAAGATTATGTATTTTGTCTAGGATTTAGCTTGGTATTGGCTTCTTTAATTCTGTCACAGTACATAAGAGATTAGAAACCAGCTTCACTTACAGAAATCATAAACCAGCTTAAATCAATATAGTCTGGTAACAATTGTTCAGTTGGTTGCCAAGCAGTGTGTCTGAGGTGATGATCCGAGCAACACAATCCAATTACAAACATGCCGTATGATTTCTCCAGCTACATGCCTGCTAGGCAGCTGCATTTTAACAGATAGTTATTCAAGTAACTGCGAGGTTCTGGCTACTGTTTCTGAAGGTGTTTATTAGCCTGTGCTTTACAACTCACTGAGTTTGATCTAGAGTTTTCGAACTCTGACTGACTGTCTGACTGGAACCTCTGAAAAGAATTAGATAAGGCAGACAACTTCCGTAATTGGAACGGACAGGATTTAATAAAACATCTACATAAAAAGTAATGAGTCAGAGATTTAGCACTAGAGTTGTCGATTATTTATTATTTTCCACTCTACGAGTAGGTAGTAAAGTATAATTGCTGTGAATTTAATTGTTGTAAATATATATGTTATGTTGCGGCTATTGCTCACTTGTTCGTTTAATGTTTAACAAATTGTTAGGCATTTAAAGATGAAATTAAGGTCTGGTGTGAGTGTTATTCTGCTATTTTTTAAGACAAGAAGGATCCTATGGAGGCACGGGAGAGGGCTAGTAGCTGTAGTAATTTGAAAAAGAATGCTCTGTTCATTTGCCTGGGTGTGTTACGATATTTCACCAAGACATCAGGGCAAATAAGTCCATTCTTGAGGATGCAGAGAAGAAGGGCTCATCTATGAAACATAGAAGCCAAAAATATCTGGAGTAAATAGGATAAAAGAAGCCAAAAAATTAACAGTGGCATCCTTCACGATTGTTAGTCTATCCAAGTTTTGGCCTTGGCTCAGTGGTAGCGCTGTCACTTAAGAAGGTTATGGGTTCAAGCCCTACTCCAGGATTTGTAGCGTATAATCTATGCTGGCACTACAGTGGAGTACTGCATCATTGGAGGTGTCGCCTTTTGGATGAAATGTTAAACTGAGGCTCTGTCTGCCCTCTCAGGTGGATGTAAAAGATCCCAAGGCACTACTTGAAGAAGAGCAGTGAGCTGTCCCAGCCAACAATTATCCCACCACCACCAAAAACATTCATTCATCTCATTGCAGTTTGTGGGAGTTTGCTGTGCACACATTGGCTGCTGTTGTATTTGCCTACAAAACACCAGTGATTGCACTGCAATAGTAATTAATTGGAGGTAAAATGCTTTGTGATAGCCTGAGGATGTGAAAGGTATAAATGGAAATTCTTTTTTTCATGCAGCTGTCTTCCGACATGTTCAGATAAGACACCTTGGCCTTCTATACACACATGGCAGTGCAAGTGCATATTCTAATGGAGCACACAAGGTGCAAATGCATGTAACTGGCCTCCTCTGATCCTCCACTCTTTCCAAATTTTCAATAGAGAGGTATGTCCATCGGGGCACCCTTAACTCCACATAAATCAGTACAATAACAGCTTTAGCTGCACAAAAGGGCACAAATGAGAGATACTGTACAGCTTTAAGAAGCTGTCCTGAAGGCGCCAAGACGTTTCCTTAATTTTTCTTTGCCCAATAAGACCAATATGAAGCATAAAGGGTGAGTTGCCAAGAGATACAGCAAAAAAAGCAATGTGTCTTTAACAGCAAGGATCCAAATGAAGCAACAAATGAACAGACCTCCTTTGCAACATATGCTTTATTTGGGCACTTAACCTATTTGGGCGCTATTCAGGTGTGGGCATTGTGTTATGAGGACCTTCCCCTCATTTGCATTTGAATCGGATCTTTAATTAACCTTGCACATCGTGAATGTATAGATTCCAAGTGCTCAAAGCATTTCTTGAGTCACATTGGCCTGTGAAATGTGCATTCGGCATTGGGCATGGAGTAGACCTCAGGTTGCAGCAATGCTACGAGTGTCTCAGATAATATCATTAGCCCCATCTTCTTGATAACTTATTTCTTAGTTAGCCCTATAATCTTCAAGGCTTTTTGAGAAAACAATCTTCTGTAGGGTTCCTGACGCGATGTTTGTAAGTGGCGAAGTGATATTCCTGTCATCTTCGCAGAGTCCAAGTGCCAATTTCAGAAATTGAATCAAACTGAACTGAAAACCTTGACTAAAGCTCAGCAGGTATGGTAGTGTCTTCAGCTAAAAACAACCTCTTTTAGTCACAAGTATAAATATTGAGACATTAACCATCTCCTTCTCAAGGATGTCCTCTGTTGAGTCAGCTACTAGTGATATTGGCCACAAAAATCCGAGGTGGCGCAACTAAGCGTAAGTGCATTTGGGGGTCAGAGGGAGATCTTACGATTTACATGCTTTCGGCAGGCTGGAGCACATCTGAGCTGCCGAGCTGCCCTCCTCTCCCCGCCAATGCAACTGGAAAATCTGGTGGAAGACTTCCAGACGGTGGATGTTAGGGCCCCCCTCCAGAAGGAAAATTAAGCTGCCCTATGTCTTCATATAAGTGCGGGGGGTGGGGGTGGGGGGGGGGGGGAACGGGCGGTCACCTTGTATCTGCCATGCGTACTAGCACCATCCAAATGCTGGGTCCCCAAGAAGGCCTGGAGTTTGGGAACTCTGATGTTTTGAAGTCTACCAGAATGGCTGTGGATTTTTGGCCAAAATAAATGTGTTTACTTCCTCCTACTTCAAATTCTCACACGTTAACATTTCAAAGAAACTCGTCTGCAGCCATGAAATAAAGGTGACATAATTAGTTTTTGGCCCAGAAATTCGGGGTTTAGCGCCACCCGTTACTGTCAGATTCGAGTGAAAAATTGGCAGCCGCCGCTCTTCCGCCCACTGCCGGCTGGTCTTGCGGCAGCCGCCATTTTCGAGTGGCCGGCAGCACTGCCGATGTAAACTAAAGTGACAGGGGGTTGGGAACCTGAGCAGGGAGACAGAGGAAAGGGAAACAAGGATAAAAGCAAAAGACAGGAAGGAGAAAAACAAAAGTAGAATGCAAAGAACTCAACGGTTTAAATCAAACATGGTCACAGTAAATAATAATTCATATAGTTCTGAGAACGTTAAAAAAACAAACCTGAAGGCTTTGGGGTAGAAATTAGGTCGCGCCCCATTTGGGGCGCAAATATCATCTGGTCGCAAATATTAGCGCCTGGCGCTAATTATCGGCACTGACTGGAAACTTCACTTTTACCGCCCCGGGAGGTGAGTGGAGCGCTAAAGCAGGCGCTGCACACCTGTCTTAAGGCGCAAAGGCCGAGCAGTGAGGCGCTAACTCAGAGCGCTGGCGAAGCTCATGTAATGTCAGTCAGCAATGGAACACACACACAATGGCACGGGCCAGTTCTTAAAGGGGATGGTTAATCTTGCTTTCCATCCACATCCTGTTCATTGCAGCCTTGAATCTCGGCCTGGAGAGACTTGCACATCAAATGTGCTGGAAAGAACAATGGAGAGTACCAGGCAAAGAGCTCAGAGTGCAGCTCCCACAGTCTCTGCTAAATCGATACAAGGAATGGCAAATCAAAATGAACCTGCAAAGTGCTGCTCAGTACCCAAAACTCCTTCACACAACGTTGAATCTCTCCAGAAGTCTCTCCCTCTCTCTCTCAGAATGCGTAGTTCAAAAATGCCACCAACAATAAAAGACAGGAAGAGGCCCCCTTTAAATAGCGCCCCCCCCCCAGCCCCACAGCGATTGATAGCGTTTCAGTCTTCTGGTCGTTGGAAGCGCCAGGCGGTAAGGCAGGGGGCGCCACTCAATTTCCGCGCCGGGGCGCCACAAGGGGGTTGCACCATGGAATGACGTCACAATCTGCGCGCGCAGGTGGTCGCAGCGGTAAGTTTTAGCGCCGCCGCACAATGTCAAGTTAAGTTCCCGAGCGGCGCAAACATCGCTGCGCCCGGGCGTTAGCGGCTTTGCGCCCCATTAGCGCCCTCTTAAGGCGCTAACGGGAGGCGCAACCAACTGAATTTTTACCCCTTTGTGTCTTAATGCAAGGAGCATTCGGAACAAGGTGGATAAATTAGCTGAGCAAATAGAGGTAAATGAATACGATTTGATTGGGATTACAGAAACATGGCTCCAGGGTGGCCAAGGCTGGGAACTCAAAAGCCTGACATCGGTAGTGGGGGAAATGCTAGAGTCCATTATAAAGGATGTAATAGCTGAGCACTTGAAAAACAGTGACAGGATCGGACAAAGTCAACATGGATTTACAAAAGGTAAATCGTGCTTGACTAATCTACTGGAATTTTTTGAGGATGTAACTGGGAAAATAGATAAGGGAGAACCAGTAGATGTGGTGTATTTGGACTTTCAAAAGGCTTTCGATAAGGTCCCGCATAAGAGATTAGCGTGTAAAGTTAAGGCACATGGGATTGGGGGCAAGGTATTGACTTGGATAGAGAACTGGTTGGCAGACAGAAAGCAGAGAGTAGGAATTAATGGGTCTTTTTCCGAGTGGCAAGCAGTGACTAGTGGGGTACTGCAGGGATCGGTCCTTGGACCCCAGCTATTCACAATATACATTAATGATCTAGATAAGGGAACTAAATGTAATATCTCCAAGTTTGCAGATGACACAAAGCTGGGTGGGAGTGTGTGCTGTGAGGAGGATACCGAGAAACTCCAGGATGATTTGGACAGGTTGGGTGAGTGGGCAGAAGCGTGGCAGATGCAATATAACGTGGATAAATGCGAGGTTATCCACTTTGGTGTCAAAAATAGAAAGGCAGACTATTATCTGAATGGCAATAGATTGGGAGAAGGGGAAGGGGAACCAGTCGCTGAAGGTAAGCATGCAGGTGCAGCAGGCGGTGAAGAAGGCAAATGGTATGTTGGCCTTCATAGCGAAAGGGTTTGAGTATAGGAACAGGGATGTCCTGCTGCAGTTGTACAGGGCCTTGGTGAGACCACACCTTGAGTATTGTGTGCAGTTTTGGTCGCCTTATCTGAGGAAGGATGTTCTTGCCATGGAAGGAGTTCAGCGAAGATTCACAAGGCTGATACCTGGGATGGCAGGAATGACATATGAGGAGAGATTGGGTCGATTGGGCTTATACTCGCTGGAGTATAGAAGAATGAGAGGGGATCTCATCGAAACATATAAAATTCTGACAGGTCTGGACAAACTAGATGCAGGAAGAATGTTCCCGATGGTCGGAGAGTCCAGAACCAGGGGTCATAATCTAAGGATAATGGGTAAGCCATTTAGGACAGAAATGAGGAAGAATTTCTTCACCCAGAGAGTGGTGGACCTGTGGAATTCTCTACCACAGAAGGTAGTTGAGGCGAAGTCATTAAATATATTCAAGGATGAGTTAGATATATTTCTTAAAGCTAAAGGTATCAAGGGATATGGGGAGAAGGCAGGTACAGGGTACTGAGTTTGAATGATCAGCCATGATCTCATCGAATGGCGGAGCAGGCTCGAGGGGCCGAATGGCCTACTCCTGCTCCTATCTTCTATATTTCTATGTTTCTATGTCCGCGCTCGCTAGGGATATGTAGATTATGCAGATCGTGATGTCAGTGAGCGTGCCGATCTGACAATTTGGAGTTCGCCGCTCAACTTGCCAGCATGCCTTAAGTGCGACAAGCTGAGCAAGCGTTGACAAGCAGGAAGGTGACTCCAGAAGCAGTATTTAAAGGGATCATCAGCAACTACTTGCACCTGACACGTTTCTGCAGTTTGACTGACTCTACAACTTTCTGCAACTCCAGCAGCTTTATTAATTTCTGTCAAGGTTGTAAGGTAACAGGGAGTGTTGTTGCAAGTGGAGAACGCCTTCATTCTTATTTAAAGGCTTCTGCTCACAACACTTGCTCACAGTCACGGGGGTTCTACTGGCTGTCCCCCTCGCACTCAAGCACATTAGGGAGAGGGAGCAAAGACAGCGAAGATTAGAAGCTGCACTCAGAGGGAGGAGGAGAGCCAGGAGGGCTCTCAACAGGAGGTCTTACCCACCTAGCGTCTTCCGAGAGCACTTCTCTTATAACGACTTTAGCGAGGAGCAGTGTATTAGGAGGCTAGGCTTCACCAAGGAGGAAGCCACAGAACTCTGCCACCTCCTGCATCCAGACCTGCAGCCTGAGAGCAGGGCGAACACAGCTCTCCCTGTGGCGGTCAAGGCCACCGTGGTCTTCAATTTCTTCACCAGCGGCTCCTTCCAGTCTGCAGCAGGAGATATAGCTAGCATCTCACAGTTCACCGTCCATCACTGCATCTGGGAGGTCACAGAGACTCTCTACACCAGGAGAAGGGACTACGTTGTCTTCTCTCTGAGCAGAGAGAAGCAGGATGAGCATGTATGTGGCTTTGCCAGGATAGCGGGCTCCCCCATGGTGCAGGGCGCCATTGACTGCACCCACATGGCTTTGCGGACGCCGTATAACAATCCTGAAATCTTCCGTAACCGCAAAGGCTACCACTCACTTAATGTGCAGTTGGTGTGCGACCACAGACAGCGAATCCTCAATGTCAGTGCCCGCTTCCTGGCAGCAGCCATGATGCCTTCATCCTGCATCAGTCTGGTGTGCCAGCAATCTTCCAGCCACCACATCAAATCCGAGGGTGGCTGCTCAGAGACAAGAGCTATTGAGTCCGCACCTGGCTGATGACTCCCCTCCGCAAACCCATCATTAGTGCCCAGCACTCATATAATGAGAGCCATGCTTCCACCAGGAACATCATTGAGCAGACCATCAGGCTACTAAAGCAACGGTTCCGCTACCATGACCGCTCGGGAGGAGCCCTCCAGTACATGGTGTCCCATTTCATGGTGGTCTGCTGCACGCTTCACAACTTGGCCATCATGACGGCACAGCCCTTGCCATCAGAGGAGGAGGACGAGGAGAAGGAAGAGAAAGGTGAGCAAGAGGAAGGAAAAGAGGAAGAGGAGGAGGGAGGGAGGGAGGACGCAGGCAGGCAATCCCCCTTCCACACGGGCTGTCCGCGAATGCCGAATCAGACTCCGATTCCAATGAATGAAACCCCAGATCCCTGCTGCTCACCACATCCCAATCATACCATCCCTCTGTCACGGAATATCACAGCGTCCTCCTGGGCACAAAACTGAAATGAGAGACACCACAAAAGAATCCAAACAAATTAATAAATGTATCCAAAATCAATTGGCACATATTTATACTTACAATATGAACTAATCACTCTTGTGCAATCCCTTAGTGCCTGTCGTTTGGGTGCCCTTTGCTGATCTAGTGCTCCTACACAGTGCTCCCTCACTGGCTGCAGCACGGCTGATGGAAGGCTGTTGAGTTTCCATGGGGGATACTACAGATGGCTTTGCAGGATGACCTCGAGCAGCTCTGGCCCTGGAAGACCTGGCTGTACACTGCGCCACCTCAGGATGGGTGGCAGCAGTCTGGGCTGGCTGGCTGACAGGCATCGGCAAGGGCAATGGCAGAGTGACAGTGGTGCAAATGGGAATGCTGTCCTCTTGAGAGAGGACAGCAGGGTCCTGCTCCACTGACCCCTGCCACTCCCCCGGGGCGGCGCCTCAGCATTCCTAGCAATCTGTTGGAGCGGAGCACAGATTGCTGGGCTGCTGTGACACCCTGCAAGCCCCGGTCGACAGTGGTAAACGCAGCCACGATGGCGTCAGTCTGAACTTGGGTGGCAGCAAGCTGAGATGGTATGACAGCGGTCTGAGATTGGGTGGTATCAAGCTGAGACTTCATGAGAGCGGTCTGTGCTTCTGCTGCAGCACTAAGACGTTGGGTCGCTTCCACCTGTGCTGCGATGGCAGTCACGACATCGCCCATTACACGCAGCATCATGTCTAGGTTGACACGGTCTCTTCGGGAGTTTTCCATCATTTCCAGCCAGGAAATCCTGGGCTCCAAGTTCTGCACAGAACCCCGTGCAATGTTGGGGGCGGAATCCTCTATGCTCACTGACATTGCCAAGAGGCTCTCTGGCAGGCTTGCCATTGCACCTAGCAATTCGGTGTGCATGCCCATCACCATTCTTCTGAAGGCCGCCCCATTGAGGTCCTCATCTGAGTCCTGTGCAGCAGAACTTGCGCGCGAACTCGCCCTCTGGAGAGCTGGCCCCCAAGCTACCCTTTCCCCCTGGCCTTGCTTCAGCCCACTCGTGCTCGGTGACTCACCTTGTGCAGCTCCCACTGTTACACTAGCCTCTAAAGTACGCATAGGGCCAGTTTTTGAGCTGGGGTCTGCGAGTGACAGATGCAGTGATGCTGTGTCTTCTTCTTCTTCTTCTTCTTCTCCCCCCTCGCTTTCCTGCATCGCCTCGGCGACAGGCTGCTCGGGTGCTTGGTCTTGATTAGCTGAAAGCAGAAAGGAACAAGAGTCGGGTTATGGTGGGTGGGGGGCAGGGGAAAGCAAGATATGCATCCATACAGCATCAGCAGCTTGAAAATGAGAAGAGATTGTGTGTTGAGGGGGTAATGAATGTGAGAAGAAGGATTAGGAATGAGCATACGGTTGTTGTCCCCAAGGGGTTCAACCTCGCCGGTTGCCACAGCCTCTATTATCTGCTGCCCAACGATCTCCAGCACTCTCTCCTCCAGCTGTCTGAGGTCCTGGATGGTAGCTTGCCCCCGCCTGTCTGCTGCTGCTCCCTGATTATGCACGACCTTGGCCTGCAAGAGAAAGAGAAGTGGGTGAGTGAGTGTGGTGCAATTTGTTTGGGTGACGTGCCTGCCATGGTCGAATAGCTGTCAGTGTGTGCAAGGTGTGAGATGTGGGCATGAGTGTTGCAGCAGTGATAAGGTTGTGAGGGTGAAGTGAAGCTATGATTGTGAGGTCTGAGTGGTGATAGGTAGAGATTATTGGTGGGTGAGTGCTGGGGTGGGGTGCATTGAGCAGTGTGTGAGGCTTGTGGTGCAGATGGTGGGATATGGTATTAGCTGAAGCCTTCACTCACCTTGGCCTGCCATGTGAGGTCATTAAACTTTTGGCACTGGATGGTCGACCTTGGGACCACAGTGCTGGCCGTCACAACTAGGTGGGATTGTGAGTTGTGAGGAATATGCAAAGAGGCTTCAAGGCGATTTAGACAAGTTGAGTGAGTGAGCAAATACATGGCAGATGCAGTATAACGTGGATAAATGTGAAGTTATCCACTTCAGTCGGAAAAACAGAAAGGTAGAGTATTATTTAAATGGTGATAGATTGGGAAATGTTGATGTACAAAGGGACCTGGGTGTCCTTGTACACCAGTCACTGAAAGCAAACATGCAGGTGCAGCAAGCAGTTAGGAAGGCAAATGGTATGTTGGCCTTCATTGCAAGAGGATTTGAGTACAGGAGCAAGGATGTCTTACTACAGTTGTACAGAG
The DNA here is from genome assembly GCA_030390025.1 of Squalus acanthias. Lineage (NCBI taxonomy): Eukaryota > Metazoa > Chordata > Chondrichthyes > Squaliformes > Squalidae > Squalus > Squalus acanthias. Next base: position 104,302,823 of record CM059433.1, read on the forward strand.
CCTTGGTGAGACCACACCTAGAGTACTGTGTGCAGTTTTGGTCTCCTTATCTAAGAAAGGATATACTTGCCATAGAGGGAATGCAGCGAAGGTTAGCAGGATGATTCCTGGGATGGCAGGACTGTCGTATGAGGAGAGATTGGGTCAACTAGGCCTGTATTCACTAGAGTTTAGAAGAATGAGAGGGGATCTTATTGAAACGTATAAAATTCTGACAGGGCTAGACAGACTGGATGCAGGGAGGATGTTTCCCCTGGCTGGGGGTCTAGAATGAGGGGTCACAGTCTCAGGATATGGGGTAGGACATTTAGGACTGAGATGAGGAGAAATTTCTTCACTCAGAGGGTGGTGAACCTGTGGAATTCTCTACCACAGAAGGCTGTGGAGGCCAAGTCACTGAATATATTTAAGAAGGAGATAGATAGTTTTCTAGACACAAAAGGCATCAAGGTGTATGGGGAGAGAGCGCGAATATGGTATTGAGATAGAGGATCAGCCATGATCATATTGAATGGTGGAGCAGGCTCGAAGGGCCGAATGGCCTACTCCTGCTCCTATTTTTCTGTGTTTCTATATTTCATTATGTGGCTATCTCCTGCCAGAGCCTTTGAGAGATGTGTGGTGAGGGCTCCCTGCCAGTGTGTGGGAAGAGGGCACCCCGCCTCCTCTCCACGGCCACGACCAGTGCCTCAAGAGCCGCGTCGGAGAATCTGCAGGCTTTCTCCCTGTGCTGAGGCTCTGCCATGTGTTTACACTGCGCCTTCTTCCAGCTGAAGTTGTGAGTGGCTTGACAATGAGTTGCTGTAGCATCAATGCACCACCCCTTTAAGTACTGAATAAAACCTGTGCCAAACATGACTGGGAATTAGACCGGACTGATATTGGCCCACCTGTTGAGCGTTAAGCCAATGAGCAGTGGTTTTAGTGCTGAGATCAAGACTCCAATCATGTTAATAAGGACTGAGCACAAATTTTGCGTGCTACCAAGGCCATTTTGACCTGGCACAGCGTAACATCGTTGGGCCTTAACACTGCCCGTTTCGTGGCCATATTCAATTTCTAGACTATAGAATACAGACAGTGACACCAACAAAGGAAGATGGCTGACCTTTATTGAAGGCATGACTGAAACAGGACAATTTTCTGTATTGGCCACTACCTTGACACAAGGAAAACTTTTAAAGATACGGCTATCTAAGGCCAATTTAAAAGTTACATTTACTCTGTCTTTCAAAAGTTATATTAAGAAATATCTAAAACAAATTTTCCCTATTTGTCAAAATCTCTGATTTCTTTACATTAACTAGCTTGAGGGAAGCAACATCTGCTGTTAATTTCCCTCAAGACTTTTTAAGATTTCAATTTTGAAACATTATTGTTAAAAGGAACCAACATATCTTTATGTTTATTGAACAACAGCTACTGTTCTTGAATTTTGAAAATTGTCTTCCTTTAATGTTGCCCAAGCACTGATAATCTCATAATAAAGCGAAAACAACCATCCCTCAGTTCATCCAGTCGACAATCATAGCAATCTGTGCATATGTGACTGCAACTATAATTTATAAAATACAGTACCAGTTACCATGCAGTAACCAGTGTTACCAATGACCCTCACAGAAAGTTGTTTCATACGATGGTTTCACTGAACCAGGTGGCTATATTATCTGCATCTGGCAGGGGGTGATTTTATAAGTTTATGTTGTCAACACCGAGATATCTGCGCTCTTCTAATTCTGCTCTCTTGAGCCTCCCTGATTATAATCACTCAACCATTGGTGGCTGTGCCTTCTGTTGCCTTGGCCCTAAGCTCTGGAATTCCCTGCCTAAACCTCTCCGCCTCTCTTTCCTCCTTTAAGACGCTCGTTAAAACCTACCTCTTTGACCAAGCTTTTGGTCACCTGCCCTTATTTCTCCTTATGTGGCTCGGTGTCAAATTTTTTGTCTTATAATACTCCTGTGAAGCATCTTGGGACTTTTTACTACGTTAAAGGCACTATATACATTTTAAAAAACACGGAGTCTTGCCTGCCGTAGTGAAATATGAATAAGGACGGGCATTTGGCTGATTCTAGCTCACCCAGAGTCTACAGCTGCCTCATAACAGTATCCAAATATTCCTTAGATTATTCCTGGGTTTTTACCTCCACTTTTCTATCCAGAAATGCTGAAAAGCCTCTCTGACAGTCCTACCATAATTCTAATTACAGCTATGATATTGTGCAGGGTGCAACAAAGGATTGGCGGGTCTTCTTTCAAGCATATGGTAAAGGATCTCTACATGAAATCCAAACAACAGATGTATAGATTTAAGATACAATGGCCTAGAAATTCGATTGCGTCTGAAAATGTGGGTGCAGGGTACTGGACCCCCGCTGCACACGCCTGTTCATGTAGGCGCAAGGACAATGGGAAATTGGTGCTGCCAGCACATTACAATCAGCTACCCGCCCTTCTTATTGGCTGCACGCCTGTTTGGGGACAAGAAATCGGCCTTCGCTGATGCCACTTAAAGGCAGCCAGCATCGCTTAAAGGGAACATGCACTCTGGCTGCAGACAGCAGGGAAACATTGTCAAAGGGCTAAAATGGTTGGAAGAGAGGCAGAGAGGGCACCCAGGTTCTCAGATGCAGAATGGAGGCCCTGGTCCAGGCTGTCGACAGGAGGAGTCAGATCCTGATCCCCCCGGGGTGGGGCAGAAAGCCCTCCAGGCAACACCTCCGCTGCCAGTGGGAAGAGGTCACTGAGAAGGTCAATGCCAGAAACATAGCTCCCAGCACGATGGCTGCAATTTAGAAAAAAGGTCAATGCAGAGCTGTCCAGGTAAGAATCTTACCACTCACCTCAATTACTCTCTGCTCATACCTGTAGCCACACTACTCACAAAACTGCTCTCCTCCGCTTCTCTTCACTCTCACTGCATCACACCACTCCACTTCCTTCTCCTACTCACACACTCTGCCCTCCTACTCTCACCACTATTACAACCCTCACTTCCCCACACCTCACACTTCTACACAGCAATAAAAAAAAAACTATTTGAAAATGACAGGCACATTCTCAAAACACCTCACAAGGCTGTCGCTAACACACTCCCTTCTTTCTTGCAGGAGAAGGTCGCGCACAAGCGGCAGGAGGTGGCGCCTGGAGGGGGCAGAGTCCAGCTGCACACTCTTTCCTCTCTGGAAGAAGACATGCTGGTCATTAGGGGCAGGGGAGAGTCATGGCCCTGCCAAGTGGCAAGGCTGGAGGAGACATCGTGCAGGGTTTCTTCACACCTTCTCCTCTTTTTCTCTTTTTACTTCTATCTCGCCCAACACTGCAGCTGCTTTCGCCAGTCACTGCTCTCTCTGCTCTCCCTCCACACCACACGTCTCTCTTGCATTTCAGGTGCTGAAAGTGTTGAGGCCCCTGTGCCACTTCAGGAAGAGGCTGGGGCAGCCTTTCTGAAGATACACCGTCACTCCCCCAGACCCCAGCAAGCACCAGCTCAGAGACTAGCACAACATGTATTTTAGAGGGAAGGTTAGAGGAGGGGTCTTCACCATGGTGACTCACCCGCTGCAAGTGAGCTAGGAGCTAGGGACACCACAGGTGCCCGCTGGCCAGAGAGTGAGATCACATACTAGTTCTGCTGCAGAGGACTCAGGTGCTGATTCGAGGTCCCAGTCTACCTTAGAAGGCTGAATGCCGTACACCAGGAAATGCTAGGTGCAATGGGCAGCCTGCCAGCAAGATTGCATGCAATGGCTCAGAGTATGGAGGGGTCCAGCTCCAACTTGTGTCGGGGCTCTCCAGAGAGCATGCAGACATTGAGCGAGTGGTCAGCAACATGAACACGACAGCTCCCTGAAGACCCGCTGTGGGCAGTGCCCTCCTCCTCCCTCTTCTCCCAGCTGCTCCTGCTCTCTCCAACCTTCTACGCTGCTTCCCCCTTATCCTCCAGCACCAAAGGCAGACTGACCAGATTACCCATGACTGCAATAAACTGTTTTGAAGGCAGACAAAAACAATCCAAGACCAGCAAAAAGTTGTTAGCAGAAGTCCAAATTCACTTGTAGAACTCAGAAAATAGCACAAATAAAGCTCAGAAGTTAACTAGCAGTCTAAAGGGAGAAACTAGCAACTAACCTGTAGGGAGTAGATGTACACTTTAAATTGTGCCGGGTCCTTGCTGACTGTTAGCACCATGATTTCCTGGGTGAGTTTATCATGCGGTGAGTCAGGTGCTGGGGCAGACCAATTTCACGAAAGCTTCCTACAACAAGCATAGTGCCCTTATTTAAATATTTGAATGAGCGTTTTTAATAAATCCGGCACATGCTCTGGACGCCTGCGGAGGAACCCAATCCAAAATGGTGGGTGACTTACTTCCGGCGTGGAATGAGCATGTGCACGCCGCTCGCCATATTGGATCCTTAGGCACCCGTTTTATGCTTGTAAAACTCAACGCGATCGAATTTCTAGGCCAATATATATTCAGTAAATAATTATGCGGATTACTCTTGTGCTCTGATTTGGGAGTTTGCACAGGAGCCATAAGCCATGGCTTCAGACTATAGCCCTATCATCTGTGAAGAAAAGAATGGCATTAAATCAAAATGACACAAACCCCCAACATAGAAACCTTACACAATAACTAACTTACCAAGCAACTAGCAATCAGGCACTTCTCCATTCTCAAGTGGTTACATAGTCCTTCCGATTGTATGGAACGAATGAACTGTGGCGTGGAATATTGGTCTGCACTCCTGTGATGAATTTCCTGGTATCATGTGCTAGCTGCACATTCACTGAGTAGAAATCTTTCCTGTTACTGTAGGCCTGTCAACATCATCAGGTGCCATGGATGAGACACCAGCAGCGCCCAGTATTTTGGGAGACATACCAATTGCAAAAAGAAACCCTGCTTAATTCTCATCAGATACTAAACTTTGGGTGAAGGGGAAAATGAGCAATGTGCTGTCACTCAAGTAATTTAAAGCCTTCCCTGGCTCAAGCATGACCTGCAGCTAAACAAAATCCTAGTTTCTTTTTCAACTCCTCACATAGGTCACAGAATATCTGTTTAATAAATCTAAACCTGTAAAGATAGTGTGGTGTCAGACCAGCCAATTCAGTGAATCGATAGCTCGTGCAGTCTTTTTCATGGTCTTTCTCCTGTTTGGTGTCTGCACATCTAGTAGCCTTAGTCATTCTGAAAACTGTTTTGACTACAACACCATTCTATGCCGTAATTAACACTGCTGAAATATGCACTGAAACAGTCACTTCATGAGAGGCCTACACAAAATATCTGTATTGCTGGGTGGGCCCCTCATCTACATAGGATTATGGAAGTCGAACTAGGGGTCACTTGTTCAAACTAGTAAACGGTAACTTTAGGACTGATTTCAGGATATTCTTTTTCACACAAAGAGTGATTTATGTGCGGAATAAACTTCCAGACAGAGTAATGGAGGTAAAAACCCTGGAATCCTTTAATAAACAGTTGGATGATACGGGGTGGGGGGGGGGAGGTGGGGGGGGGGGGGGGTTGGTTCGGATCTGACTGGATGGATGAACCAAATGACCTTTCTTGTGTGTAATTATCTTAGATCTCCTGCAGAATGGCCTCTGATGCCCGATCTGTGAACTGGGCCATTCTTCCCCGAGTGATTTTTTTTTAAAGGGTAACGGTTACAGCTGTAAGTCCAGCCAGTAGTCCTTTGCCTGCCCCTGGACCTCGCCGCTTCCCCAGTTCCTCAAGCACGGCGCACTGGGAGTCCCATCCAAATATTTAAATGAGCAGACCTTGTATTATGGGATGAGGTGAGCTTGTCGGCCCTGCAGAAGAGGCCAGCAAGGAATGTGCAGCAATGCCAGCCAATGGAGCCAATAATCCAGTTTCAGTACAGCAGCCGTTGGATCACTGCACATCAGGCCCTGGTCACGCTTGTGAAGCTCCAGGCTGACCACACTCCACACGGATAAGTATAAATAGAGATGATCAAATACCGTATGGATTGTGATGGTTCCTCAGCCGTTGAAAGTATGGAAATGTCATGGTAAAGTAGGAAAGTGGTCCAGGATGTATAATGTAAGATAAAAGGTTAGACAAGTGTTCCAAAATTTTGTTAGGTTTACCTTTGGGAAATAAGGTGAAAATTTACAAAAGCTTTGTTTAGGAGTTTAAATAGGTTGGATAAGTTCCACAATGAAGAAGATTGTACATGGCCTGTGGAAGAAATGGACTTAATGGGTGGAAGAAATGGACCTAATGGGTGGAATAGCCTTTTCTCTGTTTTCCTTTGTTCTAATGGAGCAAAGAGAAACCAAAGCCACGGTCTGTTCTCGTCTGCTTCTTAGGCTGCGATTCTGCCGGCGCTCAGAGGGCGGGTTTGGAGGCAGGTCGAGAGTTAAAATCCAAATGATTGACGGCGGGTTACGAGCCATCCCACTTTGCAAAGTGTCGGATCTGCGAGTCCCGATCAGACCCGACACCAAACGGCGGGAGAGGCTCTTAAGGCAGTTAACAGCTTGTTAACTGCCTAGATAATCCCATTTTTACTGTCTATTCCCATTTTAGTACATTTTCAGCGTGTTGCCCATCATGCGACAGACACGCCAGCTGATTGTGCCGGGTTCAGCAACTTGCTGAATTGTCGACAGCTGCTCCTGCAGCATAAAAGCGGACCTGCAACATGGCTGAGTTTCAGATGCCGGAACTTTGTGCTTTGTCGTGAGCAGCCTCCTCAGCACTTGTTAAAGTGGCCAGGGATGGTGGCCCTCCTCCTGTCCTCCCTCTCTCCCTCTTATTGTGGGCTCTCTTCTCCTGCAAGGAGGGACACAAGTGGAGTTTCAGCAAGATTGATGGAGTGAGTGTGAAGAATCCATAACATAGAAGCTTAGAGGAAGACAAAGATGGAGTGAGGTGCCAAGACCAAGGTGCCTCCCTGTGCGTTGTTAGTTGTTGTCATTGCATAACAGTGACAGCGAGTGAGAGGGGTGCATAGTAAGATGGTGAAGTTATTCTGTACATAGAGAGAGAGGTAAGGGTGCAAGGGAAGTAAGGGTAAGGTGGGATGTGGAGGAGTAGGTTGACAATGCAGAGTGCTGGTGATGAGAACAGATGGGAAGCAGATTGAAGGTAAGTGTGATGTTATACTCACTTTTGCTGATGCAGAAGATCATTGAACCATTTTCGGCACTGCACCCAGGTGCGTGAGCACAAGGACCTTGCGCTTACCTCCTCAGCAATTTGCAGCCAGGCTGCCTTTGTCTGCTGAGGAGGCTTCCTCCGGCCATCGGGAGGGAACAGAACCTCCCTGCGCCCTCTTACTCCCTCCACAAAAGGGAGTCATCATCAAAACGAGGAGCAGCCTTACATCTTGGAGCAGTCATGTTGCAGTGGGCCCTTTTCAGGAGCAGCACAAAGGAAATGAAAAGCAAAGGCTACATGGACCCCTGAAAACCACCTGAATCGATGACGTCAGCAGAGGCGAGCAGCAGACCCGCACCCACTGATTGGGCCGGGTAGTGCGCACGGCGGGCTTAATCAGCCCAGTTAAATGAAAATTGTTATTTGGGAGCGGCGGAAAACCGGCAGCGGGACCGGAACCCGCCCACCAACCAACCCGACTCCAACCCGCCTCCTGTGGCCTAAATGTCTAGCGATAGACGTACAATGACAGTTTGAAGTGGCATTTTTCTGACTTTGCATTCCCAGTGGGGAACCTCAACCCCTGAAAGTGAATATTGGCAATTCCAGCACGCTCGGCACATGATTTGCTGGCCGTTACTTTAAGCGGTCAGAAAATCATGAGCAGCAGCACAACAGATATACACGGTCAGTGGACACGACAGCCAATTGAGAGTGCGAAACCAGAAAATGATCCCTCACCTGCCAACTTTTGCTGACGAATGGTCCATTAGTTGTTTCCTTTAGTATAATTAGTTAAAAAAAAAGAAGCAAATCGACTTACCTTTTTGGGCCTCTCCTCGCCCCGACTCTCTTCCCATCAGGTGGACCTGGCGGGAAAGTCACAACTGCTTCTGTGCTCTGACCCACAGTTAAAGTTGCAATGATGTCACCGAAGCGCAATATGCATATCAACAACAACTTGTATTTATATAGCGCCTTTAACATAGTAAAACATCCCAAGGCACTTCACAGGAGTATTAAAAGACAAAAAAAGGAGCGTCTTAAAGGAGGAGAGAGAGGTAGAGGGACGGAGAGGTTTAGGGAGAGAATTCCAGAGCTTAGGGCCTAGGCAGCTGAAGGCACGGCTGCCAATTGTGGAGTGATTAAAATCGGGGAAGCACAAGAGGCCAGAATTGGAGGGACACAGAGATCTCGGTTGGCTGTAGCGTTGGAGGAGGTTACAGAGATAGGATGGGGAGAGGCCATGGAGGGATTTGAACACAAGGACGAGAACAGGGCCTAGTGAATGGGACTTGGTGCTAAAGAAGGACCCCGATTGTTTCCGGTGGATGTCCCTCTCGACTGCTCGGAAGAGCAGTTTAAAATCGTAGCCTGCAGGTTCAGCGGGTGAGTCCCATGAGCGATTTTAACTGCGCGCCCGCTCGGTTTCTGCCGAGCAAGTAGGATTAAGGTGGCCCCTTACGTCATTTTATACTATTTCCTGTTCAGTCTTTTTAGGTTTTTTTCTCCTCTTTACGTGAGAAAGTTTTCTATTTCCTCCTTTATTGTTGCCTTAAATCTTGTAGACATTCCTGTTTTTTTTAATAAGGCAGTCTCTGTTCAATTTCTGCGGCTTTATTAGATTTTTTATTTGGGTTTGCGGTGAACTCAGAACATAGGGGCACCAGTGCAATAAGCAAACTTCAAGAGCCAAATGGCCTTTTCTTGTTCCATCCTATTTTAACGAGGTCCATAAGACTTTTACATATCAATTTTGACCTTCTATTAAATCACTAAAAAAGCGGCTGCTTGGGAAAAGAAATTAGAAAGGGATTTCAGGGGCTCCTTGTGGCTGATTGTTGACATCATTCATGCAGTCACTCAGAAGGTACACATTCTATGGGCAACTTAGTTAAAACATCAGCTCATCTAGGAGAGAGAAAAGTATAATTTGCATCCAGCTGCTCCATAAAACCAAGCTTCACTATCAGAGAATATTTAAGCCCCAATTTTTAGTTTCTAGCAAAATTAGGGCTGCACATGCCCATTGGAGACATGTGGGCAGCACTGCTACTTGTGATGCTGGTGAGTTGGAGGTCCTGCCGCAGGCGTTCCATCAAAGCAGAGTGTTCTTATGTGGGGCTGAAGGCCACACTCCAGTAAAAGTACAGATACCAGCTGCATGAAGGGAGGTCACCCACACAGTCAATGCATGTAGCTCAACTCCTTTGTACCTGACTCCCGATGAGAAGTATGTTGGTATCAGGAGGAAGACGGAGGTAAATGTCCTCCTCAATATTGTTCACCTTCCTTATGGACCCATCAACAATGGCACAAACCTAAGATCTGCCGCCCACTCTGGCAAGCATCGTTCCAGGCATTGTGCACAACCATTGCCGTTTTGCACGCACTCTGTCATTGTGCCCAAGCTGCATGGTGCACCTTTATTGAAGCTGATGGTGGCAGCCAAGGCTCAGCAAGCAGATGCTGAGGCTCCCAGTCCCAGGTTCCCCTCTGATGTTCGGAAGCTTCTCAGCAGGGTCAGCAGCCATGGATGTAGAAGGTTAACCCCGTCTCCTAAGAACCACCACTCAATTTTTCTTCTTCAAATACTTCAGGCACTGTAGGTTATAGATCGGTGGCATCAAACCTTCACCCTGGATAATGGCACCAGATCCATGATAAATTATCTGTGGTCAGTTACCACATCAATATTAACTGAATGCAAATCCTTTCTCTTCATGAAGGGTGCGGGGTTAATATGAAAAGCATGACGCCCACATAGAAAGAAAAAAAGACTTGCATTTCTATAGCACCTTTCACAACTCAAGACATCCCAAAGCGCTTTACAACCAATGAAGTACTTTTGAAGTGTAGTCACTGTCATAATGTAGGAAATGCAGCAGCCAATATGCGCACAGCAAGATCCCACAAACAGCAATGAGATAATGACCAGATAATCTGTTTTAGTGATGTTGGTTGAGGGATAAATAATGACCAGGACACCGGGGAGAACTCCCCTGCTCTTCTTCTAATAGTGTCATGGGTTCTTTTAAATCCTCCTGAGAGGGCAGATGGGATCTCAGTTTAACATCCCATCCAAAAGACGATACCTCAGTACTTCACTGAAGTGTCAGCTTAGATTTTGTGCTCAAGTCTCTAGAGTGGGGCTTAAACCTTCTGATTCAAAGGAGAGAGAGCTACCACTGAGCCAAGGCTAACACCATAGGTACCATGTGTGACTTTGTACTTGATGGAGCTCTAACACACTGTGAAGGATGTGCAATCTGTCCAGCTGCTTCCACAGAAAACGTGATGAAAGTATTACCCTTGCAAATATAGCGGTTGTCACTTCCCTGATAATAAGTGCACTGCAAACTCCCTATTGTCGTAGCTGAGTCAACACCCTCGAGAAAATACCCATCCTGAAATCTGTGTGAGGCATGAACCTCACAGCCAGCATAGAATCATAGAATCATAGAATGGTTACAGCACAGAAGGAGGTCATTCGGCCTGTCGAGTCTGTGCCGGCTCTCTGCAAGAGCACTTCAGCTAGTTCCACTCCCCTGCCCTTTCCCCGTAGCCCTGCAAATTTTTTCCTTCAGGTACTTATCCAATTCCCTTTTGAAAGCCACGATTGAATCTGCCTCCATCACCCCTTCAGGCAGTGCATTCCAGATCCTAACCACTCGCTTTGGTTCTTTTGCCAATCACCTTGAATCTGTGTCCTCTGGTTCTCGATCTTTCTGCCAATGGGAACAGTTTCTCTCTCTCTACTCTGTCCAGACCCCTCATGATTTTGAACACCTCTATCAAATCTCCTCTCAACCTTCTCTGCTCTAAGGAGAACAACCCCAGCTTCTCCAGTCTATCCACGTAACTGAAGTCCTTCATCCCTGGAATCATTCTCGTAAATCTTTTCTGTACCCTCTCTAAGGCCTTCACATCCTTCCTATCATACGGTGCCCAGAATTGGACACAATACTCCAGTTGAGGCAGAACCAGTGTTTTACAAAGGTTCATCATAACTTCTTTGCTTTCGTACTCTATGCTCCACTTCTCCAGCTTCCACCCTAACCACGTTAAAGAAGCCATCCCCTATGGACAAGCCCTGCGAATACACAGGATCTGCTCAGACGAGGAGGAACGCGATGGACACCTACGGACGCTGAAAAACGCCCTCGTAAGAACGGGATATGACGCTCGACTCATCGATCGACAGTTCCAACGGGCCACAGCGAAAAATCGCATAGACCTCCTCAGAAGGCAAACACGGGACACAACCAACAGGGTACCCTACGTCGTCCAGTACTTCCCCGGAGCGGAGAAACTACGCCATGTTCTTCGCAGCCTTCAACATGTCATCGATGACGACAAACACCTCGCTAAGGCCATCCCCACGCCTCCACTACTTGCCTTCAAACAGCCGCCTAACCTCAGAAGTACCATCGTTCGCAGCAAATTACCCAGCTTTCAGGATAACAGCGACCACGACACCACACAACCCTGTCACGGCAAACTCTGCAAGACATGCCAGATCATCAACACAGATACCACCATCACACGTGAGGACACTACCCACCAGGTACATGGTACATACTCATGTGACTCGGCCAACGTTGTCTACCTCATACGTTGCAGGAAAGAATGCACTGCGGCATGGTACATCGGCGAGACCATGCAGACACTGAGACAACGTATGAACGAGCACCGCGCAACAATCGCCAGGCAGGATTGTTATCTCCCAGTCGGGGAACACTTCAGCAGTCAAGGACATTCAGCCTCGGATCTGCGGGTAAGCGTTCTCCAAGGCAACCTTAGAAACACACGACAACGCAAAATCATCGAGCAGAAACTGATAGCCAAGTTCCGCACTCATGAAGACGGTCTCAACCGGGATCTTGGGTTTATGTCACGATACATGACGTGATCCGGACTCGAGTCGTCGTTGGCTTGTTCACAGATGTGATTCCCAGTAAAAAAGTAAAAATTTTCCCAGTAAAAAAGTAAAAATTTTAAAGCTTTTCGTTTTACATACAGACGGCAGCTTTTGACACGTTAGACCCCCTGCGACTCCACCTCATTGTCTCAGTTGTATCTTGCTATGTCTTTGATGTGGTACCTTCCTGGCTGACCTGATTAACTTTATCACACCTCGGCAGATAGTCAGGATGATTTAATTTAGTTGTCTGCAATTGTAAGGTACACATGCATTGTTCTCTATCTATATATGCTTTGGCGATTCTGTATCTTTTTACTTCACCCGACGAAGGAGTAGTAAGCTCCGAAAGCTTGTGATTTCAAATAAAACTGTTGGACTATAACCTGGTGTTGTGCGACCTCTCTATTTATGAAGCCCAGGATCCCGTATGCTTTTTTAACCACTTTCTCAACCTGCCCTGCCACCTTCAACAATTTGTGCACATATACCACCAAGTCTCTCTGTTCATGCACCCCCTTTAGAATTGTACCCTTTAGTTTATATTGCCTCTCCTCGTTCTTCCTACCAAAATGTATCACTTCGCACTTTTCTGCGTTAAATTTCATCTGCCACGTGTCCGCCCATTCCACCAACCTGTCTATGTCTTCTTGAAGTCTATCACTATCCTCCTCACTGTTCACTATACTTCCAAGTTTTGTATCATCTGCAAATTTTGAAATTGTGTCCTGTACTCCTAAGTCCAAGTCATTAATATATATCAAGAAAAGGAGCAACCAAGAATCATGAAGAAAAGTATTTGCAGAAAAAAACCAAAATGCAAAAGTGGAGGACTAACCAGTAAAACCAACTAATGCATGCAACATAATGAGGCAAAGTGTACATGCAAACATAAAAAAACAAACATCAAGGGCAAACTCACCTTCTTACTTTAAGGGGAGTGCTTCAGCAGGTGAGCTCCTGAGGACTGCCGTAGGTCCACTTTTTATACTGAGATTCATGACGCAGGTGAAGGTGTTACCCTTGCAAATATAGCGGTTAAAAAATTATGCTATGGTTTCAATTTTAAATATTGTGAGATGCAATTCAAGCATAAGTAATGAGGCTGTGCATGTCACTGGCGTGGCCTCACATCTTACACCTGCGTTGCCACTTGGAGAATCGGGTACGTGTGGTCAGGCTCCCTTTTTTTCCAACCCAAGACCGCTGCATTACGAGGCACGGGGTCTCGCAATTATTATCCTTTGATATTATGAAAAAATTGCTCCAAAGAATTATAATAATGCCCAGGGCAGATTAGAATTAACATAGATGAAATGAAGATACAAAATTCGCTGCAGGTGCCTAAAACCGCAATGAAGGAGGAGAAGCTACTTGTATTGGAAGATTATGAAAAATTCTTAATAGCTCCTGCTTTGCAAGAGTGCTTGTGTTGTTACATCTGTGGCTGCTGTTTTTTGAAAGTTCTGTTTTTTCAACGCCCATCCCCCTTCTACCACTGTTTCACTAATGCTGTTAGTAAAAAAAGACAATCAGCCTGGTTCATAGACTGCACTCTGCATTTTGGACATTTTATTTCCCATGAGTTTTATTAATTTCAAAGCCATTATCCTTGGGATTTGGGGTGTGATTTTAAGACGCTTAATTTTTTTCTCTTCACGCTGCAACGTGTGGATGTACAACTAATTGCTCTCTCTTGGGTGCAGCCTTGACTTATTCAGAAAGAGTAGACAATAGGCTTGAAGGTAGGCGGCTGGTCTGGGATATTTCTGATTTAAGTAGTATTAAAGCCACTCTAAGTAGGATGAAATGTAAAACAAATATAGGATTTATGGTCATTAACCCGGTTGGACATTAATTAAAAAGCAAGAGGAGAGGGTAAACTGTTGTAAATGATTAGGTACCGTGTGTCAAAGAGAAAATTGATTAAACGTGGCCAGTCATAATGAAGGGCAAAATAGTAATGGGCCAGAATTTGCTGAAAACTTGCACCACCGAAATGGTCCATCTAGGGTACACGCCATTACTATGGTACAGAAATTTCAGGAAATTACAGCGGCAGTGACTTATGCCACATCATAATTTCCTTGGACTTTTGAAACCCTCGCCAGAAGAGTTAAAAAATAGCTTCCCCCCATCAAAATCAATGGTGATTGGGAATTTGCTGAAAAAACACTACCTTGATCGCCCCTGCCAGTTAGACCATTAAGGAATGTTGCTGGTGGGTTACACAATGGTGCTAGTGGGCTTAGGATTCAATTGCTCATTCATGATTTGGGGCATCTCCCGAATACTACAGGGTTAGTGCTATCCTGCAGGACTTAGAAATAGATGAAGAATGAACACAGCCAGGCAACGCAAAAAAATGCCCACAATCCAGAATTATCAGATTATGGACCGATTATTTATTGGGTTAAAAGTCAGTGATTTTCGCCCTCTCCCTTCAAAAGTACTGATTTAGTTGGGTAGAGTGAATTTTCCTGAATTACACACCAAGGGTACTTTGTACTCGGTGCTACGGCCAATCCATGACCAGCTCCGACAACTCTCCTTTTTTTATTCGTTTATGGGATGTGGGCGTCACTGGCAAGGCCAGCATTTATTGCCCATCCCTAATTGCCCTTGAGAAGGTGGTGGTGAGCCGCCTTCTTGAACCGCTGCAGTCCATGAGGTGAAGATATTCCCACAGTGCTGTTAGGGAGGGAGTTCCAGGATTTTGACCCAGTGACGGGGGGAGGGGAGAGGAGGGGAAGAAGTGTTCAGTCATGTCCGGTTTGATGTGTCTTGTTTTTAAGAAACTTTTATCTTATCAGCATCACTTTTGAAACTGACATAATGGGCCGGATCTTGCTGGATAAATAACGGCGTGTTAACGACACACGCACAAATCAGCCAGAAAGTTCAAGGGATTAAGAGATATGCCATGAGTTGCGAATCTCCGGAACTGGCTGGTTAAATTATGCCGTCCGTAATTTGCTTCGCCCTCAACCTCCCCTGTTATTTTTAAGAACATTTTGGATTTGCACATTAATTGCCCTTTAAACTCATCGCAGAAAGTTAGGGCTGGAACTTAACAGCGCAAGTATCTTTTTAACGGCATGATCATTGTTAATGCAATGCCAATCAACCTCTCTGGCCCAGAAAGGGGACAATTTAAACCATTCAATCTCATTCCTGCAGATAGTAAATTGTTGTTGGAGATATTAAAAATGTCAAATTTTACAATTTTAATTGTTTTTCTTACTTTTCCTTTCTGTCGCTTTTTCCTCTCTCTCTTAATGAAATCTTTCTTGGTCTCACTTTATTTTACTTTCTGTACCTGTACCTCAAGCCTGCCCCACACCATGATGGCCGGAGAATCATGACTGAACACTTCTTCCCCTCCTCTCCACCTCCCCCCCTCGCCTCCCTCCCCACCCCCACTGCAGTCATAAAATCTCATGAGAGAGTCAAAAACTCAGGGCCAATAAGGGAAAAAATACTCTGGAGAATTCCTCTCAGACACCCTCAGACAATCGGAAATCATTCCCCTGGTTCTTTCCAATCTTTAAATCTCATTGGTTAAGGAGATACCTGGTTGGTCCCGGCGTTCGCTAAGGTCCCAGATGCCTCGTTCCCCTCACCAACGCTGTTATAAGCTCGCACTTCCAGCAAGTTACGGCTCAAAAAGATTTCGAGTTGAAGGGTGCAAGATAAAGTCTAACTGACGGCGCGTGCCGTGAGATGCCTCGCTCCAGCATGATCTGGCCCAAATGTCAGTTTCACAAGATCCAGGGTCAGCCCGGCATTTGGTTCCAAGAATAATTACATCAAACTGTGCATCAGCTGCAGGGCCTTCAACTCATTCCACTTCCCGATAAACTACAGGCCAATAATAGTTCTTAAAAGAAAACTGAAGGAAAATTAATCAAAAACAGGTCATTGAGAAGGAAGACAGATTGATTGTCACTTGCATTGAACTCATTCACTGGAATTGGAATTGCGCAGAATGGGTACTGAACGGGGAAAATAAATGTGATTCACTTACTGACAAGACAGACTGTCAGAAGTGAAATTAACTGGACACTGGGATGTGCAATAATAATGAGCAACCCTTGTTTCCGCACCCTCCCAATTATAGGCAACGAGCATTAATTACAAAATAAGAAAAAAACAGTATCTCTATTTATAATCAGCTCAGTTAAAGGTATAAAGATTTTTAATACATGAAAATGGGGAACCTGCATGAATTGTTTCGCTCTTTTATTTTTATGGAAGTGCTTAATAACCTGTTCTGTTCTATGTCTGGCCTGGGCAGCTTGGATGTGTATTGGACATTAGCTGCCCCGCTTTGGACTCACCACTGTGCTTGCTGCGGCGCATTCTAATCAGTTCTCCGGCAAATTTTGGCATGAATTCGCCACTGGAGGATCGGGCAACACAACGGTCTAACTTATGCCGTTTGTCGTCAATACATTTTACCTGACGGTTTACATATTGAGGTTGCAGCGAATTCCCGGCTATTGGTGAAGCTTACTGGAGCTGCAACACA
The DNA here is from genome assembly GCA_030390025.1 of Squalus acanthias. NCBI lineage: Eukaryota > Metazoa > Chordata > Chondrichthyes > Squaliformes > Squalidae > Squalus > Squalus acanthias. The sequence continues at coordinate 104,319,416 of CM059433.1, forward strand.
ATCTACAGATTTCAATGGCAATAGTACAGAATAGTTCGGCGTGGGTTCGTGCCCATAATTCTCCATGAGATGAGTTTCCAACCTCAGTTGTGCTGCAATGGGGAGGACCCATGCGAAGATTAGGGAACAAGGAATTCATGCCGCACACATTGCGGCATATACGGGTATTAAATCTCCACCACCTCCTCACCCAGGAGAATAGTGACAGACGAGGCCCAAGAATCGTTATGGGGAACTCGATGAATTATAGTCAAGAGCATTAATTGAATTTTCCAACCAGTGTGCAACAACAGCAACCAACTGAGCTATTTCTCCTTTATGGCCTTGAAGGAAGTCATAATAAAGATTCCTACAAATCTAAAATATTCACAAAGGTAAAATATTCCAAAGGATCCAATTATAGTAGTTAATAAACCACTTAATTTCTTCATTCTTAGAGAGGTATTAAAATGGTTTTATTGTTAATTAACATTAAAATTTTGCTGTGTTAAGCAATTTGAGAGTAAGTCTATGGAAAGAGGTATTGGCTAGAGGATCAGAGGGACTGGATTGTGTTTGCCTGGCAGGATTTTCCAAACCAAGGTTTGAGCTGGGGGCGAGTGGGGGCGTTGGTGGTGGGGGGGGGGGCTCTACAGAATGTATTTGTATATTGCCTGTGGGACTTTCCTTGTTGCTTCTCCAGGAATTAATGGGTCGGAGAGGTGGGGGAGGGTGGAGGGCGGTAGCAGGGTGAAGATTGTCAATAGTAGCATGTTTGATATAAACTCCAAAGCCACTGGATATATACAAATCATATTTCATTCCTGTCTGCCTCGCAGTTTCTGTATGGAAACGACATGGTATTGCTAAGGTCAGGCCATTTGAAACTGATTTTTGTTTTGAAGTAGTGATATGCATTGCCAAATCCATTTTCTTTGTTCAAGGGATTTTATCTATTTCCTTTAAAGAAGCTTTGATAGTCATCGGAAGCAGAGAGATTTGAGGGCATGCTCACTTACCGATTGTGGTTATACTGTTCAAAATAGCTAAATCAATTTGTAAGATTTACATTCTGGTATTGGAGGGGGCTGAAGCGGAAGAGAGTTCCAGGATAACTAAAATGAAGTAACGTTGATGTGTCTGTCCCCTAATGAGACTCATCGTACTGCTTCACAATCAGCTAGGGGGAGGGGGTGAGGAGAAAGTATTCAAGGTGGTGATCTTTCTTTTAACAAAAGGTTTAACTATCAGCAAAGCTCCTCATTATGATAATAGATGTGGGCTCACTTCATCTGCAGAGGGGAAGAATTTCAATCATTCAAATAATTAGCAACTTGATAGATCCTCTGGGAAGCAAGTCAAGCTTATGAAAAATTGAACTACTTCTGTCCTAATAATAGGACAGTCTTTCCAGGGATGGGGGAGGGGAGGTCTTGTCGGAACACTGTGCTGGCGAGGTGGTCTTCATCCTTGGTGTCAATCTGTTATTTTCTTCTACCAGGCTCCTGGGCCATTAGAGGCTGCCAGACTTTCATGCTTCCCTTTTCTATTAGCTATTCACACATACTCTAGCCCCTGATTTTACCTCAGGGCAGGAATTTGGGGATGCAGGGGTCAAAATGGGCGGAGAACCGCCCCACCTCACAAAGCGTCAGATCCGAGACACTTTAAATTCTGGGTCTCATTAGCATTTCCCAACACTGACTCCTGCCTCAAACTGCTGGGAATGATGTCACCACTGGCGCACAGGAGTTAAAGTTCGTGGGCAGGGGGCGGTGGTGGTGTCAGGCTGCCAGGGACCCACGGAAACAGTCCTTGGCAAGGTAAGTAAAGAATGGGAGGCGGGAGGAATCAGGAAAGTCTGCAATCAGTGGTGGGGGGAATCCAGGGGCAGGAGAGGCCCAAGACAATTTTGTGGGGCCAGGAAGAGCATTCCTGATCCTCCTGGCCCAAAGGAAACGTCAAAAACATAAAAAGGTTAACCTTACCAGGGCCTCCTGTGGCCAGCTTCCACTGGTGGGTTTGAGGCCATGTGGGCCTTAGTCGGGCCCCGCAGATTAAACGGTGTGTGCATCCTGATGATGTCATCGGGATGCGACTTTGCCATTAAAATTAGGCCTCTGCTCCTCTTTGGCAGGCAGCATTCACCTGCCTGATTTTAGGCTAGTTAAAATGGTGGGGAGATGGGAACGCGTTAGGAACGCGGCGTAACCCCACCCTCTCCACTACCTTAACTCCCCCGCCCACACTGTTTCCGGCAGGCCGGGGGGGGGATTAAAATATCCCCTTCTGTGTCTCGTTCATGTCTTTTTATTCTTTGATTTATCTCATAATGTGGCCTATTGTCGCATGCGAAAAGTTCTGCCATTTAACCATCGCCTGTTCTCCGCTTTACTGGTCATATTATTTATTTTTCTGTGTGTGTATGTTTTTGTGTTGTTTCTTCCTTTCCCCTTTCCTCTTGTTCTGTTCCTTTTTAAATGCCATTTATTTGTAATATCTTCCAGTTCTGATGAAGGGTCCATAACCGAAAGGCCTTGTCTGCTCTCTCCACAGTTGCTGCCTGACCTGCTGAGCATTTCCAGCATTTTCTTTCTTTTGTTTCAGATTTCCAGCATCTGCAGCATTTTGCTTTTTGTTCAAAGCAGAATGTCAGTCAAGGCAGAAAATACCAAGTGAAAACTGCTGGTGACCACCAAGCACCATTGTATAAAGTCAAAGATGTATGCCTTTTAAGAGGTTGGATGAGAGGATTGTGAAATTTATAGAATAAAGCAGATAGCCATTGTTATCAATAAGCACAGGATGATGATGATGAGTTATCATCCACTGAAATGTATTTTGATTTAATGGCACCAATAGTGCAATGATGTGCCGATTGGACAGACGTGTTACACATTATTGGGTGCAGAGACATTACGCATACTGATCAACAAAAGTGCAGATGGTGCAAGAGTACGGTGGGCCAACACCAGAGGAGCAGAAGACACATGAGTGCAATCCTCTGAATAGGCATGCCAAATTATTTAAATCACTTATTTACTCTCGAACATGTTCTAAGCGTCAGTAAAACACTATGGGGGAAAAATTGGGTAGCAAGTAGCGCCCGGGTGCGGCGCTGCCCACGCCTCCCGCGAAATTCAGCAGGAGGTTAGCGGCGGCACTAACAAGTAGCACCCCGTGGTGCTGCGCCGCCGGCGATGATGCCATCGCCGTGCGCAGCGCCCCGCTCGCGCCCCGGCCGCGATCTTCGGGAGCACCCCCGACTTACCACTGGATGCTATGTCCGACAGGGTCAGGGGGGCCTACCTGCGGCCGGGGAGGCGCAATTTAAAGGCGAGGTGCCGGGCGGCCATTTTTGTTGCTGGCCGCCTGCCAGCACCTGCCTTCGCTCCCGTCCCCGGCCTCCTGAACCACTCTGCCCCCCCCCCCCACCCCGCGGAGTGCCGGCTGCGCTCCAAGAGTCCGGCACTTCTCTTGAGTGCCGCTCTCATTTGCCGGCACTGCCGATCCCCGGGGGCCCAGCTGGGCCCCGGGTCGTGCTGCACAAGGCCCCTCCCCTTTAAGAAGGGGAGGAAGGCCTGCAATACCGCAGCGCGATGTGCCACAGCGCGTGACGATGCAGCACGTAGCGCCGCGATATTGACTCGCAGCGCCTCAAGAGGGATGTGAGGCGCTTCCAGTAGCGCCCCGCTTCCCTCTTGGGGCGCAACCACTCAAGTTCCGGGCGGGGGCGCTAATTTTTCCAGGGGCGCTAAAAGTCACGCCCCGGCGACATTAGCGCCCTCAATTTTTAGCCCTATCTTTCAGTAGCTATTAAAATGGGCCAGTCAGCAATTTTGGGCCTTTCAGTTTTTAAAGGAAGCGTTAAAGTTTGCTGAGACAAATTTAGCTTGGCAGCTTGCAGTTCTTATTTTGCAGACTGTTGGGCATTTTTTCCTTGCAGTTCCTCTTTTTTACCTACTGATCGATTATTTTTCCCACTTACTTTCTGTGTATGCTTGTCCCAGTGCTATTTAATGCAACAAGTCACAATTCTGACCATGGGTGTGCTGATGGCTTTACCACTATAGTTATTGTTTCTGGACAGGGAAGAAGAAGATTCGAGGAGGCATGAAAGGGAGGTGCATTTAGACCTTAGGTGGTGATGCGTCCCCCATTCTTAATGCCCCCGATATTAATTGGGAGACTCGCTGGTAGTTGGCGGGGTGGGGGGGGGGCGGCGGTGCGGTGGGGGGTATCCGATACCTTGTGGGAAACCCGGAAGTATGTTCAGCACGTCTGTCTGTGGCTTTTTAACTCAGCCACCTCATTATCATTTTACTTCCAGGTTTCCCATCCAATCAGCGGGAGCAGGCGTGATGTGGACCCGCACGACGCGATCTCAACTCCAGTATTTAAAGGGCCTTCCTTAGGTATGGAGACCAAAAATGTGCACAGTACTCCAGGTGTGGTCTCACCAAGGCCCTGTACAATTGTAGCAAGACTTCCTTACTCTTGTACTCCAACCCCCTTACAATAAAAGCCAACATGCCATTTGCCTTCCGAATTGTTTGCTGTACTTGCATGCTAACTCCTGTACGAGGACACCTAAACCTCTCTGAACACCAACATTTAATAGTTTCTCACCATTTAAAAATATTCTGTTTTTCTATTCTTCCTACCAAAGTGAATAACCTCACATTTTCCCACATTATACTCCATCTGCCACCTTATTGCCCACTAACTTAACCTGTCTATATCCCTTTGCAGGCTCTTTGTGTCTTCCTCACATCTTACTGTCCCACCTAGCTTTGTATCATCAGCAAACTTGGATACATTACACTTGGTCCCTTCATCTAAGTCATTAATATAGATTGTAAATAGCTGAGGCCCAAGCACTGATCCTTGTGGAAAATCATAGTTACAGCCTGCCAACCCGAAAATGACCCGTTTATCCCTACTTTCTGTTTTCTGTCCGTTAGCCAATCCTCTATCCATGCTAGTATATTACCCCCAACCCTATGAGCCCTTATCTTGCGTAGCAACTTTTTATGTGGCACCTTATCGAATGTCTTTTGGAAATCCAAATATACTACAACCACTGGTTCCCCTTTATTCGTTACATCCTCAAAAAACTAATAAATTTGTTAAACACAGTTTCCCTTTCATAAAACCATGTTGACTCTGCCTAATATTATGATTTTCTAAATGTCCTGTTACCACTTCCTTAATAATGGATTCCAACATTTTCCCAACGACTGATGTCAGGCTAACAGGCCTGTAGTTCCCTGTTTTCTCTCTCCCTCCTTTCTACATTTGCTACCGACCAATCCGATTCAGTGCAGGAAGTGATTTAATGACCTAACCAGGTCAGGAAAGGTGAGTACAGTTGCGCATTCAGCTAGACCCTGCTATGCGCATCACCCCAACCCCTCACTCTGCCTTCTCAAGCCTACTCCATTGCAGCACTCCTCACACCCACTTACCTTGGAGGTGCACCCATCCTTTTCTATCTATGCACTTCCTCACATCCCCATCTATCCATCCACAACTGCCACTCACCCTCATCCTTATGCAATTTCATGCCTCTCCCTCACTGTCACCCTCACCAAATGCATGCCATCCATCGGGTGAACACATGCCATTACACTCACTCATAGGTCTGTTCTTTCCCTCCTTGCAGGAGAAGAGAGCACAGAACACCAGGGAGAGGCAGAGATCCGGAGGTGGCCCTCCACGCATTTCGCAACTAACAACTGCAGAGGAGGAGGCGCTGGAAATAAGTTTCGGCGCCCCTGACTGTCAGAGACAGGAGCTCCCAGCTACCTGGTGACACAATTAAATATAAGCCACTAACATTTCATATGGCACTCAGTCATGTTGACTTGGTTTCAACAGCGAATGAAATATGATCATCTTCATAATGATAACTTGCAACATATTCTTACCTTGCCGGGACTAATTCATGTCTTTTATCTCCGACGGGGCCTTCGTGCGTGCAGCAGAAGTCGGTGGAGGTGGCCGACGATGATTCCTCAGAGGAGCTGAGTCCTTCTGAGGGAGCACCGTCACAGGACTCACGCAGACCATGCACCAGCTCAGATACTCACACTTCGGTGGGAGCAGTTAGACAGATAGTTGGGATTTCACCTGGTGACCCACACTTCGCAAATGAGCAAGAGCAGATGGTGGTGACGCCAGTGCAGAGTCCGTGTCGGAGGGCACAGCCCTCTCCAAGCTCTGCTCAGCTGGACACGGATGCTGTACCCCAGGGGCCGCCGATGAAAAGGAGAATCATTCAGCAGCAGCAGATAATACGCAATGCACTGGCAGGCCTTCAAAGCAAACTCACCACGATTGCTGAGAGAATGGAGAAGTCCGCCTCAAGCATGAGTGGGTTGATGTCGCAGGCCACTGAGATGATGTGTTCTTCCATGGATAGAGTAGCCAGTACTGTGGAACATCAAAGGCTCTAATCAAATGAGCGCGTGCACACCTTGACCATGGTCATACAGACTCTGGATGCCAATGTCTGCCACCTTAAATAAGATGATAGATACCTTAGCCTTGGCCTTACAGCACTCCACTGATCTGCACCAAAGTGCTTTCCAGTATAGTGGCAGCAGTGAAGTGCGGCTAGTCCATGAGAGGGATGATGGCGAAAGGGGTCATGGAAGTGGGGACTCCACTCAAAGCGCTTCCAATTCTCAACCGTCTTCCCCCCCCCCCCCCGCAGTCAGTACCCGACATGCTGCCTCATCTCCTGATGGCTGAGTCTGCCCCTGCACAAATGCAGGTGGAGCAGCCTTTGGTGGGGTCCTCACAGGCTCCAAAACCCAGAGGACGTTGGCCAAGAGCATCTCAGCAGTCAGAGCAGGGATCTGAGCAGCCTGCCTCTACCTCTGCTCAAGCCATAGGGGTTGCATCACATAGGAGTAGTAGGAAAAGGAAGAGTAAAGCTTTGTAGATGCACAAGGGTATGCACATGGATGACTGAGAAAATATAAGTTTTTGTTGTTTATTTAGGTCACATAAACATTATTTTTTTCACCACCTTCCCGTCTTGTCCATTCTTGGTTGCTGGGTGGTATGTCGCTTTTTAACTTGTTTGATGATGAATGGGAAGACCAATGGGGGGTTGTTCAAGGGGTGGTTGGTTATTTGCAGGACTGCTTTCTGTCAGTGGCATTGGGTGGGGGTTGGGGAGCAGAAAGAGTGGCCATTGCATTTTCTGGTGACATGGGTCCACTGGTGCAACCTAAGTGAACCTTGCATTAATAAGGGCATCCCGGGCAGCAATGTGAACAGCTGGGGGTGCAATGCCCTCATCACCTTCCTCCTCCTCATCTTCTTCCTCTGCCTCCTCCTCCTCCTCCTCTCCAAATTGTCTGAGGAGGATCTGTGCTCTGCGCCTTGTTCCTTCTGCAGTTTCAAACCTTGCTGCTGTGCAATGTTGTGCAGAGCAAAGCAAACCATGACCATTCTGGAGACGCTGGCTGGTGCGTACTGAAGGGCGCCTCCAGATCTGTCTAAGCACCTGAAGCACATCTTCAGCATGCCGATGGCTTGTTCAATCACACATCTGGTGGTGATATGGCATTCAGTGCAGTGCTGTTGGGCTTCATTGGTCGGGTTTCTGACGGGTGTCATCAGCCAAGTTTGAAGTGGGTATCCCTTGTCGCCTAGCAGCCACCCCTTAAGTCTGCTTGTAGATCCAAGGACGTCAGGGAGCTTTGACTGTCACAGGACAAAAGCATCATGGCAGCTCTCCAGGAATCTTGCACACTCCTGCATAAAGATCTTTCTGTGGTTGTACACGAGCTGTACATTGATGGAGTGGAAGCCCTTGCGATTGATGAATACTCCTGGGTTATCTGGAGGTGCATGGATTGCTACGTGTGTGCAGTCGATGGCACCCTGCACCTGTGGGAAGCCAGCCAGAGCCACCAACCCGAGTGCCTGCTCATTCTGACAGGGTCATGCATTTGTGGGACGCCAACTGGGAGATCTTGGATATGTCTCTGGTAGATCCGAAGGCTAAAAGGTTGAGGGTGGTGGTGACTTTGACAGCCACTGGTAAAGTGTGCCCACCAGGTCCAGCAGGGAACAAGTCTTCTTCTAGGAGGCTGCAGATGCCACCACCTGACATGATAATCTGAGCCTCCTGCAACACTGCTGTTCAGACATGTCAAGGAGACTGAGCTTCTGCGTGTAGACCCTATTTCTCGGGTAGTGCCTCCTGCGAGCTGCACCCTCTGCAGCTCCCCTCTCTGCAGCTCCCCTCTCTGCTGGTCCCCTCTCTGCAGCTCCCCTCTCTGCTGGTCACCTCTCTGCTGGTCACCTCTCTGCTGGTCACCTCTCTGCTGGTCACCTCTCTGCTGGTCACCTCTCTGCTGGTCTCCTCTCTGCTGGTCACCTCTCTGCTGGTCTCCTCTCTGCTGGTCACCTCTCTGCTGGTCTCCTCTCTGCTGGTCACCTCTCTGCTGGTCACCTCTCTGCTGGTCTCCTCTCTGCTGGTCACCTCTCTGCTGGTCACCTCTCTGCAGCTCCCCTCTCTGCAGCTCCTCTCTCTGCTGGTCACCTCTCTGCTGGTCACCTCTCTGCAGCTCCCCTCTCTGCAGTTCCCCTCTCTGCAGTTCCCCTCTCTGCTGGTCACCTCTCTGCAGCTCCCCTCTCTGCAGCTCCTCTCTCTGCTGGTCACCTCTCTGCTGGTCACCTCTCTGCTGGTCACCTCTCTGCTGGTCACCTCTCTGCTGGTCTCCTCTCTGCTGGTCACCTCTCTGCTGGTCACCTCTCTGCTGGTCTCCTCTCTGCTGGTCACCTCTCTGCTGGTCACCTCTCTGCAGCTCCCCTCTCTGCAGCTCCTCTCTCTGCTGGTCACCTCTCTGCTGGTCACCTCTCTGCAGCTCCCCTCTCTGCAGCTCCCCTCTCTGCAGTTCCCCTCTCTGCAGTTCCCCTCTCTGCTGGTCCCCTCTCTGCAGTTCCCCTCTCTGCTGGTCCTCTCTCTGCTGGTCCTCTCTCTGCAGCTCCCCTCTCCGATGTGCAGCTACAGGTCTGCGGCCAGCAGTCCTGCAACTCCCTCAGCATATCCAGTGATTTGTGTAGGAGCTGAGCCTGGGAAGCTTTGAGGTAATTGAAACCCTGCATAAAGGCTGCCTCAATCTAATTCCTAAGCATGTTGAGTTCAGACAAGAAACACTGCTGTATATTGGTGCCTGAGGTCTCCATAACCCCTGCCAGAACATTTGTTACGGAAACTATGCCTGCCCGTAGGACCCACTGCAGCAGGCTCTGGAATGAAAATCCCCTCCACAGTGGTCTGTAACTCTGTCTGCCGGCTGTGTGGCTCTGTGCAGATGCAGCGATTGGACTCCATATGTGTCAACAGACTTGGCGCACTCTCAAATGTTGCAAATGGAACTTTGATGCTCAAATACCAAATGGTGTTTATATGCAGGCCCTGGAGCTCCAAAGTCCTGGGTTCAGCATCTGAAGGAACACAGGAGCTGGTCCTCACAGCCCCTACTGAAGCTGAATTTCACCCCCATTGTGTGTGCTATGCTGCTGACGTGCCGTGTATTCCTGTGTTTCAGGGAATGAATGAGTGAGTGAGAAGGGGGATAAAGAATTAAAAGCAAGATATAGGCCATGAGCTTTGGGGAGGTCTCCAATCCTCTCCCCTTTCTACTCCCTCTGATCCAGAATTTGGATGGTACTCTCTTCATAGGGGGTCTGTGGCATCAGGAAGGTTCTCTTACAGTTCTGAGTGATCAGCTCCTGTTGGCAGATACAAAAAGAATCTATGCTGGAATTCGGAAGACCAGTGAGGATGCTACCTATGTATGCAGCTTAACAACCATCTTATGTGAGTCCATCAACGGGTAGCAGTCAGGTAGTTTGTGTAGACGACAACATGGTTGGTGATCCTAGCTTGTAAGATGTATGCGTGGTATTAGAAGCGAGTTTCTGTTCCCCCTAAAAGTATGCCCTGTAACAACATGGGCATGAACATATATTTGCTAACTGTACCAACAGTTTCCTGAGTGCTTTTCCTTATTCATTCCCAGTGGCGTCACTGGCAAGGCCAGCATTTATTGTCCGTCCCAAGCTGTCCTGAGAAGTTGATATTAGTGGCCCTTCTTGAACCACTGCAGTCTGTGTGTTATTCATTGTTAATAGCTTGCTAGGCCACATTAGAGGGCAGTTAAGAATCAAATACGTTGGTGTGGGACTGGAGTCACATATAGGCCAGAAAGGGTAAGGATGGCAGGTTTCCTTCTCTAAAGGACATTAGTGAGCCAGTTAGGTTTTTACGACAATCCGAATAGCTTCATGGTCACCTTTACTGATACCGGCTTTTTAAACTGAATTCAAATTCTCAAACTACCACAGTGGGATTTGAACTAACGTTTTCCAGATTAATCCAGCCTCTAGAATTACCATCCCAGTAACATAACCATTACACTACCATACCCCCACGCTTGCTTTCTGTGTTTACGGCACTAAATTGAAAATATTGTTAGTCGTCATCTGGAGACCGTATACCAAAAGTAGGCAAAGTGTCAGTACACTTATCTTCGCAACCTTCCTGAGTTCTGAAAGTTTTGTCCTCATTTTCTGCCATGTTCTGTGCACGCGTGATACTGCCATCTACGTACCCTGCCACCTCCATCCTTTCATCAGTAAGGCTTGGAAGCTGTTCCCGAGCTCCAGGAACTCGTAGAGCAAGACCTCCAAAGCAGCATCTGGTGTCATGGTAAAGAAGAAAAGCGCTGGCACATCAATATGCAGAAGCAGCCCTTACAGGACGTCCCGCCCACCGACCCCGGTGTATTCCCTGCGGACCAAACAATCTGGACAGCGAGTGTTGTGTAAATGTTTAAATGATCTGACTGTACAAATTTATATAAAGGTCTCTGTGCAGGTAGAATGTGGTGCATACAAAGAGTAGCAGAGTCTGTCACCACTGCAGAATCAGCCCCAATACAAGATCTGGTGCTTCCCAGTGCAGACCTTCGATATTTGGAAGTGAAGGTCAGCACACCCTGTGCAATATTTAACGGATGGAAAATCAAGTTACAAAGAGTTACATCGAGTCTACAGCACAGAAACAGGTCATTCGGCCCAAATGGTCTATGCTGGCATTTATTCTCCACACCAGCCTCCTCCCACCCCTCTTCATCTAACCCTAGCAGCATATCCTTCTGTTCCTTTCCCCCCTCATGTGCTTATCTAGCTTCCCCTTAAATGCATATATGCTATAAGTTGACAGCAAATTGGGCGTGGTCAACATGCCCAATTTGTGGCGCGCACCATTTTCTAACCATTGGTTTTATCCATTAATACACTTAAAAAGGAAAAAAAATGCAGGGCTATGGGTAAAGAGCAGGGGAGTGTGACTAATTGGATAGCTCTTTCAAAGAGCCGGCACAGGCATGACGGGCCGAATGGCCTCCTTCTGTGCTATAGGAGTCTATGAATTTTAATGGCTGGAAACCCGTGCAAGGCCCACTAACCTCTATGCCCAAGTTCCCAATACACCTTCCTGGTTCAGACTTCAGAGCTGTGCTGGTTAGCGCTAAATCATGAAATTTACCCTCATCCATCCTGACTTTTTCAGTCACTGTTAATCTTAGTGCTGTGCTATATTGCTGATCTTCACAGAGAATGAAAGGAAATTGTATATGTTGCCAAGATAATTATGCACTGTTCAATATTTAATATTTAATGCATTTTGAAGTTTATTTGATTTTGAAACAGTTCAGAACACTTAGTAATGCAAAACTGGGCAATGAACTGAGAAATTTCGTCAGTGAAAACAATGAATCATTTCAAAGCTGATACAGACTGCAAGGCACCAAGGAAGTTCCCAGCCATTGATTTGTACTGCACAATACACAATTCAGATGCAGCATTAAGGGAAACTCAAAACTACAAAGCAACTTTCAAAGTAAACAAGCTGGGGAAGCCAGCCAACTAGCGAGCTCCTCTGTTTCTCCTCGTTTGGTCTCTTTGACCGGGTGGGGTCGATTTTTTTCTGAGTGGTGTACAGATGGCCGCTGGATGAAGCAGTCATTCCAGCCGTCCAATCCTGTGGCTGGAAGGTCTGGACCATTTTGACGGCTGGGCCTTATTTGCATCTCATTGTGCGAGTTGCCCACGTGTTGCGACTGATGATGGGCAGCCCGCACAATGGGGGGGGGGGCGGGATTTCCGCCGGCCATCCTCGATATTGAAAGGGTGAATGCACCTCTTAAAGAGGGAGGTGTAAATTCACCCCGACATCAGGACTGAATTTTTCCGCTCTGAATGCTGAGCAATCGCTGCATAACTGAAGTCACTTTGCAAAACCCTTTGACCTACTGTTCCTCCACAACAGTCACCAACAGCACTCCGGGTTCATTTGCTCACAACTGGAAGGCCCTTCATTATGCTCCTCAGTGCTTGGACCTTTTCTCACTGCAGTCACTGTCCAGCACAAGAACACCTCCCCCATCCTTCTCTAAATGTCTGCTACTCCCTCTCGGCATGCTCACTAGATGAAGGAGCATCACACAGTTGAATAGCACTTTACAACAAAGAAATACTAAATGGGCGATCAGCTGAGATCTTATTTAATGGCGGAGGAGGCTTGAGGGGCCGTATGGCCTACTCCTGTTCCTATTTCTTATGTTCTTATAACCCTGCCCACTTGGCGGAAACCTGGTACTCACCCGCTGATGTCCCACACCGATCCCGCAGGCTACGATTTTAACCTCTTCTGAGCAAGCAAAAGGGAGACCTGCAGATCTGGCACTGATGACGTCATCGGAGCCCGACTGCTACTCTGACTGTGGGCCAGAGCGGAGAAGTTGTGGTGGCTTTTCCACCGGGTCTGCCTAGCAGGAAGACGAGTGGGGGCCAGAAGAGGCCTAGAAGGTAAGCCTTTTAACTTTTTTTCACTTTCCGTGTGGGGCATGGAGTGCTCCTCCGGGCCGACTGGGGACCGAACCAAAGGGTGGGCGGGCCTGCTTCCATCCATCATCTCACTATGTTGCAGGAGGAACGATGCAGATTTGGGGGGAGGAAGGACGAGAAGCATTGGAGATGGCGAGGCTGGCTCATGCCCCCAGCAGGGTGTCAGCCTTTTTAAGTACTGTTTCTCGTTCCTCTCACTGTGCTGAACGTTGGCTGTGTGGCACCTAGGTGTTGTCTAGCATTGTGAGCCACCCACTGCTTCATGATCTGTTACCTTCTCCCCTTCTCTAGGTTCTCCTCATCCTCCGGAAGCTGCCGCAGAAACCTTGGAGAAGAAGAACCTTCCTGAAGAAGCACCGTCACTCGCTTTACCTTTTAGTTCATATGGCGTCAAGGTCCTAATTGCGTCACACTCTGATTTTCACAAAGTCACGAGGCCCCCGATCTACCTGTAGATGGCACCATGGCCGCCTCCAAAAAGTGCACGGTTAAAATGACCGCGGGCAGGAGCGAATCGGGAACACAGCGTTAAATATCCGTCCTCTATTTTAACCTCCCACCCGCCTCGTTCCCGTCGAGCAGGCAAGGTTAAGATTGGGGCTTGAAACTCCGCCGACAGACCTGATTTTCCTCACTGCAGGAACATAACACGAAGTGGCGGGTACTGGATGCTCACACAACCTGTGGCGGTTGACATAAACGTACAACAAAGAAGTAAAATGCATCATACTGGAAAAAAAACTTATTTTTATTTGTTCTCAGGATGTGGAGAACACAGGTAAAGCTACATTTATTCCCATCGTAGATGCCCTAACAACTGAGTAGGCCATTAAGAATCAGCCAAGTCAGCCAAAGCAGGTGGGGATAGCTGGATGCCTTTCCTGAACGACAGTAGTTGGGTTTTTACAGTAACCTGACCGGTTTCACAGTTACCTTTTTCCCCTGGTGCTCGATTTGTTGAATTTCATTTCACCACTAGCATTGACTTATTTTCAATTTGCAGCCTATAGGTTATTAGTCTAGCATTATAACCACTCCACGAGTGTATCCTTATAATCTGAATCACACCGAATTTGAACAAGATCCTATACCTACTTCATAGAAATATTGTGGGTAATGACCCGCCTATTGTAGAAACCACCCAAATTTGAAGGTGAAAATTACCCTATGATGATCTTCTAACTATCCATTTGTGAGACTGTATTAACAAGATCTGGTCTACCCAGATATCCCTGAAAAGATACAAAAGCAAAATACTGCGGATGCTGGAAATCTGAAATAAAAACAGAAAATGCTGGAAATACTCAGCAGTTCAGGCAGCCTCTGTGGAGAGAGAAACAGAGTTAACGTTTCAGGTCCATGACCCTTCTGAGTTCTGACGAAGGGTCATCGACCTGAAACGTTAACTCTGTTTCTCTCTCCACAGATGCTGCCTGACCTGCTGAGTGTTTCCAGCATTTTCTGTTTTTATCCCTGAAAAGGTGCCTCACTGAGGAAAAATATGCTTATGGCAATCTACATTTTAAAATCAGATTTTGAGATTTAGAGACCCGTACTTACAACTCACTGGGCTAGCTATTCACTTTCGTGCGGGCGGAGAAACGGGCGGTAGCGGATCGGCCGTCTGCCACACAGCCCGGCTAACTCAGCCCGATTTCATTGGAAAGGAAAATCAGGCGTGGTGTATAACTGGCGATCGATCTGCTGCCACCCATTTTCTGCCTCCGCCCAAAGGGAGCATTCACAATGGTTGTCTTTTCATTGGAGTAAAAAGAGTGCAGCGATACTTCAGCTGCTCAATCAAAATATCAAAATCTTTAATACAATCATTGGTTAAATGTACACATATTTATCTTACACATGCTAAAATGAATATATAATACTGTGCATCAAGTACAAAACTCTTTCGCCTGCTTAGCACTATTTGTACTCTAAGAAAATGCTGACAATCGGAGAGCAAAATATTCATTGTTCAGATGCAATTGATCTATTATGAATGTAGGGAGAAAGCTGATAAATTATTTTAAAATGCTGTAACCAAATGGAACTGGCCATCACAGTGAGGTAGAATACTAGCTTACCATCTTGGAGACTTGGAGCCCAGACTAAAGGGTATTTTTATTCTTCTCAGTTGGCTGTACTGATCCTGTTTGGGCAGCTTAAAAGGGGCATCGTCACATTGGCCCTGAAAATCCATGGAGATTCCATCGGATTCCCAACACAATTCTGGCGGAATCCAGCAAAACACATTGAAAAATAGCAAGGATCTTTTCAGAATTTTCCGGCCCACTTTGTAAAGGAGATTACCCCTTTACCACGCAAATTACACCAAATGGACAGCCCCGAGGCATATCTGAGGGGTTGGGGGGACTCTCTACACTGGGAATTCCCACTTCTCCAGCTAAAATGGGACACGGCGTTGAATTGGAGGCCAGTAGACCAAGTGTGAGGAAGTGTATCAACCTCCGGATGGGTAATAGTGGGCCCCTTTGGGGAGAGGAGGGTTCAGCTCGGGAATGGACAGAGTTGACTTCTTAAAAGCGTGTTGGGGTTTTCAGTATTGGTTGGAATTTTTGGCTTATTTTAGTTGCACCAGCATTTTTATTGGCACATTACTTCCTGTTGCTGTATTTTCCATGAATTCTTTGCATTGCAAGACTTTGATTTATCATCCATTTTCCTACAACGGTCTGGTTTGCAGTTCAGTTGCAGCAAGCAAGGTGCTCTGGATGGGAATTCCTTTGGTACTTTCAATGTTGTTCCATGATTTGAAAGGGAAATCACTTCATCTGGGGACAAAAAAGGCACTTCGAACCTGCATTTACTCACCTGGACCATCTTTTCTGAGCATTTCAGAGGGGACCTCTCTTCAGCATCTCCCCTTTAAAATGGAGACTGTCACTCAGCTATACAATCTCCCAAAGACCAACCTGAAGGAATGACCTTCCCTTAGGTGTGAAGGCCACTATTGTAATATATGTGTATGCCATTGGATCCTTCCAAGTCACTACTGGTTGTTGTTGTTTTCATATCTTCACACTCTTGGAGAATACTAAAGTGGTGGAAGGATTCGCAGGCTGATTAACCATCTGACAGGCCACGATGTAAATGTTCCTTCCATGGCCATAGTCATCTTTATACCAGCCAATAGGGTGGCTAGTTCTATACAGTCGACACGCAGTCCATATGAGGGGGGTGGCCACCCACACCCACCGGACGCAAGTATCCTGGTGGAAATCAATGCAGAATTCAGAGCTGGAGCTTCGGCCTTTACTTGCCAGGGCTGTCTGGAGCGGGGGCTTGATCTCTACATCTTCTGACTCAGAGATGGGAATGCTCCCACTAATCCAAAGGCTCGATCCAGTGACGTGATTTGGTGAAGTGCACCAAATCAATGAGTTGAGTGTCTGCAGATGCATCAAGCAAGTAATAAAAGTTTTGTTTGCGAGGGGTAGCGTGTTTATCACTTTCCCTGTGGAAAGGAGGCATCAGCTTGACAGGGCACAGAAGGTCTGCTGAATGGGGGTGGTGGCGGGGTGGTTCCCCAAAGTGCAGAGCATTGTAGATAGCACCAGTGTGGCTATCTCGTTAGCACATTCCTGCTTCTCCACTGCCACCATCACATCCTCCTTTTTTACCTGTGCACTCTGCCTCAAACAGTGCTACCTTAACAAACTCACTACCTGCATCTTCCGACATGTGTACAGCTGTGTTGGTGTTTGCAAACATCAGTGAGAGGGATGCGGGATGCTGTGTGGTGCCGCCTTGCTCTGGCCAGTGCTGACAAGCTGCTCTTCCAGGCCTATAACAACAGAAAAGGAACAAATATTAGAATGCTAGCTTCCTGATACACTTTCAAAGAGACTTTACATTACAAGATACTATTTGTGTGTTGTTTGTGTGGTTGTGGCAGCAGGTAAGAAGGAGAACAAGACATAAGACAGAATAATACAAGGCCAGAGCTTAGAGAGGATGACTGCTACATCTACTCTCTACAAGCTTTGGTATGCCTTTTTATCCAGGGAGGCAAAGGCCAGTAATTTGTGAGCCCTTCTCCAATTTGGGTCTGTAGAAGTAATTTTCCAACTGTTTGCTGCCAGCAAGAAGCCTTGCCTTCCAAAAGCATATAGTGACAATTCGGGTGCATGCTGTGCAAAATTTTCTGATATGCACTCCCAGCGGGCAAGATTTCCTGTCGGGAGGGAGAATTAAAATGACCCCTTATATGTCATCTTGTTGTGAAAGCAGAAAAGTACTCTTGAGATATAAGTTGAAGGGTCAAATGCACAGTGGCAGATATATGCCAAACCTGTGTGGTCGTAAGTGACTATGCAGCATAGCTACGTTATGTTACAATGATTTAGTGAGTGTGTGAAACCCTTGGAAGACATGAATGCTCCAAGGCTATTAATTGTACATTGAATGTGTGCCCTGCTGAAGTATGGATATGCATGAGATGCATTGAAGGAGCTGCTAGATTGCGTGACGACTTGCCATGGATGAGCAGTAAATCTGGAACACATTAATAGGCACCGCTTTATGGTGCAGTCTGTGCCTTTGACCTGGTGATTGGTACTGTGCAGTAGTCTTACCTTGCCAATTGTTTAAAGTGTGCTGACATCTGCTGCAGTTTCCAGGTCCTGCAGCCCATTGAGTCTGGCCACCACCTCCTAACAGGCAGAGTGCCCTGCTGTTCTTTGGAGAGAGTACCTGGAGAGGGTGAAACAGGACAACACTACCGTATCAACTTCATGCATCATCATGTTCAGTCAACTCTGTATGAATTCCACTTTGTGCCTCACATTAGGTTCCTTTCATGATCTTTTGGCTAGCCTTGGAAAATTGCAGGCAGTCAGCTCAGTGCGGCTTTGGCTAGCAAATATTGCTCCCCAGATGCAGGAAGATATCTCAGAGTTCTTTCCAATAAGGATGAAAAGCAATATAATGGACAATAAGCATGGGAAAGGAGAGGGGAATGGAGAAGCCAAGATGGGGAACCAAAAGCGCATTCGAAGAGGAGGTTTTTTGAGAAGATTGTTGAAAACAGGAAGAACGATAGCCAGGTTGAAAGAACTGATTAGAGAATTACAAAGTGCAGGAACATAGTGGCTGAATGAGCAGCTACCGATGGTGGAGTTGAGGGAGCAAGGAGCAAGGAGCAAGGATAAGTCTGGTGTTAGAGGAGTGAAAGGTGTGTACAGGGACATAAGGCAGGAGGGGATCACAAGATTACAAGATGAGGAAGGTCAGTTGGCTCATCTTAATTTATCCATCCAGAGAGATGCTTACACCTCCCTCATTGTAGCATCTAATTGTTTCTGAAGTGATTCCAAGGTCTTGCCTCCACTACTCTATCTGAAAGTTCATTCCACGTGCTGATCACTCTGTGTGCAAAGAAGAATTTTCCAATATCAGTCCTAAAATTAATTTTTACTAGTTTGAACCTAGTTCTATTCCCACAGTTTAATTTAAAATAAAATTCGGGATCACCCTTTACAATCTTACATACTTCTTGATCTTAAGATCAACCCTCAGTTGCCTCCTTTCCAAGCTGAAAGGCCCCAATTTTTCCTCATAACTCTTCCCCAATACTAGGGATCAGCCTTGTGGCTCTGCTCCACACTATCTCCAACGCTTAAATGTCTTTCCTTATAGCTTGCTGACCACTATGGTAGGGTGGCGAGATCATGGGGCGATTTGAGAACAAAGACAAAAGTCTTGAAATGAACACACTGGGGCTTGGAGAGGATGGGGGTAATTGGAATGTGGGACTTAGTGTGGATGAGGAGGCAGGCTGTGATGGTTTGGGTGGGTTGAAGCTTGTAGAAGGTGGATGCAGGGCTTCCAGCTAGAAGGGTGATGAAGAGGTCAAGCTTTGAGGTGATGCCAGCATGAACTAGAGCTTTGGTGGCAGAAGAGAGAGCGGAGAACAGGTTGCGGAGGTGGATGAAAGCAATTTATGTTAACGGATTACATGTGAGATTGAGGTCAAGCAGAACACCAGAATTCTGTATTTCTTGGCTCAGCTTGAGATGGCAGCGATGGAGGTAATGCTCTTGAAGCCAGAAACTTGGAGTTGCTGATGGAAGCCAAAAAAATGGTTTCAGTTTTGCCTCATTATGTATCTTGATATCAGACAGACAATTTGGCAACAATATTTCGGTCAATGTTGGAAATAGCAGGGTGGAGATAGTTATTGTCATGTGGAAGCTGACCCCCGTGCTTCCAGATAATGGGGGAGAAATTATTCCCCATTCAGGTCCAATTTCTGGGTGAGAAATAGGAGTTGGGGGGAACCAATTTCTGAGTGCAAACACCTGCGCCCGATTTTCCCCGGGCCTGAAGTACTCAGGGTGCCCGCCTGAAACAGGTGTTAGGTCCTTGAATATGCTAATCATATTCTAGGACCACGCTGCCAAATTTGTCATAAACTGGTGGAGCATGCTTTTGTAGGTGTACTGCGGCATAACTAACAGTTCTTAAGGGGACCTCTAGAAGCCACCAAAGAACAGGCAAGATTCTTAGGGGGAAGAAATTCCCTACCTTAGCGCCACCTGTTAGCGCGGCGTTAAGTGAAGAAAGCGGCGGCTGCCGCTCTTCCGCCAGCTGGTGACGGGTCCCGCGGCGTCCTCCATTTTGGAAGTCCTGGTAGCGCTGGTGTTCTTAGGTAGCGCCCTGCAAAAAAAAGGCGGAGCGGTGACGTCAGTCAGCATGCAACGCCGACTTAATGTCACCACTGTGAACTTTGACCCTAGTGCTGAGTTCAGCACTGGGTCCTAAACATGCCAGGTAAACCCTAGCGTGCAAGCAGACTGACAGAGGCGCTGTCAGCACCTCTTAAAGGGACACACAGGTCTTTCAGGTAAGTTTGCATTTAAACTTTTTTACTGGGTTTTTTGATTTTATTGAAGTAGTGGCTTGCTGCAATAGATGTTAAAAGTTTTTTAAGTGTGTAGGGAGTGCTGCTGGATGGCTGCAAAGGCTCGGATAGTAAAGGAAGGCCTCTGAGAAGACAGAAAATGCTGCAAATACTCATCAGGTCAGGCAACATCCGTGGAGAGAGTTCAGGTCTCAGGTCGAGATGCTACCTGCCCAGCTGAGTATTTCCAGCATTTTATGCTGTCATTTCAGATTTACAGAATCTGCTCGCAGAGGGAAGAGGAAGACATGGAAGAGGAATAAGCCGAGGAGGAGGAAGCAGAAGAGGAGGAAGCTGAAGGAAGGATGCAAACCTGACAGCCCTTTCCTGGCTGGGATATCCGGGATGGAATCATCCGCCTGCAGTACCAGTGACCACAACCCCAATTACCCTTTCAACATTTGTCCCACACCTCACCTTCCCTCTGTTACTGACCATTACAGCATCCTCTTGGTCACAATGCTGAAATAAAAGCTCCATCCAATATGACATCAAGAAATCAACTCATCACCCATTCTCTTAGTGATTGTCTTGTGTGTGCCTTTGCTGATGTCACGCAGTGCTACCCCAGTGGTTGCAGCATGGCTGGTGGAAGGCTGCTGACTTTCAGTGGGGGACACTGCAAATGGCCTTGCTGGTCAAGCTTGAGGAGATGGTGGCTGGGAGTGTCAAATCAATCTTCTTCTTCTTCTTCTTTACTCTCCTCTCCCTCTTCTTGATCACCCGCTGGTTGGGCAGGCTGCATTTCTTGGGTGTGTAAAATGAGGAAGGCACAAGGGTGGAGTTGTGGTGAGGGGAGGGCGGGAAAGCAAGAGGTGCATGCCAGGAGGAGGATAACGTATGAGGATATCAGCATCTTGTATCCTTTCTGCCCCGCCGCTGGCCAAGGGCTCAGCCATGCCTCTGACAAGCATGGTCTGCACCATCTCCTCCAAGGGGGTGAGGTGAGGCTAGAAATGGGAGATGTGCCTCATGTATGGTACAGATTGTTGGTAGGTGTGCGATTGTGGGGGTGGGGAGGGAGGGGGGGGTTGCATTGAGCAGTGTGTGAGGCGAGTGGTGCAGTTGGTAGTTGCATTCACTGATTTTGACCAGTGGTCTGAGGTCATGAAGCTTCTTTGGGCACTGGAGCCAGGTGGTGGGGGCGACACTGCTGACAGTGACGGCCTCGGTGATCTGGTCCCTCATCGTTCTTTCTGGAGGGCCTCCTGGCCCCTGTGGGTAGAGGACCTCTCTGGCATTGTTAACCCCCTGCACAAAGCTGGAGTGCTGCGTGTGATACCCTGGGTGCCCCAGCCCTGGCTTGCTGAGCCATTTGTGTTAGTGCTGAAGCACTTTTACCATTTTTTAAGGTGCGGAAGACAATTCAGCTTTAAGAGCTGATGACTGCCATTTGGGACTTATTTTTAATGTTTCTTTTTGAAAGGAAGTAAGGGCTGAAAAATGCATTTTTCACTTGATTTTAATTTTTATTAGTTTTACATAAGAACATAAGAAATAGGAGCAGGAGTAGGCCAATCGGCCCCTCGAGCCTGCTCCGCCATTCAATAAGATCATGGCTGATCTGATCCTAACCGCCAATCTACTATCTATCACAGAACCATTTGAACGCATTACCCTTTTAAGTCATAGCCCTTTTAATTGCCCAAAATTCATTGCAAATAAGAAAGAAAGTCTTGCATTTATATAGCGCCTTTCATGATCACCGGACGTCCCAAAGCGCTTTACAGCCAATGAAGTACTTTGGAAGTGCAGTCACTGTTGTAATGTAGGAAATGCAGCAGCCAATTTGCACAGCAAGCTCCCACAAACACCAATGAAATAAATGACCAGATAATTTGTTTTTGTTATGTTGACTGAGAGATAAATATTGGCCAGGACACTAGGAATAACACCCCTGCTCTTCTTTGAAATAGTGCCATGGGATCTTTTACGTCCGCCTGAGAGGGCAGATGGGGCCTCGGTTTAACATCTCATCTGAAAGACGGCACCTCGGACGGTGCAGCACTCCCTCAGCACTGCACTGGAGTGTCAGCCTAGATTTTTGTGCTCAATCAAATCCCTGGAGTGGGACTTGAACCCATAACCTTATAACTCGGAGGCAAAGGTGCTACCAACTGGGCCACGGCTGACACAGCTCCCAGAGGCTGTAAGAAGTTGCAATGCCATTCCTGGACGGGAACTTCGGGTTGGATGCTGACACTAACGCCACCAGGAGGGCGTTACACGGTAAGTCAGTGCTGTGCTAAGAATCTCCATCCCCCAGCGCAGATTTTTGCCCAGTAGCGCTGCGGCCATGTGGAACCAGGATGAGCAGGAGCTCATCTCCTCCCCCCTTCCAGACTTAGATGCAGGCCAGCTTGGTGCCCCAGCCGGCTGATTTTGAGAAGGGACTGACCGTCAAGCTACAATGGGAACGCCCAATTGGCATCCACAGTGCACCGCTTTTATGGAAATGAGGCCCAAGGCCCAATTTTGAGCAAGCCTCCGACCTCTGTGTTCCAAACGCGTCTTCCACTTCATGCCGGCAACTGGCACAAAACCAATTTATCGGCCAATGTTTCCAAGCGGTAGCATGTAGATAATGAAGAGCAGGTTGTGAATTTCTTTGTTAACAAATGTGGTAAAATGATATGCGATTCACTCTACCAGGACAATGCGCTACCTTTAATCCAGTTCCTAAGAGGGTCAAGTCCACAGCATAGGACAAATTGATTTATTGCCAAATTTTGCTATCCTGCTCAGGCCAGCCGTAACATTGAGTGGTGTGGGAAGTGGAAATGTCACACAGGAGCAGTAGAGCTGGCTTTCTGATGTAAGGAGTTAAGGTACATTACAGCAAGTAAATAGAGCTTTCAAGGAATTTTACGCTGCATCTGTGCCGTACGTATGCTGAGAATCCTTAAAAGGCAAAAAGCGGGAAAATGTTCCACTGAACATTACAGGATCTTAATGTATACAACGTGTAATAAAAAACAATGTCTTGCAAGTAGACAGCAAATAATTTATCCCTATAAACTGTTCAAACAAAAACAACCTAAAAACTTCAGCAACTGAAATCAGTTGTTCAGTTGTCACATTCTATGCAGGCGATATCCGTCAGCGCAACCTTTCTAAAAATGAGTTGGATTCTTTATTTGCATCTTCACCCCTGCTAACTCTCTGGAAGGAAGACTTAAAAAGAAACAAGCTGCTTGAAATGGAAGAATGCCAAAAGGCAAGCGTTTAGATTACCCTTAGTAAGTCAGAGAGGGCTGCAATCCTATTACAGTGCAGGAGGTAGGACTGAGTGACCCTGTTCTGCTGGATATATATATTTTTTAAAGTGCAGGGCACCTTGCCCAAAGTTTTGCTTTCTCTGATGCATATATATGAAAAAGGTCCAATGGAGGGAAGAGGTCTATGAACTTTGTGATGTAGTATAATTGCATTCACAGCACATGTTGTAGTATGGACACATTTATGCAGTGTACAAAGTGTTGTATTGCACCCACCCCAGTTGGTGGTGACACATAATGTGGAAAGGGTGATGACAGTGTTGATATATCTGTTACAAGTTTCGGGTCTGCCTTAGCTTTCTCTCAGGTACAGTGGAGCTAGTAACTTCTGTAAACAGTCCAGCATCCAGGAATATGCCCATACTGCCCAATATCTAATTACACGATAGCATACCTGAGGATGTCACACTAGGACTTCCTTGTGATGTGAACTGGCCATCATATCATTCACATGTGTCCTCGTGTGCACTTCTCCAATCTTTCCAAGGCAGACTGAATCACTTATTGACACAAGGCAAGATACAAATCATTAAGCTGTTTTATTTTACAAACAGCAAATCGATGTACAGAGTAAAGATGTAATCAAATCTCATACTCAGTAACTAATCAAGTGGGTGTAAATCAATACAAACACAGTACATTGGATCTTTAGTAAACTGTACCAAAGAGCCACGTCTTAAGAACATGAGAGGAGTCAAGAAAGAGATACAATCATCTGGTTCATCTTTTTAAGACAACTACCTGTGAGAATGTTTTTTGTGACAGGATAACCAATTCACTTGTAAACTAATAACCAAACCTTCATTGACTATTTCTAGAAATAAAACATAGGAATCCATTGTAATAAAATCTATTTCCTTTAATGAAGAATAAATACCAGAATGTATAAAAACATTTCGTGATGCAGAGACTAGCTTTGATTGTTTACAGATACTGTACACCCAACAAGCACAATTGATAAAATGATCTTCTTTGTACCAGACTTGCATCTACAGTGTAAACCTTGGAGCACAGCTAGCAACATGAATGTTAATAACCTTTCTAATACTCATTGGGTTTGTTTTATCAAATCTGAGACATACATTGGCATTCAAGGCTAATGCACAATGTCGAACAGGGCTAGTTTTTCTGTGTAGTTAAATTCAGCAGATCAAAGTGTGCTGAATAAATATTAATTACCTTATTATAATTAATTTCTAGTCCAGCTTCACCTCGGCACACCAGAAGTCTAGATGGTGGAGGGACATTACCATAAACAGGGCATCACAAACCTTGAGACAATTTTCTCTCTTAGGTAACAATAATTAAGGCATGGTTTTCTTATTTTATTTTTAAGGATTTGTTAATTTGAATATGTTTTCTTTTCATTTTAATAAATAGCCGGTGATGTTTCTTTTCTTTTGAAAGAGCCTTTTTAACACCTGAGTTATGAGGGATGGTTTTATGAATTCCCACTCACAGCACAGAGTTTCACTCATCGGGAGTACATATTGGGTGAAATTTTCCAAAACCCAGCACCATTGGTGGGCACGTGACCAGAGTGGGCCTGATTTTAACATGTGGCCTGAAACGGGTGGTCGGCGGGCGGAATGCACCTGCCACCTGCCCATTGTTGCTGCTGTGAGGCTCGAGCCATTTTAAAGCAGGGTCTCATTTGCAAGGATCTGGCGAGCGGTGCATGGCAAACGGATAGAGCTCGCTGGTGGGGGAGGGCGGGAAATCAGCCGTCTCCTATGTGGAGCCAGCTGACTCTCTGGGCCGAGGCGATCCCAGGGGGCTGCACACGGGCTGGCACTGCTCCCCTTGGGCCCCACAAAAATAAAAGATGAAAATGGTTTACGGCGGGGTTTTTTAAGCATCCTCGAGGACTGCTGGTTAGACAACTCAACGCCAGTACAAATGGCCGCACGCTGCACTCATATGTACCTCACAATTGCAATCGGGTTGCTGTGTACATCATAGAACCCCAATTTGCCTATTAAAACTTGCCTCCTGCCTGAAACATCCTGCCTGCCCTGCTAATGGTCATAGCCACAATGTCAATGTAAACAGGGCAGTAAGTGACCTGATGCCATTTTCAGGCCACTACCGCATTGTACGGTGGCCACAGTAAAAATCAGCCCTATTGTGTGGCTTATCAGGAAATGGAAGTTCCGTTGCATAATTGAAATCAATGGACAGAAAACTATGGGCAGTTCACCCATGGCTTTATGGTAACCTGCTTGCTGTGTGAAAGGCCCCATCAGCGGCACAGGTCCTCAGAAACTTTCACCCACCTGGGCATGGAGGCCACCAGGTCACACAGGCTTTTCCAATCGAAAATCTACCCGGTGAAGTACTTCAAACTGTTTTTAAAAGTGGTTGCAGCAAATTATCTCTGCCTCCCCCATCACAAAACGCCTCAAAAATTATCCTGTGACAAATGAGGATGTGAGAATGTGGGTAGAAAGAGTTGTGGGCAACTTAGCCTAGACGTATCTCCATTTATCAAAGGAGCAGTTGTGGCTGGAGGCTTAGATTTAGGCCATGACAGAGTCGCGCTGAATGTTGCAAGGTGACCTGCATCTAAACTCCTCCACAGTCACAGCACTGCCAGTAGCTGTCAAGGTCGTAACCACTCTTAACTTTGATGCTTCTGGGTTATTTCAGGCTGTCGCTGGGGACATCAACAGCGTAAGCCAATCAGCTGTCTGTCAACGTACAAAAGCAAGCGGTCGATGCCTTACTTATTACAGCAAACAATTTAATTTCCTTCATTAACTCTCTCACACAACACCCATTCCCGTCAGCTAAATGAAACATGGTTCGAAACCATTGGAAAGAGCACTTTCTGCACAAAGACCAACTGCAACGCAACCAACGCTTTTAATAATTCTACATGTGATGTGTGCGAGTTCCTTGTGTTCGGTTCTCCAGTGCTTCCCCTTGGTGATTATAGATCCTCTTCCACCTAATCTAGTACTTTGTCCAGGTGTCATCTCAGGAGCGGAGTATGTGAGGTGTCTGGCTGGCTGTGTGCCCACAGGAAGGAGAACCATCTCGCCCCGACCGCTGGAGGCAAGAGCTGCCTCAATCCCAAGGGATGGCTTGCGTCAACCGCCGTTGGGGCTCGAGATGACCCAATGTAGGCCGCACCACTTTCGCAGCTATAGGGGCGGCCTGGCCCTGCGTGCTTCGTTGGTCATGTGCACACGCTCGAGGGGACTAATGCGAGAGTGTTGATGTGTGGCCTGAGAGACAGCACCATCATCCATGCCCCCTGCTGTTGAGCATTGCCTCATTATGGCCACTGCTCAGAGTGACAGCAGACCTCATGGCAACAATGAGATCATTAAAGGCCTACCTTGTCAGGCATCCCCCAAGTCTATCAAAGTTGGAGGAGATAATTCCAGGCCTCTACGGCTGCACTCTGAACACATGCTTGGGTAGCACCAACTGCCATTAGAGCCTCTAGCATGGGGATATTCCACTGCAGATATCCCTGGAATTGTCACGTGCTCCATGGTGGATTGCAGTATTGCGAGAGGATCATACAACGCTCTCCACATGTAGCTAGTGGACTGTGCCACCCAAGCCACCATCTGCAGCATGTTGCATAGCACGGCCCCCAGTAACTGCGCCGTATGTTTGATCCTCACAAAGTATCCTTTTAAAAAACAGGCACCATGAGGTCTCGATCCCCAGGCTCATCAGTCAAGGTGAATTGCAAGCTGGTCCTCTAGTCAGCGGGTTCCTGGTCTCACCCAGTGTACTCCCCACCAAATCTCCTGGGATGGATGTCTCTGGGGCTTAAGAGGGTTAGAGCTGGCATGGCTGGATGCCCTAGGCCCTGGTTCTCCTTCCTGTAGAGCTCCTAGAGAAACAGAAGAGGAGCAGTGGTTACCATGGAGTCCTTAAAAGCAGCCTTGACATGTGGCTTGCAGCGCAAGGAGTGACTTGATAAAGTGGTTCAGTGTAGGCTTTAGTTCAGATGAGTGAATAGGATGAGAAGGTGGATGAGGAGAAGGTTCTCACCAAACTCCAGCTGGCAGCACTCTTTCAACTTCCCCATCACTGACACCCACTATGAAGTTTAGACATCCCTCCTCATTTAGGGGGTCATTCTCATATGTTTGGGAGTCCTCCTCCAATTCTTGCTCTTTCTCTTTTGTTATGGGCTGTCTTCTCCTGCAACCAGAGTACAATAGTGAGAAGTTCCTATTATCACGGTGACATAAAGTGATACCCAGATTTCAGCATGTAGGCCATAGTGGCTGTTATAACATGTACCTCTATCGTGCGGCTACATTGGAAAGGAGAATTATTTTGTGCTACGTGCATGGAAGGGTTGAATGATGGAACTTTTCAAGGTGAAAGCTGGGGGTTCAAAGTGCACCATGCTATGTATGGTAAGTACTGAAAGGCTATTAACACAATATGAGGAGAGGCAATTCGAGTGGATTTTACAATGGGTGAGCGATCTGTTCCACT
This sequence comes from Squalus acanthias, assembly GCA_030390025.1. Taxonomy (NCBI): domain Eukaryota; kingdom Metazoa; phylum Chordata; class Chondrichthyes; order Squaliformes; family Squalidae; genus Squalus; species Squalus acanthias. The sequence goes on from CM059433.1 coordinate 104,347,001, forward strand.
AGTTTACTGCCCCAAGAAGGTGAAAATTAGCCCCATGATCTTCCCAGAACAACCAACAACCAGTCAACTGCACATTGGGTCAGAAAATATGGCTCATAAGTCCAATTATTTGCAGCATTGCCAAATGAACACAAACAAGCTAGAATTCACTCACAATCAAAATAATACAACTTTTTAAAAAAAATATGCGCTTCAAAATTAATCATACAGCAGCTGGCAGGCATAAAAACAAGTTGGATTTTCATTTATTCTCATTCTGAATCCTATAATTTGCTTCAGTGTAAAAACTAGCATTATAGTATATTGTACGGCAACCTAGGTTGTACTTATTGCAGTCTGCGTATGTCTGTTTTATTAATACTCAGGTAAGCTGCTCAATCGTTAAAAAAGTTATACATTCATTCTGTGGCAGTCGTGTAAGTTGAATATATACTTTTTAATTGTACACTTGTGATTTCACTTATTCTTTTACATACTTTTTTGTGCCCTGCGCCACGGTTCAGCTTCATTTCCCGCCCCCCCATATTGATCTTTAGAGGTTTACTTTCTAGTCAAGTCCTACAAGCTTGAACAGCAATGGTTGGCAGGGCAACGCTGCACAGTAATTCAGTAAGCAATCAAAGGAGAGCTTAAGATTCTACTGGGCTTCGCAGTTATCAGCTAAGATAAACACAATACCTCACAAGTGACAGCAAGTTCCAAGCGTTCTTTTTTTTTAAAACTGCGCAAAAGCTGGTCATAAAGTCAGCACTCGTGAAAGGGCTGCATTAACCACATGAACTCACCTGATCTGTAGCTACCAACTTCCAGACAAAGTCATACTTTTTTGACGGACTAGTGAAAATGCACTGAAGCTCTACCACATCATCAGATATGTACACAGGTTTGCCCCCTGAGTGAAGAAAGAGTCAGACATTTCATTTTAGTCATTATTCCTCAGAACTCATGATGACATATTCAGTACTGGTGCACCTGCCAACAGTCTGGGAGCATTCACAACCTTACAGTACCCCTTCCCCCTCCCCGCTTTCCTCTCCTGCAAACAGGCCCTCGGTAGACCTGTGGCACATCTCATCGTGGCCAGTATCTCTCCCAGGAACCGTCTTTTATTCTGCTTGCATTCAAGGTTTTTATTGATGCTTCTTCTAAGAACTTAATAACCACAGGTTTGATAATATATTTCATACACAACTAATAATCATTGCTCATTGCTCAGGCCCCAATTTGATACCCCCCCCCCCCCATCACCCCACCCTGCGGGAATGGTGGGTGGGAAGAGTTAAAATTGAAAAATTCTACCTCCCAGCTCCAGCCCTCCGCTTTCCTGGCCGTTTAAATTTTTACTAACCCAAATCAGGCCATCGACGAGGCTCCTGCAAAAGGCAGGCTCGATGATATCATCAGCCCCACGATGTGGAATTAACTGAACCCGCGCTGTCGGCTGCCTGGCAGCAGATCCAAGGCCGCAGACGCCAACTGACCGAGGTAAGTATTAAAGATCTGCACCTTTTAGAACTCCTTGTGGCCCAGTAGAAGCAGGAGTGCTTCCCCCCACCAGGCAGCTCAAGTAATCCTTGGGCCTCCCCATCCCCGGCCTCCCCCCACGACCTCGCTGGAACCCCCGATCTCCTGCAACGCCTTCCTTCCACTGACTGCCGGGGACTGTCCCCACGGGTCCCCGGCTGCGGCCTCCTGCCACTAAATTCCTACTCCCAACCACCGGCCAGGAAGTCAATCTGACAGGGTGTCAAACGGGAGTCCGCGAAACGTTATGTAAAATTGGCTTCCCCGTGGCCCTCCCATTAATATCGAGCCATTGTTTCTGACACAATCTCACCATTAACATATCCAGTTTTTGATGGAAAATGAGAATACAGCAATCCTCCTTCCCTATAGCAACAAATTCCCGATAACTTTCTTGTAACCTGTCCCAAGCATATTTATTTAAGATTTATTACTTCATTCTTAGTGGTGAAGGATTTTTGGACTTTTTAATACCAGTTTCAAGGAAACTAAAGGATTGACTAGAACCCTGCATTAATTACCTGCTAAAGGATTGACTAGAACCCTGCATTAATTACCTGCTAAAGGATTGACTAGAACCCTGCATTAATTACCTGTTAAAGGATTGACTAGAACCCTGCATTAATTACCTGCTAAAGGATTGACTAGAACCCTGCATTAATTACCTGTTAAAGGATTGACTAGAACCCTGCATTAATGACCTGCTAAAGGAGCTACATTTGGTTAAAAGAACTGTTAAACCGGCTATACATGAAGGCATGCTGGGAAGGTTCACCAAACTGGAAAAGTGTTATGCAGACTGTCTGGAAGACTACAGATAAGGAGGTCTTGAGAGACTGTGGAAAACCGTCGTAAACACCAGGTGCAGTTTGGTAGCATCAGTCTGTTTAATCATGAGAGAGAGAGAAGGGAAAGTTACTGAAAAGCTTGTTTTTATCAGCAAGAATGGTATAAGAGTAGCAAATCTAAAGTGAAAATGAGAGACAGACCAGAGACAGTCCATGAGAGAGACTGTAGAATTCGCAATATATCGCGATTTTATTTTAATAAGGAGAAAACACAAAGTTTCGTTCAAACAGCTTTTATTTCAGCAGAATGCTGCCAGGTTTTTCAAAGTGGACACAAGCAGCCTGTAAAATGGCCGCCGCACCTCGTGACAGAACATTCTAGACTTTTCAACAGGCAGACAAGATGGCGTTCCAATAAACATTTGTGCAAGATCGATTAAGATTCAGCACAGTGAAGATAATACACGAGACATTATGGGTTTGCAGTATACACATAAATACTGAAATCGGTCTCCCAGGTACGAATGAAAGCTATTGTACCGAGTAATCAAGGGCCCATCCAAAAGACATTAATATGTAAAATCCCAACGACTCTACGATGAGAGAGCCGTTAGCAGGTAGTTATACAAAACACTTGGAAGCCCCACAACCCCTCCAGGGAGAACACCGACCGATTTAACAATGGGAGAAATATTAACAGGTACTCAGACATTTACGAGTAGCCCCGAAACCCATTAAGAACGGAGATCACCCATACAAGACATTTGAGCGCCAGACCTTAAACAAAAGAATGGACATTAAGGTTGGGCGGGAAACGGAAGGTTTTGCACTATAATTGCAGGCTCCAAACCGTCCATCTTTCTCTTGTTTCGCTTAACCTCGTGGCTGCTCCTGTGTACTCGTAGTCGGGCTCCTGCTTGCCTGGTGCCTCTTTGAAAAGGACTGTTGAACTTTCTGATCCGTTCGGATCTACCTCGTGTCGCGTAACGAAGACCTATGTTGGTAACTGGCAGCGGAACCAAAGGCCCGAGATGAGATGAGATGAGATGAGATGAGATGAGAAGAGAGGAAGACCATATTCATCGCCACGGTCAGTAAATCCCGACCGCGCCTGTAGGTCGAATAGCCAAGTTTTCCTTGCCAGGGAGACTTCTTCGAACTTGCAAAGAACGATATCACATCGATGATATTGACTGAACTGTGCTCGGAAAAGTACCTGTTAAACCAACCAACACAGGTCTTCATCACAGCAGACGGTCCAGCCTGCTAGCCGGAGCAGCAGAAGCAAGTAAACAAGTGGGACCAGGAGATCTCCTGACCGACACGTGGGTGCTGCGGTGAAAAACATCCGATCAGCTATTCGGAATTTCTCCGAGTTATCACGAGTGGTGAGCATGAGTCTCGAAATCCTACGAATCTAGTTAGGATAGATATTGATAGGGGAGGGTTTAAGGATTAAGGATATTTGTAATGTGTGCCCCTATTTACGGTGTGTCGTTCGTTCCTCGTTTCCCTAAGATCAGCTATATAACTGCTTGTAAGATTGTACTGTCATTAATCTGTGCTTATGACATGTATTTCATAATCTTAAGTATCATGCAATAAAGATTTTCCATTTCGTACCATTCAACCGAGTCTACATGAGTTTCATCTCCATTACTGCTCTCGCATCTAAGTCCAGTGTCTAGAACCGTAAGGGCGAGTGATTCGAACCACTCACAGGTGTGTCTAGTGTTCCCAGACTGGCTAGAGACCAGAACAGGCAACAAGGCCTAGACCCGCACTGACATACAGGCTGCACAGAGCCGCGTGAATCTCACAGGCTGCGAGACACGCAGGGTCAGAATCCCTTACAGACCAGAGACAGTCCACGAGAAAGACCAGAGACAGTCCACGAGACAGACCAGACACAGTCCATGAGAAAGACCAGAGACAGTCCACGAGACAGACCAGAGACAGTCCATGAGACAGACCAGACACAGTCCATGAGAAAGACCAGAGACAGTCCATGAGACAGACCAAACACAGTCCATGAGACAGACCAGACACAGTCCACGAGACAGACCAGACACAGTCCACGAGACAGACCAGACACAGTCCACGAGACAGACCAGAGACAGTCCACGAGACAGACCAGACACAGTCCACGAAACAACAACAACAACAACTTGTATTTATATAGCGCCTTTAACATAGTAAAATGTCCCAAGGCGCTGCACAGGAGTATTATAAGACAAAATATTTGACACCGAGCCACATAAGGATAAATTAGGGCAGGTGACCAAAAGCTTGGTCAAAGAGGTAGGTTTTAAGGAGTATCTTAAAGGAGGAAAGAGAGGTAGCAAGGTGGAGAGGTTTAGGCAGGGAATTCCAGAGCTTAGGGCCTAGGCAACAGAAGGCACGGCTACCAAAGGTTGAGCGATTATAATCAGGGATGCTCAAGAGGGCAGAATTAGAGCAGCACAGATATCTCGGGGGTTGCGGGGCTGAAGGAGATTACAGAGATAGGGAGGGACGAGGCCATGGAGGGATTTGAAAACAAGGATGAGAATTTTGAAATCGAGGCGTTGCTTAACCGGGAGCCAATGTAGGTCAGCAAGCACAGGGGAGATGGACAAATAGAACTTGGTGCGAGTTAGGACATGGGCAGCCGAGTTTTGGATGACCTCAAGTTTACGTAGGGTGGAATGTGGGAGGCCAGCCAGGAGTGCATTGGAATAGTCAAGTCTAGAGGTAACAAAGGCATGGATGATATTTTCAGCAGCGGATGAGCTGAGGCAAGGGCGGAGACGGGCGATGTTACGGAGATGGAAGTAGGAAGTCTTTGTTATGCTGTGGATATGTGGTCAGAAGCTCATTTATCAAATATGACACCAAGGTTGCGAACAATGTGGTTCAGCCTCAGACAGATGTTAGGGAGAGGGATGGAGTCAGTGCCTAGGGAACGGAGTTTGTGTCGGGGACCGAAAACAATGGCTTCGGTCTTCCCAATATTTAATTGGAGAAAATTTCTGCTCATCCAGAACTGGATGTCGGACAAGCAGTCTGACAATTTAGAGACTGTGGAGAGGTCGAGAGAAGAGGTAGTGAGGTAGAGCTGGGTGTCGTCAGCGTACATGTGGAAACTGACGCTGTGTTTTCGGATGATGTCACCAAGGGGCAACATATAGATGAGAAATAGGAGGGGGCCAAGGATAGATCCTTGGGGGACACCAGAGGTAATGATGAGGGAGCGGGAAGAGAAGCCGTTGCAGGTGATTCTCTGGCTATGATTAGATAGATAAGAATGGAACCAGGCGAGTGCAGTCCCACCCAGCTGGACGACGGTGGAGAGGCATTGGAGAATGATGGAGTGGTCAACTGTGTCAAAGGCTGCAGACAAGTCAAGAAGGACGAGGAGGGATAGTTTACCTTTGTCACAGTCACAAAGGATGTCATTTGTGACTTTGATGAGAGCCGTTTCGGTAATGTGGCAAGGGCGGAAACATGATTGGAGGGATTCAAACATGGAGTTGCGGGAAAGATGGGCACGGATTTGATAGGCGACAACACATTCAAGGACTTTGGAGAGGAAAGGGAGGTTAGAGATGGGGCGGTAGTTTGCAAGGACGAAGGGATCAAGGGTTGCTTTTTTGAGGAGAGTGGTGATAACGGCAGATTTGAGGGACAGGTGGACAGTACCTGAGGAGAGAGAACATGATGAATTGAGATGGAGGTTGAAATCACCGAGGATGAGAAGTCATTTGGTGCAGAGGCTGAGGGAGGAAGCAGTGAAGATAGCTCAGTAATAAAATTTTTATGGTACTTGGGTGGGCGGTAGAGAACAAGAATTTTAAATGAGAGGTGAGAGGGTGGAATAAGGTGAGAGGCTCAAAGGAGGAGAAACTGCCGGGGGAATAGGGGTAAAGACCAAGGTGTGATTTGGTGACGAGAGCCACACCGCCACCACGGTGGTCTGAGCGGGGCAAGTGGTGGAAGGTATAGCCAGGCGGGGAGGCTTCATTTAAGTGTAAGGTGTCATCACCCCTCAACCAAGTTTCCGTCAGGGCCATGATGTCAATGCAATCATCCACGATAAGCTCATGGATGGCAAGGGCCTTGTTCGCACGTCAACGGACATTCTGGAGGGAGATGCGGAGAGAGTCGGTGATGGCTGGCTCACTGCCAGCATCCACAGGATCAGCGCTGGGGGGGATGAATTGGATAGGGAGGAGATTGGCAAGATTAGCCCCCAGTGGGCACACTGGGCAGGAAGGTCGGCGAGACAGTAGGATGGGACAGTTGGGGTTTGCTGCTCGTAAGGCAGCAGTGACGAGTGACTCGATGGGCCCTTCGGAGGATGCCAAGAGAGGCACGGAGGGAAGCTGTGGGCTTCTCGAAGAGGGAGTCAAGCCTGGGACGGCGGCAGGAGAGTAGGAAGGTCAAAGAGTAATGAATGATTGGGGTAGGGATTTGGGAGGGCAGTGTATCAGAGGAGAGATGAAAGGAGGCATGACGACAGGAGAGAGCGGTCAGGGAGGGATAGAAAGAAAAGGAAAATAGGGGGAACAAGTGGAATGGCTCGGGTCTGGAGCGGTAGCCAAAGTGCGCACGCGAATGGACACAGGAAAAGCTCAGGTGACAGAGGCCTGTTTAAATGTAATAATTAATGGAATACATATTTCCTGGTAGCAGGGAATAGGTTGGGGACTAAAGTAGGGAGACCAGGGTCAAAGTCAGAGGTCCCATGGAAGGACAAAGCCGGCGTAAGCAGGATGGAGCCGGTACGGAGCATCAACGAACCAGTGTCCAAAGCAGGTGAGTGAAGTCCAGAAGCTATTTGAAGGGTTGGGAGTTCGAGGATGGTGGTTGTTGTTGTAGGAGTGAGAGTCGGTAGTGATGCAGAAAGATGATGGCAAAATTGACGCAAGTTGGAGATCACCGTAGATTAAAGCACCGGAGAAAAGTAAAACCACAAGCCAGTGACCAGCACTGCTGAAAACCGGTAGTACGAGTCACTGGACAGCAAGTGGAGCAGCAGCTGCTCCCTACAAGCCAGCAGAGCTGAAAAACCAGTAGAACCAGTTCAGCAGACTTTAAAGGTAAAAATCTTTTTGCAGCAGAGATAGAGACACAGCAGTTAAGTCTTACGGTGTAATCCAGTGCAGAAACGTAGTGTAATCCAATGCAGTTCAAAGCAGAAAGGTAGTCTAGATGTCCAGAGAGGTCCAGGAGATTGGAAACCAATTTGAAAAAAGAATTCGCAGCTTAAGACTTGAAGTGACTGAAAAAGAGAACAGCGCCACAGCCGCTGAGACAAACAACAAATATAACAGACAGACCAGGACACAGACCAGAGACAGACCAGAGACAGACCAGAGACAGACCAGACACAGACCAGAGACAGACCAGAGACAGACCAGAGACAGACCAGAGACAGACCACGAGACAGACCACGAGACAGACCAGAGACAGACCAGACACAGACCAGACACAGACCAGAGACAGACCAGACACAGACCAGAGACAGACCAGAGACAGACCAGACACAGACCAGAGACAGACCAGAGACAGACCAGAGACAGACCAGAGACAGACCAGAGACAGACCAGAGACAGACCAGAGACAGACCAGAGACAGACCAGAGACAGACCAGAGACAGACCAGAGACAGACCAGAGACAGTCCACGAGACAGTCCACGAGACAGACCAGACACAGACCAGAGACAGTCCACGAGACAGACCAGAGACAGTCCACGAGACAGACCAGACACAGACCAGAGACAGACCAGAGACAGACCAGAGACAGACCAGACACAGACCAGAGACAGACCAGAGACAGACCAGAGACAGTCCATGAGACAGTCCATGAGACAGACCAGAGACAGTCCACGAGACAGTCCACGAGACAGACCAGAGACAGACCAGAGACAGACCAGAGACAGACCAGAGACAGACCAGAGACAGACCAGAGACAGTCCAGAGACAGACCAGAGACAGACCAGAGACAGTCCATGAGACAGACCAGACACAGACCAGAGACAGTCCACGAGACAGACCAGAGACAGACCAGAGACAGACCAGAGACAGACCAGAGACAGTCCACGAGACAGACCAGAGACAGACCAGAGACAGACCAGAGACAGACCAGAGACAGACCAGAGACAGTCCACGAGACAGACTAGAGACAGTACACGAGACAGACCAGAGACAGACCAGAGTCAGACCAGACACAGTCCACGAGACAGACCAGAGACAGACCAGACACAGTCCACGAGACAGATCAGAGACAGACCAGAGACAGACCAGAGACAGGCCAGACACAGTCCACGAGACAGACCAGAGACAGACCAGACACAGACCAGACACAGTCCACGAGACAGATCAGAGACAGACCAGAGACAGTCCATGAGACAGACCAGAGACAGACCAGACACAGTCCACGAGACAGACCAGAGACAGACCAGACACAGTCCACGAGACAGACCAGAGACAGACCAGAGACAGTTCACGAGACAGACCAGAGACAGACCAGAGACGGTCCAAGAGATAGACCACAGCCAGTCCATGAGACAGACCAGAGACAGTCGACGAGACAGACAAGAGAGAGTCCATGAGACAGTCCAGAGACAGTCGACGAGACAGACCAGACCCAGTCCACGAGACAGTCCAGAGACAGTCGACGAGACAGACCAGACCCAGTCCACGAGACAGACCAGAGACATTCCACTAGACAGACAGGAGACAGACCAGACAGTTCACGAGACAGACCAGAGACAGACCAGAGATGGTCCAAGAGATAGACCAGAGCCAGTCCATGAGACAGACCAGAGACAGACCAGAGACAGACCAGAGACAGACCAGAGACAGACCAGTGACAGACCAGTGACAGTCGACGAGACAGACCAGACCCAGTCCAGGAGACAGACCTGAGACAGACCAGAGGCAGACCAGAGACAGACCACAGACAGTCCACAAGACAGACCAGACACAGCCCATGAGACAGACCAGACACAATCCACGAGACAGGCCTGAGACAGACCAGACACAGTCCATGAGCCAGATCAGAGACAGTCTACAAGACAGATCAGAGACAGTGCACGAGACAGACCAGAGACAGAACAGAGACAGACCAGAGACAGACCAGAGACAGACCACAAGACAGACCTCGAGACAGACCAGAGACAGACCACAAGACAGACCTCAAGATAGACCAGAGACAGACCAAAGCCAGTCCAGAGACAGACCAGAGACATTTCATGAGACAGACCACGAGACAGATCAGAGACAGACCAGACCCAGTCCAGGAGACAGACCTGAGACAGACCAGAGGCAGACCAGAGACAGACCACAGACAGTCCACAAGACAGACCAGACACAGCCCATGAGACAGACCAGACACAATCCACGAGACAGGCCTGAGACAGACCAGACACAGTCCATGAGCCAGATCAGAGACAGTCTACAAGACAGACCAGAGACAGTGCACGAGACAGACCAGAGACAGAACAGAGACAGACCAGAGACAGACCAGAGACAGATAAGAGACAGACCAGAGACAGTCCAGAGACAGACCAGAGACAGACCAGAGACAGACCAGAGACATACCAGAGACAGTCTACAAGACAGACCAGAGACAGACCAGAGACAGTCGACGAGACAGACCAGAGACAGGCCACAAGACAGTCCAGAGACAGACCAGGGACAGACCAGGGACAGACCACAAGACAGACCTCGAGACAGACCAGAGACAGACCACAAGACAGACCTCGAGACAGACCAGAGACAGACCACAAGACAGACCTCAAGACAGACCAGAGACAGACCAAAGCCAGTCCAGAGACAGACCAGAGACATTTCATGAGACAGACCACGAGACAGATCAGAGACAGACCAGAGACAGTCCAAGAGACAGACCAGAGACAGACCAGTGACAGACAGGAGAGAGTCCAGAGCCAGTCCATGAGACAGACCAGAGACAGACCAGAGCCAGACCAGACACAGACCAGAGACAGTCACGAGACAGACCAGAGACAGTTCACAAGACAGACCAGAGACAGTGCACGAGACAGACCAGAGCCAGACCAGACACAGACCAGAGACAGTCCACGAGACAGACCAGAGACAGTCCACAAGACAGACCAGAGACAGAACAGAGACAGAACAGAGACAGACCAGAGACAGACCAGAGACAGACAAGAGACAGACCTGAGACAGACCAGAGGCAGACCAGAGACAGACCACAGACAGTCCAGAAGACAGATCAGACACAGCCCATGAGCCAGGCCAGAGACAGTGCACGAGACAGACCAGAGAGAGTCTACGAGACAGACCAGAGACAAACCAGTGACAGTCCACGAGACAGACCAGACACAGTCTACGAGACAGAGCAGACACAGTCTACGAGACAGAGCAGACACAGTTCACGAGACAGAGCAGACACAGTTCACGAGACAGATCAGAGACAGACCAGAGACAGTCCATGAGACAGAACAGACACAGACCAGAGACAGTCCACGAGACAGACCAGAGACAGTCCACGAGACAGACCAGACCAGTCCAAGAGACAGACCAGAGACAGACCAGTGACAGATCAGAGACAGTCCACAAGACAGACCAGAGACAGTCCAAGAGACAGACCATGAGACAGACCAGAGACAGACCAGAGACAGTCAATGAGATAGACCAGTCATAGAGTCATAACGGCACAGAAGGAGGCCATTGGGCCCATCGAGTCCGTGCCGGCTCTCTGTAGAGCAAAGCAGTCAGTCCCATTACCTCGCTCTATCCCTGTAGCCCTGCAAGTTTATTTCCCTCAAGTACCTATCCAGTCTCCCCTTGAAAACATTGAGTGTCTCCGCTTCCACCACTTCCGTTGGCAGCGAATCCCAGGTCATCACCACTCGCTGTGTAAAAAAGTTTTTCCTCACATCCCCCCTGTATCACTTGCCCAAAACCTTAAATCTGTGTCCCCTAGTCCTTGTACCATCAACTAGTGGGAACAGCCTTTCCCCTGTCTAGCCTATCCAAACCCGTCATAATCTTGTACACCTCTATCAAATCACCCCGCAACCTCCTTTCCTCTAATGAAAACAAATCCAGCTTCTCCAACCTGTCCTTGTAGCTAAGATCCTCCATCCCCGGAACCATTCTGGTAAATCTCTTCTGCACCCTCTCAAGCGCCTTCACATCCTTCCTAAAGTGTGGTGGCCAGAACTGGACGCAATACTCCAGTTGTGGCCTAACCAGCGCTTTATAAAGGTTCAGCATAACTTCTCTAATTTTGTACTCAATACCTCTATTTATGAAGCGCAAGATCCCATGGGGGAAAAATTAGGTCGCGCCCCATTTGGGGCGCAAATATCGTCTGGACGCAAATATTAGCACCTGGCGCTAATTATCGCCACTGACTGGAAACTTCACTTTTACCGCCCCGGGAGGTGAGTGGAGCGCTAAATCAGGCGCTGCACACCTGTCTTAAGGCGCAAAGGCCGAGCAGTGAGGCGCTAACTCAGCGCGCGAGCGCAGCGCAGCTGCTGCCAGTTAGCGAGGGAACACAGACACACTGGCATCGGCCAGTTCTTAAGGCGGGGAAGAGGCCAACTTGCTCCCCAGCCACACCCTGCTCATTGCAGCCTTGAATCTCGGCCTGGAGAGACCTGTGAATCCATTTTGCTGCCAAGGATGGAGAGGGTGAGAGAACGAGCTCATCGCTTCACCGAGCGGGCCTTGGATGCTCTGGTTGGCGCGGTGGAGCGCAGAAGATGTATACTCTTCCCTGAGAGTGGCAGGAGGCCTTTGCCACGCGAGTACAGAAGAGTGTGGAGGGAGGTGGCTCAGAGCGTCTCCTCCAGGAGCATGGTGCCCAGGACCCATGTTCAATGCCGCAAAAAGTTCAACGACCTCACTCGGGTCGTCAGGGTGAGTGGCTTTTTCTCAATACCTCTCCATCCCTCCATCTCAACCTCACTCTATGGCCAGAGGGTCTTAAAACCCCAATGCACAACACTCATCCAACACCTATGGCCCTTTCATGAAACACACACACACATTCCACACTTTGCATACAGTAAGGGCTATTCACCTATGGGAGGCACATCAGGCAAGACCATGGCTGCATACAGTAAGGGCTATTCACCTATGGGAGGCACATCAGGCAAGACCATGGCTGTATATTTACTCAGATGCTGTCCTTTTTCTTGCAGGCCAAGCTGGCGCATAATCGGAGACAGCAGCAACGGACAGGTGAGGGCGGCCTCAGCTGCAACCCCTCAGCGATCTTGAGGAGCGCGTCCACAGGATTGTGGCAAGCCGGGTGATCGGTCCCGTCGCCACTGGAGACGCCGACCCCGTTCTGGACAGCAATGGTAAGGTCATCACCTTTTTGTCCTCTGTCCTTCCACTTGTCCCTCACAACACCAGCCTTTGACACTTTCAATCCAACTTGCTAACTCGCTGCACTTATTCCTCCCTTACTGCCACCCTGTCCTCACGCTAAAGCCACTCTTGTACCTCCCTGCTTTCAGATGGTGATTCACCAGCTGAGGAGACGGGCCCTGAAGCTGCCACTGGGAGTGAAGCTGCAGCCGAGGAGGAAGAGGAAGCCGGAGCATCAGTGCCACCCTCTCCCGAGGAAGCCCATGCCCACACTGGGAACACGCCTTCCCTGGAGGGGAGCAGGGGGGAAGGGTCTGATGAGGGTGAAGCTCCAGGACCCAGCGGGCTGCAGCAACGCCATGGGGGTAGGGAAGAACGGGGGCCTTCTCCCCAGAGGGAGAGTATGCCAGAGACTCCTACTGCAATGGACGCAGAGGAGGAGCGGCTGATCGCAGAAATGAACACCCAGGCGGTAGGCATGCACACTGAGCTCATGGGTGCAGTGGGAAGGGTGCCCGAATGCATTGAGTCACTGGCAAGGAGTGTGGAGCACTTCGCTGTAGCACAGGCGGATGCCACACTAACGCTTAGTGCTGCAATTCAGTCACTGACTGCCGTGATCCCATCTCTGACTGCTCTCATGCAGACTCAGATTGAGGCCACGCGAGCACTGACTGCTGCCAACCTCGATGGTTCGTTCACATGTCCCCGGGGCTCTCACCGTGCCGCAGCAGGCCAGCAACATGTGCTCCAGCAGATTGCTCCGGATGCTGAAGTGCTGCCCCGTGGGAGTGCCAGTGTGTCGGGCGAGCAGGGAGTTGCTGTCCTCTCTCACGATGACAGCATTCCTGCTGCCAACACTGTCACTTCTCCACTGCACTTGCCACCGCCTGTAGGACAGACTGCTGCCGCCCATGCAGAGTTGGTGCAGTCTGCAGCCGGGCCCTCCAGGCTCAGAACTGGTCGAGGCCGTCCTTCAGGGGCATCTGCAGTGTCAGGGTCTGACGATCAGCAGCCTTCCACCAGCCTTGCTGCAGCCACTGAGGTCCCATTACGGAGGAGCAGTAGGGTTAGAAGGGGGGAAGTGCGCAAGGGAAGGAGATCACCCTCGAAGGGCAAAAAGTAGGAGGTGTGACAAAATGCTGGTCATTTTTTTATTAAAGGCCGAGGTTCGTGGTCCAACTTTTGTTTAGTGTTTTGGACATTATCTCCAGGTTGTGAGAACCAGTTATGTTATTGACTGTTTTTTTGTGTTTATTTCTATGAGTTTGTCATGAGGAAATGACACACACAGAGTTTGTAAAATAAATAAGTTTTTGTATTCAAAATATACATGTTTGGTGTTTGGAATTATTGGTGCCTTGGCCGGCTTAGGGGTTGCGTGCTGGGTTCATTGATGTTGTTAGCAATGGCAGAAGCCATTTCCACAGCAGTGGCCCTAGAAGCGGCTTGCTATCAGCCGTTGACGGACGGCCCTTGCAGTTTCACCATTGTGGGCCGCCCTCCCGCCTTGGTGCTGCTGATGATCATCCTCCTCGTCCTCTTCCTCCTCTTCCTCCTCCTCCTCTGGTGGTGCTCCAAGGCCTGGTGGCATTGGCTGGGTCCTGACGATTGCCATGTTATGCAACATGCAGCACACAACTACGAAGTTGGATACTCGCTCAGGCGAGTACTGCAGGGCTCCTCCAGAATGGTCGAGACAGCGGAACCGTTGCTTCAGCACGCCGATTGTGCGCTCAATGATGTTCCTGGTAGCTTGATGGCTCTCATTGTACCGCAGCTCAGCAGGGGTGTTGGGCGTACGGAGCGGTGTCATCAGCCAGGTGCTCAATGGATACCCCTTGTCCCCGAGAAGCCAACCAACTGGCTGATGCGGTGCCTCGAAAAGTTCTGCCACAGTAGTCTGGCGCAGGATGAAAGCATCGTGGCAGCTGCCAGGATAGTGGGCATTGACAGCGAGTATCAGCTGTCTGTGGTCACAGACCAACTGAACATTCAAGGAATGGAACCCCTTTCTCTTCCGGAATTCCTCGGCATTCTCATGTGGAGCACGCAAAGCCACATGCGTGCAGTCAATGGCGCCCTGCACCATGGGGAAGCCCGCTATCCTCGCAAAGCCCAGAGCGCGGTCACGCTGCTTGTCTGGGGTCATGGGGAAAGAGATGAACTCTCGTCTCCTTTTAAAGAGGGCATTTGTGACCTGCCGGATGCAGCAATGCACCGCGAACTGGGAGATATTGGCGAGGTCCCCAGCAGCAGCTTGAAATGAGCCAGTAGCATAGAAGTTGAGAGCCACTGTGACCTTCACTGCCACCGACAGAGACGTCCTGGACCTCAGTTGAGGCTGCAGATCTGGCTGCAGCAGGTGGCAGAGCTCAGTGACCACCTCCTTGCTGAATCGCAGCCTTCGCAAACACAGCTCCTCAGACATATGAATGTAGGAGAGCTGTTCACGATATACCCTGGGAGGGTAAGCTCTCCTGTACATACGCCTGTTGGCCCTCCTCCGTCTGGCCATCATTGCCACTCTCTCTCTGCGTCTCTGTGTCCTCCGATTCAGCTGGAGCAGGACGACGCCCCCAATCAGTGCAGCCCCCATAGTCTCTTTGCAAGCAAAGTAATGAAGGACAGCAACCAAAGTAGCAGCGAAGTTAGGATCAGTAGGCAAAACTACCTCACAAAGCGTTGACTCAATGCAGAAGTCTCTCTTTCTCTCTCTCCGAATCTCTCTCTCTCTCTCAGAACGAGTGGTGCATAAATGTCAACCACAGAAAAAGACAGGAAGAGGCCCCCTTTAAATAGCACCCCCCCCAGCCCCACAGCGATTGATAGCGTTCCAGTCTTCCGGTCGTTGGATGCGCCAGGCGGTAAGGCAGGGGCGCCACTCAATTTCCGCTCCAGGGCGCCACAAGGGCGTTGCACCATGGAATGACTTCACAATCTGCGCGCGCAGGTGGTCGCGGCGGTAAAGTTTAGCGCCGCCGCACAATGTCTAGTTAAGTTCCCGAGCGGCGCAAACATCGCTGCGCCCGGGCGCTAGCGGCTTTGCGCCCCATTAGCGCCCTCTTAAGGCGCTAACGGGAGGCGCAACCAACTGAATTTTTACCCCCATATGCTTTGTTAACCACTCTCTCAATATGACCTGCCACCTTCAGGGACCTATGCGCATTAACTCCCAGGTCCCTCTGTCCCTGCACACACTTTAAAACTGCGCCATTAAGTGTATATTGCCTCTCCCTGTTCCTTCTGCCAAAATGCATCACCTCACACTTCTCTGTTTTAAATTCCATCTGCCACTTGTCTGCCCATTCTGCTAGCCTTTCTATGTCCTGTTGCAGTCGATTGGTATCATCATCACTGTTTGCCACCCCCCCAAGTTTGGTGTCATCGGCAAATTTAGAAATTCTACTCTGTATTCCAATATCCAGGTCATTTATATATATATCAAAAAAAGCAATGGCCCCAGCACTGACCCTTGGGGAACACCATTGACTACCATCCTCCAGTCTGACAAACAGCCATTTACCACAACTCGCTGTTTTCTGTCCTTAAGCCAATTTTTTATCCAAGCTGCCACTGACCCACCTATTCCATGAGCTTCAATTTTGTTAACCAGCCCTCTATGTGTTACTTTGTCAAACGCCTTCCGAAAATCCATATAGGCAACATCCATTGCATTCCCTTCATCAATCCTCCCTGTTACTTCATCAAAAAATTCAATTAGATTAGTCAAACACGATCTTCCTTTTACAAACCCGTGTTGGCTCTCCTTAATTAGCTTAAACCTCTCCAAATGCCCGTTAATGTTTTCCTTGATTATTGTTTCTAAAACTTTACCCACCACTGATGTTAAACTGACCGACCTGTAGTTATTAGGATTGTCCTTACACCTTTTCTTTAACAATAGTGTCACATTTGCCAGTTTCCAATCCTCAGGCACCTCCCCCACATCTAGGGAAGATTGGAAAATTATGGCAAGCCCTTCCGCTATCTGCTCCCCCAATTCCCTTAGCAACCTGGAATGCAAGCCATCTGGACCAGGCGACTTGTCCACTCAAAGCATACCCAACCTTTCTAGTACATCCTGTCTATCAATTTTCACCCCTTCCATTGCTTCTACCTTTTCCACTTCTGCCGATATTTTGTCAGCATTCACCTCCTTAGTAAACACCAATACAAAGTACTCATTGAGTATTCTAACCTTGCCTTGTGCCTCTAAGCATATATCACCTTCTTTGTCTCTAATAGGCCTCACCACGCCTCTTACTACCTGCTTACTGTTTACATGCCGGTAGAAGATTTTTGGGTTCCCTTTTATGTTAACCGCCATTCTACTCTCATATTCTCTCTCTGCCAATCTTATTTTCATCTTCACTTCCCCTCTCAACTTAATGTATTTGGTCTGGTTCTCCCTTGAAGAATTCACCTGACATGCATCATATACCCTCTTTTTTTGTTTCATCATCTTCTCTATCTCTCTCGTCATCCAAGGAGCCCTTGCTTTGGTTCCCTTACCCTTCCCTCTGGAATGTACCTAGTCTGTACTTGGAACATCTCTTCCTTAAACATCACCCATTGTTCTGTTACAGTTTTTCTTGTCAGTCTTTGGTTCCATTTTACCCTGGCTAGATCCTTTCGCATCCCATTGAAGTTAGCCTTTTTCCAGTTTAGAAGTTCCACTCTAGATTGTTCCTTGCTCCTCTCCATTGCTAATCTAAATCTTCTGATACAATGATCACTCGTACCCAAGTGTTCTCACACAGACACTTGGTCGACCTGGCTCACCTCATTCCCCAGCACCAGATCCAGCAATGTCTCCTTCCTAGTTGGGCCAAGAACATATTGGTCAAGGAAATTCTCCTGAACACATTTCAGAAATTCCTCCCCCTCCTTTCTCTTTACCCTAACATTATCCCAATCGATATTTGGGTAATTAAAGTTCCCCAATATCACCACTCTATAGCTCTAGCATATCTCTGTGATTTCCCTGCAGATTTGCTCTTCTACCTCCCTCTCACTATTTGGAGGCGTATAGAATACTCCCAATAGCGTGATCATACCCTTTTTGCTCCTCAACTCTAACCAATGGATTCTGTCCTTGTCCTCTCAAGAACATCCTCCCTTTCCAACACTACAATGTCTTCCTTAATCAGCGCTGCCACCCCACCTCCCTTTTTTCCTTTGCTATCTTTTCTGAACACCTTGTACCCTTGAATATTAAGTGCCCAGTCCTCACTGTTTTTAAGCCACGTTTCCGTTATTGCCACAACATCATATTGCCACATGGCTAACTGTGCTTGTAGCTCACCAACCTCATTCACCACACTTTGTGCATTTACGTACATGCATTCAAAACCCATTTTTGAATTTTTCGTAGTCTTTCTTAGTCTGCTCCTATCTAATATGGTACTACTACCGCCTCTAGTACTATCTTCTCTAGTACTATCCAACAGACTCACTCATTTATGCACCTTATTCATCTTTTCTACTCCTATATGCTGGTGCCCATCCCCCGTCAAGTTACTTTAAACACTCCCCAACAGCACTAACAAACCTCCCCATGAGAATATTGGTCCCGGCTCTGTTGAGGTGTAACCCGTCCGGCTTGTACAGGTCCCACCTTCCCCAGAAATGGTCCCAATGCCTCTGGAATCTAAAGCCCTCCCTCCTGCACTATCTCTCCAGCCACGCATTCATCTGTTCTATCCTCCTATTCCTGTACTCACTAGCACGTGGCACCGGGAGTAATCCGGAGATTACTACCTTTGAGGTCCTGCTTTTTAATCTCTCTCCTAGCTCCCTAAACTCTGCCTGCAGGACCTCATCCCTCTTTCTGCCTATGTCGTTGGTACCGATATGGACAATGACCTCTGTCTGTTCACCCTTCCCCACTCAGAGTGTCCTGCAGCCGCTCAGTGACATCCTTGCATACCATCCTGGAGTCATGTCTACAGCCGCAGAAACACCTGTCTGCTCCCCTAACTATCGAATCCCCAACTACTATTGCTCTTCCACTCTTCTTCCTCCCCACCTGTGCAGCTGAGCCACCCGTGATGCCGTGGACTTGACTCTGGCTGCTCTCCCCAGAGGAACCATCGCCATCACCAGTACTCAGAACAGAATACTGGTTGGAGAGCGCGATGCACTCCGGGGACTCCTGCACTATCTGCCTGGTCCTCCTCTTCTGTCTGGCAGTCACCCATTCCCTCTCTGCTTGCATACTCTTAAACTGCAGGGTGACCACCTCAAGAAATGTGCTATCCACGTAACTCTCAGCCTCGCGGATGCACCGCAGTGACTCCAGCTGCCGCTCAAGCTCCGAACCCCAGAGCTCGAGTTGCTGTAGCTGCACATGTGGTCGTTCAGGCTACGCGAAGCGTCCAGGACTTCCCACATGGGACAGGATGTGCACTCCACGGGACTGAGCTGCCCGGCCATGCCTGTATTTAATAGACTAAGAACTAACCGAGCAGAAATAAACTTAAAACTTAACAAAAAACACTCCCCAGCTACTGACCAATCAGCTCTTTCCCTCTATTTAATGGGCTATTAACTAACTTAGCAGAAATAAACTTATGAACTTAAAAAAATACACTCACCAGCTACTCACCAATCAACTCCTTCCCTTGTGCCAATGTCACTTCTTTTACTCTGACGTCACTTTTTCAAAAACTGCCTCTGTTGAGTTGCTGCCGTTCCTTTTAACTGCTTCGCTCTTGCTGTGCTCCCTCCAGGTCCGTTCCTTCTGGTCTCAGGCTCCTGCCACTCGGGATTGCTCCTTTTAACTGCTTCGCTCTCGCTGTGCTCCCTCCAGGTCCGTTCCTTCTGGTCTCAGGCTCCTGCCACTCGGGATTGCTCCTTTTAACTGTTCCGCTCTCGCTGTGGTGCCTCCCGGTTCGCTCCTTCCGGTCTCCAGACCAGAGACAGACCAGAGAATGTCCACGAGACAGACCAGAGACAGACCAGAGATGGTCCAAAAGATAGACCAGAGCCAGTCCATGAGACAGACTAAAGACAGACCAGAAACAGTCCAGAGACAGTTCCTCAGAGCACTGTCCTAGGCCCAAACATCTTCAGCTGCTTCATCAATGACCTTTCCTCCAACATAAGGTCAGAAATGGGGATGTTCGCTGATGACTGCACAGTGTTCAGCGCCATTGACAACTCCTCAGATAATGAAGCAGTCCATGCCCGCATGCAACAAGACCTGGCCGATGTTCAGGCTTGGGCTGATAAGTGGCAGGTAACATTCGCGCCACAGAAGTGCCAGGCAATGACTATCTCCAACAAGCGAGAGTCTAACCACCGCCCCTTGAAATTCAACGGTATTACCATTGCCGAAACCCCCACCATCAACATCCTGGGGGTCACCATTGACCAGAAACTTAACTGGACCAGCCACATAAATACTGTGGCAACAAGAACAGGTCAGAGGCTAGGTATTCTGCGGCGAGTGTCTCACCTCCTGACTCCCCAAAGCCTTTCCACCATCTACAAGGCACAAGTAAGGAATGTGATGGAATACTCTCCACTTGCCTGGATGAGTGCAGCTCCAACAACACTCAAGAAGCTTGACACCATCCAGGACAAAGCAGCCCGCTTGATTGGTACCCCATCCAGCACCTTAAACATTCACTCCCTCCACCACCAGCGTACCGTGGCTGCAGTGTGTACCATCTACAAGATGCACTGCAGCAACTCGCCAAGGCTTCTTCGGCAGCACCTCCCAAACCCGTGACCTCTTCCAGCAGGCGCATGGGAACACCACCACCTCCAAGTTCCTCTCCAAGTCACACACCATCCTGACTTAGAAGTATATCGCCGATCCTTCATCATTGCTGGGTCAAAATCCTGGAACTCCCTCCCTAACAGCACTGTGGGAGTACCTTCACCACACGGACTGCAGCAGTTCAAGAAGGCGGCTCACCACCACCGTCTCAAGGGCAATTAGGGATGGGCAATAAATGCTGGACTTGCCAGCGACGCCCACATCCCATATACGAATGAAAAAAAAGTCCAGAGACAGACCAGAGACAGTCCACGAGACAGATCAGAGACAGACCAGAGACATTCAACGAGACAGAACAGAGACAGACCAGAGACAGACCAGAGACAGACAGGAGAGAGTCCAGAGACAGTCCATGAGACAGACCATGAGTCAGACCAGAGACAGTCCAGAGACAGTCCTCAAGACAGACAGTGACAGACCACGAGACAGACCAGAGACAGTCCACACGACAGTCCCCGAGAAAGACCAGAGACAGACCACGAGACAGACCACGAGTCAGACCATGAGTCAGACCAGAGACAGTCCAAGAGACAGACCAGAGACAAACCAGGGACAGACCAGTTACAGACCAGAGACAGACCACGAGACAGTCCACATGACAAAACAGGGACAGACCATAGACAGACCTCGAAACAGACCATAGACAGACCAGAGACAGACCAGAGACAGTCCATGAGACAGACCAGGGACAGACCAGAGACAGACCACGAGACAAAACAGGGACAGACCAGGGACAGACCAGAGACAGACCTCAAGATGGACCAGAGACAGACCAGAAACAGACCAGAAACCGAGCAGAGACAGTCCACGAGACAGACCACGAGAAAGATCAGAGACAGACCACGAGACAGAACACGAGACAGACCAGAGACAGACCAGAGACAGACCACAGACAGACAAGAGACAGACCACAGACAGACCAGAGACAGTCCACGAGACAGTCCAGAGACAGTCCACAAGACAGTCCAGAGACAGATCAGAGACAGTCCACGCGACATTCCCCAGACAGACCTGAGACAGACCACGAGACAGACAAGAGACAGTCCACGAGACAGACCAGAGACAGACCATAGACAGACCATGAGACAGACCAGAGATAGACCAGAGACAGACCAGAGACAGTCCACGAGACAGACCAGAGACAGACCACCAGACAGACCAGAGAAAGTCCACCAGACAGACCAGAGACAGTCCACCAGACAGACCAGAGACAGTCCACGAGACAGACCAGAGACAGACCAGAGACAGTCCTCGAGACAGACAGTGACAGACCACGAGACGGACCAGAGACAGATCAGAGACAGTCCACACGACAGTCCCCGAGACAGACCAGAGACAGACCAGAGACAGACCAGAGACAGTCCACGAGACAGACCAGAGACAGACCAGAGACAGTCCACGCGACATTCCTCAGACAGACCAGAGACAGACCAGATACAGACCAGATACAGACCAGAGACAGACCAGAGACAGATCAGAGACAGTCCACACGACAGTCCCCGAGACAGACCAGAGACAGACCAGAGACAGACCAGAGACAGTCCACGAGACAGACCAGAGACAGACCAGAGACAGTCCACGCGACATTCCTCAGACAGACCAGAGACAGACCAGATACAGACCAGATACAGACCAGAGACAGACCAGAGACAGTCTACAAGACAGACCAGAGACAGACCAGAGACAGACTAGAGACAGTCCACGAAACAGACCAGAGACAGACCACGAGACAGACCTCAAGACAGACCAGAGACAATCTACGAGACAGACAAGAGACAGACCACGAGACAGTCCACGAGACAGTCCAAGAGACTGACCAGAGATAGTCCAAGAGACAGACCAGAGACAGACCAGAGACAGACCAGCGACAGACCAGCGACAGACCAGAGACAGACCAGAGACAGTCCAGAGACAGACCAGAGACAGATCAAACAGTCGACGAGACAAACCAGAGACAGTCCAGAGACAGACCAGAGACAGATCAAACAGTCGATGAGACAGACCAGAGACAGTCTAGGATACAAACCAGAGACAGACCAGAGACAGACCTGATACAGACCAGAGACAGTCCACGAGACAGACCAGAGACAAACCAGAGGCAGACCAGAGACAGACCAGAGATAGACCAGAGACAGATCAGAGACAGTGCACGAGACAGTCCAGAGACAGGCCTAGAGCAGCGAGGCGGCAGAGGCGGCGGACCTGCGAGGGAACAGAGGCGGCGAGCGGCGGTACTTAAGGTGAGCCCTGAGGCGGCTTACACATCCAGGTTCCGGGAGCCGGAAGCAAAAAGTATTCGTAGTGTGACGTCACCAAAAAGCAGGTAAGTGATTGGTTGGTGAGTGTTTTCTTTCTCAATTTTTCTAAACTTAAATTTTGTGGTTTCTACGGTCTCTTTGTGTAGCGGGGACTACTGTTAAGCAAGGGCCCTTGAGTATATCACGTAATTCCTGTGTAATTGTTGGGATCCATTTGATTTTAATTTAATTTTAATTAATAAATTAATTAAAGGGTAAGTCATGGCAGGACAGCTCGGTGCTGTGACATGCTCTTCCTGCACTATGTGGGAAATCAGGGACACTTCCTGTGTCCCTGACAACCATCTGTGCGGGAGGTGTATCCAGCTGCAGCTACTGACAGACCGCATTGCGACGCTGGAGCTGCAGATGGATGCATACTGGAGCATTCGCGATGCTGAGGACATCGTGGATAGCACGTTTAGGGAGTTGGTCACACCGCAGGTAAAGGGTGTACAGGCAGGAAGGGAATGGGTGACCACCAGGCAGAGTAATAGGCGCAGGCAGGTAGTGGCCATCCCCCTCTCAAACAGAGATACCGCTTTGGATATTGTTGAGGGAGATGGCTTATCAGGGGAAGACAGCAGCAGCCAACTTCCTAGCACCATAGGTGGTTCTGCTGCACAGGATGGGAGGAAAAAGAGTGGGAGAGCTATAGTGATAGGGGATTCTATTGTAAGGGGAATAGATAGGCATTTCTGCGGCCGCAAACGAGACTCCAGGATGGTATGATAGCAAAATACTGCGGATGCTGGAAATCTGAAATAACAACAGAAAACACTGGAAAAACTCAGCAGGCCAGGCAGCATCCGTGGAGAGAGAAAGAGATTGGGTGACCGCTTTGCGGAACACCTCCGTTCAGTCCGTAAGGGGGACCCCGAGCTCCCGGTGGCCTGTCACTTTAATTCACCGCTTCACTCCCACTCTGACCTCACCGTCCTCGGCCTATTACACTGTTCCACGGAAGCGCAGCGTAAGCTCGAGGAACAGCACCTCATCTTTCGTTTAGGCACGCTACAGCCCTCTGGACTCAATATCGAGTTCAACAATTTTAGATCATAACCTCAGCTCCAATCACATTTATATTTTATTTTTTCCACCCTTTTATTTGCCCCCCCCCACCTTTTTTTTCCTCCTAGAAGCTGGCAGCTGTCCTTCATTCTGCCAGTGGATTTCACACTTCATTCAGCCTTAATCTGTCACATTAACACCACCTCTAGCCTTGCATATCTCTTAATGTCTCTTAATGTCTCTTCATCTCCCCCTTTGTTCTTTTATCCCCTCCCCCTTTTCCCAGCTTTACTCTGGCCTTAAATCTATTTGATTTCCGGCTCTTCACAGTTCTGACGAAAGGTCATCGACCTGAAACGTTAACTCTCTTTCTCTCTCCACGGATGCTGCCTGGCCTGCTGAGTTTTTCCAGTGTTTTCTGTTGTTACTCCAGGATGGTATGTTGCCTCCTTGGTGCAAGGGTCAAGGATGTCTCAGAGCGGCTACAGAGCATTTTGGAAGGGGAGGGTGAACAGCCAGTTGTCGTGGTGCATATAGGTACCAACGATATAGGTAAAAAATGGGATGAGGTCCTAAAAGCAGAATATAGGGAGTTAGGAGGTAAATTAAAAAATAGGACCTCAAAGTTAGTAATCTCAGGATTGCTACCAGTGCCACATGCTAGTCAGAGTAGAAATAGAAGGATATTTCAAATGAATACGTGGCTAGAGGAATGGTGCAAGGGGGAGGGATTCAAATTCCTGGGGCATTGGAACCGGTTCTGGGGGAGGTGGGACCAGTACAAACCGGACGGTCTACACCTGGGCAGGGCCGGGACCAATGTCCTAGGGGGAGTGTTTGCTAGTGCTCTAGGGGAGGGTTTAAACTAAAATGGCAGGGGGTTGGGAACCTGAGCAGGGAGACAGAGGAAAGGGAAACAAGGATAGAAGCAAAAGATAGGAAGGAGAAAAACAAAAGTGGCAGTCAGAGAAAACAACGTTTTAAATCAAACATGGCCACAGTAAATACTAATTCTAATAGGTCTAAGAGCGTTAAAAAAACAAGCCTGAAGGGTTTTTTGTGTCTTAATGCAAGGAGCATTCGGAACAAGGTGGATGAATTAGCTGCGCAAATAGAGGTAAACGAATATGATTTGATTGGGATTACCGAAACATGGCTCCAGGTGGCCAAGGCTGGGAACTCAACATCCAGGGGTACTCAATATTCAGGAAAGATAGGCAAAAAGGAAAGGGAGGTGGGGTAGCATTGCTGGTTAAAGAGGGGATTAACACAATTGAAAGGAAGGATATTAGCTCTGATGATGTGGAATCTGTATGGGTTGAACTGAGAAATAACAAGGGGCAGAAAACGTTAGTGGGAGTGATATATAGACCTCCAAACAGTAATGCGGAGGTTGGGGATGGCATTAAAAGGGAAATTAGAGAAGCGTGCAATAAGGGCACAGCAGTCATCATGGGTGACTTTAATCTACATATAGATTGGGCTAACCAAATTAGTAACAATACTATGGAGGAGGAATTCCTGGAGTGTTTACGGGATGGTTTCCTGGACCAATATGTCGAGGAACCAACCAGAGATCAGGCCATCTTAGACTGGGTATTATGCAATGAGAAAGGATTAATTAGCAATCTTGTTGTGCGAGGCCCCTTGGGTCAGAGCGATCATAATATGATAGAATTCTTCATTAGGATGGAGAGTGAAGTAGTTTACTCAGAGACTAGGGTCCTGAATTTAAATAAAGGAAACTACGATGGT
Organism: Squalus acanthias; assembly: GCA_030390025.1. Taxonomy (NCBI): domain Eukaryota; kingdom Metazoa; phylum Chordata; class Chondrichthyes; order Squaliformes; family Squalidae; genus Squalus; species Squalus acanthias. The sequence goes on from CM059433.1 coordinate 104,372,521, forward strand.
ATGAGGTGCGAGTTGGGTAGGATTGATTGGGGAATGTCACTCAAAGGGTTGACGGTGGATAGGCAATGGCAAACATTCAAAGACCGCATGGACGAACTACAGAATTTGTTCATCCCAGTTTGGCATAAGAATAAAACAAAAAGGGTGACTCAACCGTGGCTAACAAGGGAAATTAGGGATAGCATAAGATTCAAGGAGAGGGCATATAAATTGGCCAGAAAAAGCAGTAACCCTGAGGATTGGGAGCAGTTTAAGATTCAACAAAGGAGGACAAAGGGATTAATTAAGAAGGGGGAAATAGAATACGAGAGTAAGCTTGCAGGGAACATAAAAACTGACTGTAAAAACTTTTATAGATATGTGAAGAGAAAAAGATTAGTGAAATCAAGCATAGGTCCCTTGCAGTCAGAATCAGGGGAACTTATAATGGGGAACAAAGAAATGTCAGACCAATTAAATACATATTTTGGTTCTGTCTTCACAAAGGAGGACACAAATAACCTCCCAGAGATGTTGGGGAACATAGGGTCTGATGAAAGGGAGGAACTGAAAGAAATCAGTATTTGTAGGGAAATGGTGTTCGGGAAATTGAAGGGATTGAAGGCCGATAAATCCCCAGGGCCTGATAATCTACATCCTAGGGTACTGAAGGAAGTGGCCCTAGAAATAGTAGATGCATTGCTGATCATCTTCCAACATTCGATAGAATCTGGAACAGTACCCATGGATTGGAGGGTAGCTAATGTTACCCCACTATTCAAAAAGGGTGGTAGAGAGAAAATGGGGAATTATAGACCTGACATCGGTAGTGGGGAAAATGCTAGAGTCCATTATAAAAGATGTAATAGCTGAGCACTTGGAAAACAGTGACCGGATCGGACAAAGTTAACATGGATTTACAAAAGGTAAATCATGCTTGACTAATCTACTGGAATTTTTTGAGGATGTAACTGGTAAAATAGATAAGGGAGAACCAGCGGATGTAGTGTATTTGGACTTCCAAAAGGCTTTTGATAAGGTCCCGCATAAGAGATTAGCGTGTAAAGTTAAGGCACATGGGATTGGGGGTAAGGTATTGACTTGGATAGAGAACTGGTTGGCAGACAGGAAGCAAAGAGTTGGAATAAACGGGTCTAGTGGGGCACTGCAGGGATCGGTCCTTGGACCCCAGCTATTCACAATATATATTAATGATCTAGACAAGGGAACTAGATGTAATATCTCCAAGTTTGCAGATTACACAAAACTGGGTGGGCGTGTGTGCTGCAAGGAGGATGCCGAGAAACTCCAGTATTATTTGGAAAGGTTGGGTGATTGGGCAGAAGCGTGGCAGATGCAATATAATGTGGATAAATGCGAGGTTATCCACTTTGGTGTCAAAAACAGAAAGGCAGATTATTATCTGAATGGCAATAGATTGGGAGAAGGGGAAGTGCAACGAGACCTGGGTGTCATTGTGCACCAGTCGCTGAAGGTAAGCATGCAGGTGCAGCAGGCGGTTAAGAAGGCAAATGGTATGTTGGCCTTCATAGCGAGAGGGTTTGAGTACAGGAACAAGGATGTCTTGCTGCAGTTGTACAGGGCCTTGGTGAGACCACACCTTGAGTACTGTGTGCAGTTTTGGTCGCCTTATCTGAAGAAGGATGTTCTTGCCATGGAAGGAGTTCAGCGAAGATTCACAAGGCTGATGCCTGGGATGGCAGGAATGACATATGAAGAGAGATTGGGCGATTGGGCTTATACTCGCTGGAGTTTAGAAGAATGAGAGGGGATCTCATTGAAACTTATAAAATTCTGACAGGACAGGACAAACTAGATGCAGGAAGGATGTTCCCAATGATCGGGGAGTCCAGAACCAGGGGTCACAGTCTAAAGATAAGGGGTAAGCCATTTAGAACAGAAATGAGGAGGAATTTCTTCACCCAGAGAGTGGTGAACCTGTGGAATTCTCTGCCACAGAAGGCAGTAGAGGCCAATTCATTAAATAGATTCAAGAAGGAGTTGGATATATTTCTTAAGGCTAAAGGGATCAAGGGATATGGGGAGAAAGCAGGGACAGGGTACTGAATTTGGATGATCAGCCATGGTCGCATTGAATGGCGGAGCAGGCTAGAGGGGCTGAATGGCCTACTCCTGCTCCTATCTTCTATGATTCTATGATTCGATGATTCAGTCCACAAGACAGACCAGAGACAGGTCATGAGACAGTCCAGAGACAGATCAGAGACAGTCCATGCGACAGACCAGCGACAGATCAGAGACAGTCCACGCGACATCCCCCAGACAGACCAGAGACAGTCCACGAGACAGACCAGAGACAGGCCACGAGACAGTCTAGAGACAGTCCTCGAGACAGACCAGTGACAGACCACGAGACGGACCAGAGACAGGCCACGAGACAGTCTAGAGACAGTCCTCGAGACAGACCAGTGACAGACCACGAGACGGACCAGAGACAGATCAGAGGCAGTCCACACGACAGTCCCCGAAACAGACCAGTGACAGAGCAGAGACAGACCAGAGACAGACCAGAGACAGTCCACGCAACATTCTCCAGACAGACCAGAGACAGACCAGAGAGAGTCCACAAGACAGACCAGGGACAGACCAGAGACAGACTTCGAGACAGACCAGAGACAGACCACGAGACAGATCTCAAGACAGACCAGAGACAGACCTCAAGACAGACCAGAGACAGACTAGAGACAGTCCAGGAGACCGACCAGAGACAGACCTCAAGACAGACGAGAGACAGACCAGAAACCAATCAGAGACAGTCCACGAGACAGACCACGAGACAGATCAGGGACAGACCAGAGACAGACCAAAGACAGACCACAAGACAGACCAGAGACAGACCGCGAGATAGACCAGAGACAGATCAGAGACAGTCCACGAGACAGACCAGAGACAGTCCACGCGACAGACCAGAGACAGACCACGAGACAGACCAGAGACAGTCCAACAGACCGACCAGAGACTGACCAGAGACTGACCAGAGACAGGCCAGAGACAGACCAGAGACAGACCAGAGACTGACCAGAGACTGACCAGAGACAGGCCAGAGACAGACCAGAGACAGCCATGAGACAGACCAGAGACAGACCAGGGACAGACCAGAGACAATCCACAAGACATTCCACGAGACAGACTAGAGATAGACCACGAGATAGACCAGAGACAGTCCATGAGACAGACCAGGGACAGACCAGAGACAGACTTCAAGACAGACCAGAGACAGACCTGATACAGACCAGAGACAGTCCACAAGACAGACCACAAGACAAACCAGAGACAGACTAGAGACAGACAAGAGACATTCCACGAGACAGACCAGAGACAGACCAGAGACAGTCCACGAGACAGACCAGAGACAGTCCACGAGATAGACCAGAGACAGATCAGCGACAGACCAGAGACAGATCAGAGACAGTTCACGTGACAGTCCCCGAGACAGACAAGAGGCAGTCCACAAGACAGACCACAAGACAAACCAGAGACAGACTAGAGACAGACCAGAGTCAGTCCACGCGACAGACCAGCAACAGATCAGAGACAGTGCACGTGACATTCCTCAGACAGACCAGAGACAGACCAGAGACAGACCAGAGACAGTCCACGAGACAGTCCCGAGACAATGCACGAGACAGTCCAGAGACAGTCCACGAGACAGTCCAGAGACAGTCCTCGAGACAGACTAGTGACAGACCACGAGACAGACCAGAGACAGACCAGGGACAGACAAGAGACAGTACATGAGACAGACCAGAGACATACCAGAAACATGCAACGAGACATACCAGAGACAGATCAGATACAGACCAGATACAGACCAGAGACAGTCCACAAGACAGACCCGGGACAGACCAGAGACAGACTTCGAGACAGACCTCAAGACAGACCAGCGACAGACCAGAGAAAGTCCACGAGACAGACAAGAGACAGTCTACGATACAAACCAGAGACAGACCAGAGACAGACCAGAGACACACCAGAGACACACCAGAGACACACCAGATACAGACCAGATGCAGACTAGAGAGAGACCAGAGACTGACCAGAAACAGTCCACAAGACAGACCAGGGACAGATCAAAGACATATCAGAGACCGATCAGAGACAGTTTATGAAACAGACCAGAGACAGTCCATGAGGCAGATCAGAGACAGTCCAAGAGACTGACCAGAGACTGACCAGAGACAGTCCAGAGACAGTCCAGAGACAGTCCACAAGACAGACCACAAGACAAACCAGAGACCGAGGATTTAAGGAACGGGAAGAGAGAGAGCGGCCCAAACTCACCGGCGGCAGCAGCGAGAGCGGCCCTGGGTGGAGACTGAGCGCAGAGACCAAGGATTTAAGGAGCGGGGAGAGAGAGAGCAGCCCAGACTCACCGGCGGCAGCAGCGAGAGTGGCCCTGGGTGGAGACTGAGCGCAGAGACCGAGGATTTGAGGAGCGGGGAGAGAGAGAGAGCAGCCCAGACTCACCGGCGGCAGCAGCGAGAGCGGCCCTGGGTGGAGACTGAGCGCAGAGACCGAGGATTTGAGGAGTGGGGAGAGAGAGAAGTAAAAAGTAATCGAAGTGTGACGTCACCAGAAAGTAGGTAAGTGATTGGTTGGTGAGTATTTCTCTCTTTCTCGCTTTTTTCCAAACTTCAATTTTGTGGTTTAAAGTTTCTAGGGTCTCTGTTGTGTAGCAGGGAGTGCTAGTAAACAATGGCCTTTGAGTATATCATTTAATTGTAGTGTAATGAGTGGTATTGATTTGATTTAATTTAAGTTGAATTAATTAAAGGGTAAGTCATGGCAGCACAGCTTGGCCCCGTGGCATGCTCCTCCTGCACTATGTGGGAAATCAGGGACAATTCCTGTCTCCCTGACGACCATGTGTACGGGAAGTGTATCCAGCTGCAGCTACTGGCAGACCGCATTGCGGCGCTGGAGCTGCGAATGGATACATACTGGAGCATTCGCGATGCTGAGGACATCGTGGATAGTACGTTTAGGGAGTTGGTAACACTGCAGGTAAAGGCTGCACAGGCAGGAAGGAAATGGGTGCCCGCCAGGCCGAGTAGTAGGCGCAGGCAGGAAGTGCAGGGGTCCCCTGTGGCCATCGCCCTCTCAAACAGATATACCGCTTTGGATATTGTTGGAGGAGATGGCTTATCGGGGGAAGGCAGCAGTAGCCAACTTTCTGGCACCATGGGTGGTTCTGCTGCATAGGGCGGGAGGAAAAAGAGCGGGAGAGCTATAGTGATAGGGGATTCTATTGTAAGGGGAATAGATAGGCGTTTCTGTGGCCGCAAACGAGACTCCAGGATGGTATGTTGCCTCCCTGGTGCAAGGGTCAAGGATGTCTCGGAGTGGCTGCAGGGCATTCTGGAGGGGGAGGGTGAACAGCCAGCTGTCGTGGTGCATATAGGTATCAACGATATAGGTAAAAAAACGGGATGAGGTCCTAAAAGCTGAATATAGGGAGTTAGGAGGTAAATTAAAAAATAGGACCTCAAAGGTAGTAATCTCAGGATTGCTACCAGTGCCACGTGCTAGTCAGAGTAGAAATAGAAGGATATTTCAGGTGAATACGTGGCTAGAGGAATGGTGCGAGGGGGAGGGATTCAAATTCCTGGGACATTGGAACCGGTTCTGGGGGAGGTGGGACCAGTACAAACTGGACGGTTTGCACCTGGGCAGGACCGGGACCGATGTCTGTTGGGGAGGGTTTAAACTAAAATGGCAAGGGGTTGAGAACCTGTGCAGGGAGACAGAGGAAAGGGAAGCAAGGATAGAAGCAAAAGACAGGAAGGAGAAAAGCAAAAGTGGAAGGCAGAGAAATCAAGTGTGTAAATCAAACAGGGCCACAGTAATTAATAATTCTAAAAGGACTAAGAGTGTTAAAAAAACAAGCCTGAAGGCTTTGTGTCTTAATGCGAGGAGCTTCGTAATAAGGTGGATGAATTAGCTGTGCAAATAGATGTAAACGGATATGATATAATTGGGATTACGGAGACATGGCTCCAGGGTGACCAAGGCTGGGAATTCAATATCCAGGGGTATTCAATATTCAGGAAGGACAGGCAAAAAGGAAAAGGAGATGGGGTAGCATTGCTGGTTAAAGAGGAGATTAACACAATAGTAAGGAAGGATATTAACTCTGATGATGTGGAATCTGTATGGGTAGAGCTGAGAAATACCCAGGGGCAGAAAATGTTAGTGGGAGTTGTATACAGACCCCCAAACAGTAATGCTGAGGTTGGGGATGGCATTAAACAGAAAATTAGAGACACGTGCAATAAGGGCATAGCAGTTATCATGGCTGACTTTAATCTATATATAGATTGGGCTAACCAAATTAGTAACAATACTGTGGAGGAGGAATTCCTAGAGTGTATACGGGATGGTTTCCTGGACCAATATGTCGAGGAACCAACTAGAGATCAGGCCATCTTAGACTGGGTATTATGTAATGAGAAAGGATTAATTAGCAATCTTGTTGTGCGAGGCCCCAAGGGGAGGAGCGATCATAATATGATAGAATTCTTCATTAAGATGGAGAGTGAAGTAGTTGACTCAGAGACTAGGGTCCTGAATTTAAATAAAGGAAACTATGATGGTATGAGGCGCGAGTTGGCTAGGATGGATTGGGGAACGTTACTTAAAGGGTTGACGGTGGATAGGCAATGGCAAACATTTAAAGATCACATGGATGAACTACAGAATTTGTTCATCCCTGTCTGGCATAAAAATAAAAAACAAAAAAGGTGGCGCAACCGTGGCTAACAAGGGAAATTAGGGATAGCATAAGATCCAAGGAGAGGACATATAAATTGGCCAGAAAAAGCAGCAAACCTGAGGATAGGGAACAGTTTAGGATTCAGCAAAGGAGGACAAAAGGATTAATTAAGAGGGGGAAAATAGAGTATGAGAGTAAGCTTGCAGGGAACATAAAAACTGACTGTAAAAGCTTCTATAGATATGTGAAGAGAAAAAGATTGGTGAAGTCAAGCGTAGGTCCCTTGCAGTCAGAATCAGGGGAATTTATAATGGGGAACAAAGAAATGGCCGATCAATTAAATACATACTTTGGTTCTGTCTTCACAAAGGAGGACACAAATAACCTCCCAGAGATGTCGGGGAAAATAGGGTCTAATGAGAGGGAATAACTGAATGAAATCAGTATTTGTAGGGAAATGGTGTTAGGGAAATTGACGGGATTGAAGGCCGATAAATCCCCAGTGCCTAATAATCTACATCCTAGGGTACTTAAGGAAGTGGCCCTAGAAATAGTAGATGCATTGCTGGTCATCTTCCAAAATTCTATAGACTCTGGCACAGTTCCCATGGATTGGAGGGTAGCTAATGTAACCCCACTATTTAAAAAAGGTGATAGAGAGAAAACAGGGAATTATAAACCGGTAAGCCTGATATCGGTAGTGGGGAAAATGCTAGAGTCCATTATAAAAGATGTAATAGCTGAGCACTTGGAAAACAGTGACAGGATCGGACAAAGTCAACATGGATTTACAAAAGGTAAATCGTGCTTGACTAATTTACTGGAATTTTTTGAGGATGTAACTGGTAGAATAGATAAGGGAGAACCAGTGGATGTGGTGTATTTGGACTTTCAGAAGGCTTTCGATAAGGTCCCGCATAAGAGATTAGCGTGCAAAGTTAAAGCACATGGGATTGGGGGTAAGGTATTGACTTGGATAGAGAACTGGTTGGCAGACAGGAAGCAAAGAGTTGGAATAAATGGGTCTTTTTCCGAGTGGCAGGCAGTGACTAGTGGGGCACTGCAGGGATCGGTGCTAGGACCCCAGCCATTCACAATATATATTAATGATCTAGACGAGGGAACTAGATGAAATATCTCCAAGTTTGCAGACGACACAAAGCTGGGTGGGCGTGTGTGCTGTGAGGAGGATGCCGAGAAACTCCAGTATGATTTGGACAAGATGGGTGATTGGGCAGATGCATGGCAGATGCAGTATAATGTGGATAAATGCGAGGTTATCCACTTTGGTGGCAAAAACAGGAAGGCAGATTATTATCTGAATGGCAATAGATTGGGAGAAGGGGAAGTGCAACGAGACCTGGGTGTCCTTGTGCACCAGTCGCTGAAGGTAAGTATGCAGGTGCAGCAGGCGGTTAAGAAGGCAAATGGTATGTTGGCCTTCATAGCGAGAGGATTCGAGTACAGGAGCAAGGATGTCTTGCTGCAGTTGTACCGGGCCTTGGTGAGACCACACCTTGAGTATTGTGTGCAGTTTTGGTCGCCTTATCTGAAGAAGGATGTTCTTGCCATGGAGGGAGTCAGCGAAGATTCACCAGACTGATACCTGGGATGGCAGGAATGACGTATGCGGAGAGATTGGGTCGATTGGGCTTATATTCGTTGGAGTTTAGAAGAATGAGGGATCTCATTGAAACTTATAAAATTCTAACAGGACTAGACAGACTAGATGCAGGAAGGATGTTCCCGATGGCGGGGGAGTCCAGAAACAGGGGTCACAGTCTAAAGGTAAGGGGTAAGCCATTTAGGACAGAGATGAGGAGGAATTTCTTCACCCAGAGAGTGGTGAACCTGTGGAATTCTCTACCACAAAAGGCAGTTGAGGCCAATTCATTAAATATATTCAAGAAGGAGTTAGATATATTTCTTAAGGCTAAAGGGATCAAGGGATATGGGGAGAAAGCAGGGACAGGGTACTGAATTTGGATGATCAGCCATGATCTCGTTAAATGGCGGAGCAGGCTCGAGGGGCCGAATGGCCTACTCCTGCTCGTTTCTTCTATGTTTCTATGTTTCTATGAGACAGACTACAGACAGATCAGAGACAGTCGACGAGACAGACTAGAGACATTCCACGAGACAGACCAGAGACAGACTAGAGACAGACCAGAGACAGTCCATGAGACAGACAAGAGACAGTCCATGAGACAGACCAGAGACAGTCCATGAGACAGACCAGAGACAGTCCATGAGACAGACCAGAGACAGTCCATGAGACAGATCAAAGACAGTCCATGAGACAGACCAGAGACAGTCCATGAGACAGACCAGAGACAGTCCATGAGACAGATTAGCGACAGTCCACAAGACAGACCACAAGACAAACCAGAGACAGACTAGACAGACCAGAGACAGACCAGAGACAGTCCATGAGACAGACCAGAGACAGACCAGAGACAGTCCACGAGACAGGCCACGAGACAGTCCTCGAGACAGACCAAAGACAGTCCATGAGACAGATTAGCGACAGTCCACAAGACAGACCACAAGACAAACCAGAGACAGACTAGAGACAGACCAGTGACAGGCCACGAGACAGACCAGAGACAGACCAGAGACAGACCAGAGACAGTCCATGAGACAGACCAGAGACAGACCAGAGACAGTCCACGAGACAGGCCACGAGACAGTCCTCGAGACAGACCAGAGACAGTCCTCGAGACAGTCCAGAGACAGTCCAGAGACAGTCCTCGAGACAGACCAGTGACAGGCCACCAGACAGACCCAGTGACAGACCACGAGACAGACCAGAGACAGATCAGAGACAGTCCACGCGACAGTCCCCGAGACAGACCAGAGACAGACCAGAGACAGACCAGAGACAGACCACGTGACATTCCTCAGACAGACCAGAGACAGTCCACGAGACAGTCCCGAGACAATGCATGAGACAGTCCAGAGAACAGTCCTCGAGACAGACCAGAGACAGTCCTCGAGACAGACCAGAGACAATCCTCGAGACAGACCAGAGACAGTCCTCGAGACAGTCCAGAGACAGTCCTCGAGACAGACCAGTGACAGACCACGAGACAGACCAGTGACAGACCACGAGACAGACCAGAGACAGTCCAGAGACAGACAAGAGACAGTCCCCGAGACAGACCAGAGACAGACCAGAGACAGACAAGAGACAGTCCACGAGACAGACAAGTGATATACCAGAAACATGCAACGAGACAGACCAGAGACAGTTCATGAGACATACCAGAGACAGTCTACGATACGAACCAGAGACAGATCAGAGACAGACTTCGAGACAGACCTCAAGACAGACCAGAGACAGACCAGAGAAAGTCCACGAGACAGACCCGGGACAGACCAGAGACAGACTTCGAGACAGACCTCAAGACAGACCAGAGACAGACCAGAGAAAGTCCACGAGACAGACCCGGGACAGACCAGAGACAGACTTCGAGACAGACCTCAAGACAGACCAGAGACAGACCAGAGAAAGTCCACGAGACAGACAAAAGACAGTCCAGTCTTCGATACAAACCAGAGACAGACCAGAGACACACCAGAGACAAACCAGGGACAGACCACGAGACAGACCAGAGACAGTCCAAGAGACAGATCAGAGACAGACCAGAGACAAACCAGAGAAAGTCCACGAGACAGACCCGGGACAGACCAGAGACAGACTTCGAGACAGACCTCAAGACAGACCAGAGACAGACCAGAGACAGACTATGAAACAGACCAGAGACAGACCAGAGACAGACCACGACAGTCCAGAGACAGACCGCGAGACAGACCAGAGACAGTCCAAGAGGCAGACTCCGAGACAGACCTCAAGACAGACCAGAGACAGACCAGAGACAGACCTCAAGACAGACCAGAGACAGACCAGAGATAGACCAGAGACAGACTCCGAGACAGACCTCAAGACAGACCAGAGACAGACCAGAGACAGACCAGAGACAGACCTGATACAGACCACAGACAGACCAGAGACAGTCCAGAGACAGTCCACAAGACAGACCAGAGACAGACCAAAGACAGTCCACGAGACAGATCAGAGACAGTCCACATGACACTCCCCGAGACAGACCAGAGATAGACCACGAGACTGTCCACAAGACCGTCCCAGAGACAGTCCAGAGCCAGTCCAGTGACAGGCCACGAGACAGACCAGAGACAGATCAGAGACAGAACAGAGACAGACCAGTTACAGACCAGAGACAGATCAGAGACAGACGAGAGACAGTCCATGAGACAGACCAGAGACAGTCCACGAGACAGACCAGAGACAGACCAGAGAATGACCAGATGAACGCCACGCAGGATGTCGATGGATTATTAACCTCTCAGTCTCCCGAAGCAGGTAAATTGACCATACTGAGTTTCAAATTGTACCACTGACTTTAAGGCAAAATGTAGCTCCATCAGTAAAACATGTTGGGGGAAAAATTCAGGTCGCGCCCCATTTGGGGCGCAAATATCGTCTGGACGCAAAAATTAGTGCCTGGCGCTAATTATCGCCACTGACTGGAAACTTCACTTTTACCGCCCCGGGAGGTGAGTGGAGCGCTAAATCAGGCGCTGCACACCTGTCTTAAGGCGCAAAGGCCGAGCAGTGAGGCGCTAACTCAGCGCGCGAGCGCAGCGCAGGTGCTGCCAGTTAGCGAGGGAACACAGACACACTGGCGCCGGCCAGTTCTTAAAGGGGGGGGGGGGGCATCTTGCTCCCCAGCCACACCCTGCTCATTGCAGCCTTGAATCTCGGCCTGGAGAGACCTGTGAATCCATTTTGCTGCCAAGCATGGAGAGGGTGAGAGAACGAGCTCATCGCTTCACCGAGCGGGCCTTGGATGCTCTGGTTAGCGCGGTGGAGCGCAGAAGATGTATACTCTTCCCTGAGAGTGGCAGGAGGCTTTTGCCACGCGAGTACAGAAGAGTGTGGAGGGAGGTGGCTCAGAGCGTCTCCTCCAGGAGCATAGTGCCCAGGACCCATACTCAATGCCGCAAAAAGTTCAACGACCTCACTCGGGTCGTCAGGGTGAGTGGCTTTTTCTCAATACCTCTCCATCCCTCCATCTCAACCTCACTCTATGGCCAGAGGGTCTTAAAACCCCAATGCACAACACTCATCCAACACCTATGGCCCTTTCATGAAACACACACACACATTCCACACTTTGCATACAGTAAGGGCTATTCACCTATGGGAGGCACATCAGGCAAGACCATGGCTGTATATTTACTCAGATGCTGTCCTTTTTCTTGTAGGCCAAGCTGGCGCATAATAGGAGACAGCAGCAACGGACAGGTGGAGGGCAGCCTCAGCTGCAACCCCTCAGCGATCTTGAGGAGCGCGTCCACAGGATTGTGGCAAGCCGGGTGATCGGTCCCGTCGCCACTGGAGACGCCGACCCCATTCTGGACAGCAATGGTAAGGTCATCACCTTTTTGTCCTCTGTCCTTCCACTTGTCCCTCACAACACCAGCCTTTGACACTTTCAATCCAACTTGCTAACTCGCTGCACTTATTCCTCCCTTACTGCCACCCTGTCCTCACGCTAAAGCCACTCTTGTACCTCCCTGCTTTCAGATGGTGATTCACCAGCTGAGGAGACGGGCCCTGAAGCTGCCAGTGGGAGTGAAGCTGCAGCCGAGGAGGAAGAGGAAGCCGGAGCATCAGTGCCACCCTCTCCCGAGGAAGCCCATGCCCACACTGGGAACACGCCTTCCCTGGAGGGGAGCAGGGGGGAAGGGTCTGATGAGGGTGAAGCTCCAGGACCCAGCGGGCTGCAGCAACGCCATGGGGGTAGGGAAGAACGGGGGCCTTCTCCCCAGAGGGAGAGTATGCCAGCGACTCCTACTGCAATGGACGCAGAGGAGGAGCGGCTGATCGCAGAAATGAACACCCAGGCGGTGGGCATGCACACTGAGCTCATGGGTGCAGTGGGAAGGGTGCCCGAATGCATTGAGTCACTGGCAAGGAGTGTGGAGCACTTCGCTGTAGCACAGGCGGATGCCACACTAACGCTTAGTGCTGCAATTCAGTCACTGACTGCCGTGATCCCATCTCTGACTGCTCTCATGCAGACTCAGATTGAGGCCACGCGAGCACTGACAGCTGCCAACCTCGATGGTTCGTTCACATGTCCCCGGGGCTCTCACCGCGCCACAGCAGGCCAGCAATCTGTGCTCCAGCAGATTGCTCCGGATGCTGAAGTGCTGCCCCGTGGGAGTGCCAGTGTGTCGGTCGAGCAGGGAGTTGCTGTCCTCTCTCACGATGACAGCATTCCTGCTGCCAACACTGTCACTTCTCCACTGCACTTGCCACCGCCTGTAGGACAGACTGCTGCCGCCCATGCAGAGTTGGTGCAGTCTGCAGCCGGGCCCTCCAGGCCCAGAACTGGTCGAGGCCGTCCTTCAGGGGCATCTGCAGTGTCAGGGTCTGACAATCAGCAGCCGACAATCAGCAGCCTTCCACCAGCCTTGCTGCAGCCACTGAGGTCCCATTACGGAGGAGCAGTCGGGTTAGAAGGGGGGAAGTGCGCAAAGGAAGGAGATCACCCTCGAAGGGCAAAAAGTAGGAGGTGTGACAAAATGCTGGTCATTTTTTTATTAAAGGCCGAGGTTCGTGGTCCAACTTTTGTCTAGTGTTTTGGACATTATCTCCAGGTTGTGAGAATCAGTTATGTTAATGACTGTTTTTTTGTGTTTATTTCTATGAGTTTGTCATGAGGAAATGACACACACAGAGTTTGTAAAATAAATAAGTTTTTGTATTCAAAATATACATGTTTGGTGTTTGGAATCATTGGTGCCTTGACTGGCTTAGGGGTTGCGTGCTGGGTTCATTGATGTTGTTAGCAATGGCAGAAGCCATTTCCACAGCAGGGGCCCTAGAAGCGGCTTGCTATCAGCCGTTGACGGACGGCCCTTGCAGTTTCACCATTGTGGGCCGCCCTCCCGCCTTGGTGCTGCTGATGATCATCCTCCTCGTCCTCTTCCTCCTCTTCCTCCTCCTCCTCTGGTGGTGCTCCAAGGCCTGGTGGCATTGGCTGGGTCCTGACGATTGCCATGTTATGCAACATGCAGCACACAACTACGAAGTTGGATACTCGCTCAGGCGAGTACTGCAGGGCTCCTCCAGAATGGTCGAGACAGCGGAACCGTTGCTTCAGCACGCCGATTGTGCGCTCAATGATGTTCCTGGTAGCTTGATGGCTCTCGTTGTACCGCAGCTCAGCAGGGGTGTTGGGCGTACGGAGCGGTGTCATCAGCCAGGTGCTCAATGGATACCCCTTGTCCCCGAGAAGCCAACCAACTGGCTGATGCGGTGCCTCGAAAAGTTCTGCCACAGTAGTCTGGCACAGGATGAAAGCATCGTGGCAGCTGCCAGGATAGTGGGCATTGACAGCGAGTATCAGCTGTCTGTGGTCACAGACCAACTGAACATTCAAGGAATGGAACCCTTTCTGTTCCGGAATTCCTCGGCATTCTCATGTGGAGCACGCAAAGCCACATGCGTGCAGTCAATGGCGCCCTGCACCATGGGGAAGCCCGCTATCCTCGCAAAGCCCAGAGCATGGTCACGCTGCTTGTCTGGGGTCATGGGGAAAGAGATGAACTCTCGTCTCCTTTTAAAGAGGGCATTTGTGACCTGCCGGATGCAGCAATGCACCGTGAACTGGGAGATATTGGCAAGGTCCCCAGCAGCAGCTTGAAATGAGCCAGTAGCATAGAAGTTGAGAGCCACTGTGACCTTCACTGCCACCGACAGAGACGTCCTGGACCTCAGTTGAGGCTGCAGATCTGGCTGCAGCAGGTGGCAGAGCTCAGTGACCACCTCCTTGCTGAATCGCAGCCTTCGCAAACACAGCTCCTCAGACATATGAATGTAGGAGAGCTGTTCACGATATACCCTGGGAGGGTAAGCTCTCCTGTACATACGCCTGTTGGCCCTCCTCCGTCTGGTCATCATTGCCACTCTCTCTCTGCGTCTCTGTGTCCTCCGATTCAGCTGGAGCAGGACGACGCCCTCATTCAGTGCAGCCCCCATAGTCTCTTTGCAAGCAAAGTTATGAAGGACAGCAACCAAAGTACCAGCGAAGTTAGGATCAGTAGGCAAAACTACCTCACAAAGCGTTGACTCAATGCAGAAGTCTCTCTTTCTCTCTCTCCGAATCTCTCTCTCTCTCTCAGAACGAGTGGTGCAAAAATGTCAACCACAGAAAAAGACAGGAAGAGGCCCCCTTTAAATAGCGCCCCCCCAGCCCCACAGCGATTGATAGCGTTCCAGTCTTCCGGTCGTTGGATGCGCCAGGCGGTAAGGCAGGGGGCGCCACTCAATTTCCGCTCCGGGGCGCCACAAGGGCGTTGCACCATGGAATGACGTCACAATCTGCGCACGCAGGTGGTCGCAGCGGTAAAGTTTAGCGCCGCCGCACAATGTCAAGTTAAGTTCCCGAGTGGCGCAAACATCGCTGCGCCCGGGCGCTAGCGGCTTTGCGCCCCATTAGCGCCCTCTTAAGGTGCTAACAGGAGGCGCAACCAACTGAATTTTTCCCCGTTGTATTCTAATGTTAATAAAACCAATTTGTTAAAAAAGTTTAAAGCCTTGGTTGATTTTACCTCTGATTACATGAAGAGAGTTTCTTTAAAAACCCTACAATGGACTGTAAAGGTTTTCAGGAGTAAATTGTGCAGTGAGTGAAAGAAAGAAGTCTAAAAAAGTGACTTTACACATCACTTATTTTAAATTGAGACATACGCAGACTTCTTTAAATAGCTTCAGCTGATGTAACAAATAGTAGCTTTCCTTTTTTTCAAAGATTGCAATCAATCATATAAGCAAGCTCCAGGCTAATACAATATTAATTGAGCTATTCTATTTTAAAAGTAATATCAGCTTCCTCTTTTCAATAATTGAAAATCATTGCAGAAGAACATAGGAAATAGGAGCAGGAGTAGGCCATACAGCCCATCGAGTCTGCTCCACCATTCATTAAGAACATGGCTGATCTTCTAGCTCAACTCCACTTTCCCATCCTATATCCTTTGATTCCCTTACTATTACAACAAGCGATTAAACACATGAGGAATTATGCCATAATGTCACAATGTTGAGGAAAATTGAAGAAAATTCTTTGATGGGCTAGTTGCATACCAGGCTTTGCTTCCCCCCTCCCCAAAATGTTCCTCAACTTTAGATTCTATTTCACAATCATTTACAGGAGTCAGCAGATAAAGCTCTTTAACTAGCTCTATTGAAGTGAGTGATGGAGGTTTATTTCACCTCTAGATTCCCCCCACTCCACCCCACCCCCATGGGAGAGCAATTGTGTGAATTTGTGTCCCATTGCGCTGTTCCATAGCATACACAAAAATATTTCACCATCACGATAGCTACAGATGGGGGAGTCTATTTGGTCCATCTAGTTCATCCATTTGGAAAGGAGCTGGATTCTCCTTTTCAAGGCAGAGTTCCGGTGGCGTAGGACTTCTACTCACTTCTCCAAATCTGACCCAACCCCAACCCATGTCTTTGGGTCAAGGGTCATCTGACATGCACAACGGGCTCCTGGCGGAATTCCTCCCCAAGAGGGAGCCCGCCAGTGCAAAGAAAGAAAACCCGGTGGTGTTGCAGAGATTTTAGGCAGGATCACGGAGGAAAATCCAGTCCCTTATGTCTCAGCGACTAATCGCTTCTTACACGGTTCCAGGTTTTCTGCCTCCACTACTGCACCCTGAAGTCTATCCACGCATGGATAATGTTTTGTGTAAAGAACTACTTCCTGACAGTTTGCCTTTTACTAATTTGAACCTGTGCTGCCTTGTGGTTTGGCTTGAAGTAGTGTTGCAGATTTAGCTTTACTGTCCCATTTACTAATTTAAATACCTCTATGTGGCCTTCTCTTAGGCGGTTCCTTTCGAAGTTGAACAACCTAAGTTTGTCCAGTCTTTCCTTAAAGTCAGTGTTCTGATGCAAGAGATCAGTCTTGTAGGAATAAATACAAATAGAATTGGCTATTTGGCACATCAACTCTCCTCCACCGTACTGTTAGCCATGGCAGCTGTATTACCTTTCGCCCAATTCCTTTTTCATACCCATTAATACCCTTACATCTCCAGTAAGTATTCACTTCCCTTTTAAACATCTTAATTGATTTTGCATCTATGGTCTTCTGAGGCAGTGCATTCCACATCCTGACAATCCTTTGTACATAAGAACATAAGAAATAGGAACAGGAGTAAGCCTCGAGCCTGCTCCACCATTCAATAAGATCATGGCTGATCATCCACCTCAACTCTACTTTCCTGCCCGATCTCCATATCCCTTGATTCCCTTAGAGTCCAAAAATCTATCTATCTCAGCCTTGAATATACTCAAAGACTCAGCATCCACAGCCCTCAGGGGCAGAGGATTCCAAAGATTCACAACCCTCTGAGTGAAGAAATTCCTCCTCATCTCAGTCTTAAATGGCCTACCCCTTATCCTGAGACTATGCCCCCTAGTTCTAGACACTCCAGCCAGGGGAAACAACCTCTCAGCATCTACCCTGTCAATCCCCTTCAGAATCTTGTATGTTTCAGTGAGATCACCTCTCATTCTTCTAAACTCCAGAGAGTATAGGCCCATTCTACACAATCTCACATCATAGAACAGCCCTCTCATCCCAGGAATCAATCTAGTGAACCTTTGTTGCACCGCCTCCAAGGCAAGTATATCCTTCCTTAGATAAGGAGACCAAAACTGTGCACAGTACTCCAGGTGTGGTCTCACCAAGGCCATGTACAATTGTAGCAAGACTTCCTTACTCTTATAATCCAACCCCCTTGCAATTAAGGCCAACATGCCATTTGCAGCTGTCCTTCATTCTGCCAGCGCAATTCACACTTCGTCTAGAGCCATCCTTTGTTCCTTAACCTGTCCCATTACCACCTCCTCTTGCCTTGAATATCCCTTAATGTCTCTCAATGTCTCTTAATCTCTCCTGCTTTCTATCCTATCACTGACCTTCCCTTTTGTTCTTTCATCCCCTCCCCTTTTTCCCAGCCCCTAAACTTGCTTTAAAATCTATTCCATTTCCTGCTTTTTTCCAGTTCTGACAAAAGGTCTTCGACCTGAAACGTTAACTCTGTTTCTCTCTCCACGGATGCTGCCTGGCCTGCGAATTTTTCCAGCATTTTCTGTTGCCATTTGCCTTCCTTATTGCTGGCTGTACCTGCATGCTAGCATTCTGTGTGTCTTGCACGAGGACACCCAAATCTCTCTGAACACCAACATTTAAAAGTTTCTCACCATTTAAAAAATATTCTGTTTTTCTATTCTTCCTACCAAAGTGAATAACCTCACATTTCCCTACATTATACCCCATCTGCCACCTTACTGCCCACTCACTTAGTCTATCTATAGCCCTTTGCAGACTCTTTGTGTTCTCCTCACAGCTTACTGTCCCACCTAGCTTTGTATCGGCAGAAAAGTTGGATACATTACACTTGGTCCCTTCATCTGGGTCATTAATATAGATTGTAAATAACTGAGGCCCCAGCACTGATCCTTGCGGCACTCCACTAGTTACAGCCTGCCAACCCGAAAATTACCCGTTTATCCCTACTCTCTGTTTTCTGTCCATTAACCAATCCTCTAATCATTCTAATATATTACCCCCAACCCCATGAGCCCTTATCTTGTGTAATAACCTTTTATGTTCTGTTAGATGCAGGAGATGGTTCTGTGATAGATAGTAGATTGGCGGTTAGGATCAGATCAGCCATGATCTTATTGAATGGCGGAGCAGGCTCGAGGGGCCGATTGGCCTACTCCTGCTCCTATTTCTTATGTTCTTATGTTCTTATGTGGCACCTTATCGAATGCCTTTTGGAAATCCAAATATACTACATCCACTGGTTCCCCTTTATCTACCCTGCTAGTTACATCCTCAAAAAACTCTGACAAATTTGTCAAACACAATTTCCCTTTCATAAAACCATGTTGACTCTGCCTAATCATGTTATGATTTTCTAAGTGCCCTGATACCACTTCCTTAACAATGGATTCCAGCATTTTCCCAACGACTGATGTCAGGCTAACTGGCCTGTAGTTCCCTGTTTTTTCTCACCCTCCTTTCTTGAATAGCGGTGTTACATTTGCAACCTTCCAATCCGCTGGGACCATTCTAGAATCTAGGGAATTTTGGAAGATCAAAACCAATGCATCCATTATCTCTGCAGCCACCTCATTTAGAACCCAAGGATATGAGCCATCGAGTATAGGGGATTTGTTGGCTTTTAGTCCTATTAGTTTCTCTAGTACTTTTTCTCTACTTATATTAATTACGTTAAATTCCTCACCCTCATTAGACCCTGGGTTCCCCACCATTTTTGGTATGCTTTTTGTGTCTTCTACTGTGAAGACAGATACAAAATATTTGTTTAACGTTTCTGCCATTTCCTTATCCCCCGTAATAATTTCTCCTGTCTCAGCCTCTAAGGGACCAATCTTTACTTTTGCTACTCTCTTCCATTTTACATACTTGTAGAAAGAAGCTCCTACAATCTGTTTTTATATTTCTTGCTAGTTTTTTCTCATATTCTATCTTTTCACTTTTTATCAATTTTTTGGTCATCCTTTGCTGGTTTCTGAAACTCTCTCAATCCTCAGGCTTACTACTGTTCTTCGCAAATTATAAGTTTCTTCTTTCAATCTAATGCTATCCTTAAACTTCTTTAGTTAGCCACAGATGGATCATTTCTCCCGTGGAGATTTTGTTTCTCAATGGAATGTATTTTTGTTGAGAATTATGAAATATTTCTTTAAATGCTAGCCACTGCTTATCTACCGCCATACCTTTTAATCTATTTTTCCAATCTACCTTAGCCAACTCGCCCCTCATACCTATATAATTGGCTTTATTTAAGCTTAAGTCTCTAGTTTCGGACTTAGGCAAGTCACTCTCAAACTTAATGTGAAATTCTATCATATTGTGATCACTCTGCCCCAGAGGATCCTGTACTATGAGATTGCTAATTAACCCTGTCTCATTACACAATACAAGATCTAAAATAGCCTGTTCGCTAATTGGTTCCATGACGTATTGTTCCAGGAAACTGTCCCGAATGCATTCCATGAATTCGTCCTCCAGACTATCTTTGCCAATTTGATTTGTCCAGTCTATATGAAGATTAAAGTCCCCCACGATTACAGCATTACCTTTCTTACAAGCTCCTATTATTTTTTGGTTAATATTCTGTCCAACGGTATAGCTACTGTTAGGGGACCTATATACTACTCCCACCAGTGTTTTCTAGTTCATCTATCTTGTTACGAATGCTTCGGGCATTCAGATAAAGGGCCTTTAATTGAAATTTTTTACCATTATTCCCTGCTTTGACCTTATTCTCTGCTGCACTGCTATCGTTAAACTCTCTGTCCCTTCCTGTCACGCTCTGCTTGTTTTTACCCAAATCATTACACTGCTCTATTGCCTTGACCTTTCTCTTTAGATTTCTAAATTTCCCCTCACACGACCCCTCCCCCTTCCCCCCGGCTTTTTTAGTTTAAAGCCCTGTCTATTTGTATGAAGACTTTTTTTTTCTGGATTTGCTTTTAACTGGCTCAGTTTAGATTTTAAGATCCTGTCTCCTTGCTGTTCATTCTGCTACTAGACGAAGAATAATTTCCAGTCTACCTAGTAAATTGCCTTCATTGCCCATTGCTCCTCATTGCTTTTCTCTGCAGCATCTCTAGGCTTGAATGCTCCCCTTCTGATTTGATGACCAAAACTGCTGCACAATACTCAAGGTACAGTCTGAACACATCACTGTACAGTTTAAGCACAACTCCCTCCAGCTTGTACTCTGTTATTTTGGTTATATAGCTCAACATTCTGCTTGCTTCATTGAGCACTGCTCCACAATGACTGTGCATATCCAGCAGAATTTTCAGTTGGAATTACATCAGCTTGCTGACATAACTCCAGTGGGCAAGGGCAGAAACTTGGGCAGGGAGCAACTTCAGTTGCTTCTCTGCCACTTCTGGGATTTTCTGAACCTGGAAATAACAGAGAACGTTGAACTTGTCTGCCCTAATATGGTCAGGCGTATTTTAATGTTGCAAATTACCTGTTGTTTTCACTCTAGCAACAGTGGGCACTGAGAATACCATTGTGTATCCAGGGACACAATGGTGGCAAAGGGGTTCTAGCATTTACCCTTAGTACCTGAACTGAATTTTGTTCATTCATAATGTTTCCGTAATGTTATAATTCAGTATTTAGTCTCAACAATAGCCAGTAGCTGTGAGCTAGCCTGGATACCCTAGTGTTTTGGAATATTAATTAACAAACAAAGGGCAGCTCATTATCTACAGTCTCAAGCATTTCACGCCATAGTAATGACATCTAAATGAACAGGTGCCCCACGTACTCAGCAGCATGCCTTCTGACAAACTTGACTGCATTTTTTGAGGAGGTAACAAGGAGGGTAGATGAGGGTAGTGCGTTTGATGTAGTGTATATGGACTTTAGCAAGGCTTTTGATAAGGTTCCACATGGCAGACTGGTCATGAAGTTAAAAGCCCATGGGATCCAGGGCAAAGTGTCAAGTTGGATTCAAAACTGGCTCGGAGACAGGAAGCAGAGGGTAATGGTCGATGGGTGTTTTTGTGACTGGAAGGCTGTTTCCAGTGGGGTTCCGCAGGGCTCAGTACTAGGTCCCTTGCTTTTTGTGGTATATATCAATGATCTAGACTTGAATATGATTAAGAAGTTTGCAGATGATACTAAAATCGGCTGTGTGGTTGATACTGAAGAAGGAAGCTGTAGACTGCAGGAAGATATCAATAAATTGGTCAGGTGGGCAGAACAGGGCAAATGAAATTCAATCCGGAGAAGTGTGAGGTGATGCATTTGGGGAGGGCTAACAAGGAAAGGGAATACACATTAAATGGTAGAATGCTGAGTAGTGTAGAGGAACAAAGAGACCTTGGAGTACATGTCCACAGATCCCTGAAGGTAGCAGGCCAGGTAGATAAGGTGGTTAAGAAGGCATACAGAATGCTTGCCTTTATTAGCCGTGGCATAGAATACTTCAACTGTATAAAACACTAGTTAGGCCTCAGCTAGAGTACTGTGTGCAGTTCTGGTCACCACATTAAAGGAAAGATGTGATTGCACTAGAGAGGGTACAGAGGAGATTTACAAGGATGTTGTCGGGAATAGAGAATCTTAGCTATGAGGAAAGACTGGATAGGCTGGGTCTGTTTTCCTTGGAACAGAGGAGGCTGAGGGGAGACCTTACTGAGGTGTATAAAATTATGAGGGGCCTAGATAAAGTGGATAGAAAGGACCTATTTCCCTTAGCAGAGGGGCCAAAAACCAGGGGGCACAGATTTAAAGTAATTTGTGGAAGGTTTAGAGGGGATTTGAGGGGAAATTTCTTCACCCAGAGGGTTGTGGGGGTCTGGAACTCACCCTGAAAGGGTGGTAGAGGCAGGAACCCTAACCACATTTAAAAAGTACTTGGATGTGCACTTGGGATGCTGTAACCTGCAGGGCTACGGACCAAGAGCTGGGAAGTGGGATTAGGCTGGATAGCTCTTTGTTGGCCGGCACGGACACGATGGGCCGAAATGGCCTCCTTCTGTGCTGTAACTTTCTATGATTCTATGATTTTATATTCCACTTATTCTCTACTGAGGTGTTGTTGAACAATTCGCTCCAATTACTTAATTTACTAAAGCACTACCCTCATTTCTTTCAAGTTGGCCTTTAAAAAATGGGTGATCGTTTGTGGTGAGTCTAAGATGCGGCAACCTTTTTTAAAATTCTCCTCCTTTCTTGAATTGATGATTCATGTTGGGTTACAGTTCCACATGACTGGAAGCCCTCTGGGAACCACCCCAAGTGGCCATTTTTCAAGCTTCAATATAAACAGTGAGGGATGGATTGTCCTTCAATTGGCAGGTTAGTTGGAGCCAATGTAGGTGAGCGAGGACAAGGGTGATAGGTAATTAGGACTTGGAATGGGATAGGATACAGAATCATAGAATCATAGAAAGTTACGGCTCAGAAGGAGGCCATTCGGCCCATCATTTCTGTGCCAGTCAAAACAGAGCTAACCAGCCTAATCCCACTTTCCAGTTCTTGGTCCGTAGCCTTGCAGTTTACGGCACTTCAAGTGCATATCCAAGTACTTTTTAAATGTGATGAGAGTTTCTGCCTCTACCACCCTTTCAGGCAGTGAGTTCCAGACCCCCACTGCCCTCTGGGTGAAAAAGGCTCTCCTCAACTCCCCTCTAATCCTTCTACCAATTACTTTAAATCTATGCCCCTGGGTTATTGACCTCCTGCTAAGGAAAATAGGTGCTTCCTATCTTGGCCCCTCATAATTTTATACACCTCAATTAAGTCTCCCCTCAGCCTCCTCTGTTCCAAAGAAAACAATCTCAGCCTATCCAATCTTTCCTCATAGCTAAAATTCGCCAGTCCTGGCAACATCCTCGTAAATCTCCTCTGCACCCTCTCTAGTGCAATCACATCTCTCCTGTAATGTGGTGACCAGAACTGTACGCAGTACTCTTGCTGTGGCCTAACTAGTGTTTTATACAGTTCAAGCATAACCTCCCTGCTCTTATATTCTAGGCCTCGGCTAATAAAGGAAAGTTTACGAGCAGCAGAGTTTTGGGTGAGCTGAAGTTTTTGGCCTGCAGAGGGGATGAGGAGGGATAATGCACCACCGTCATGATCACAGAGGATGTCATTCGTGACTTTGGTTACAGCCACTTCAGAGTTGCGGCAGGAAGGAAACCTAATTGGACACAGGGAGTTGCATAAAGTATGAGAACAGACTTGGGAGGTGACAACACATTGAAGGACTGGTAATTGGTGGAGGTTGCACTAACTGCCTCAACTAACTGCCAGCCAGTGCCCTCAATTATCAGCAGCCAAACTCTTCTGCACCTCAGCGCCCTGTAGTAATCCAATATATTTGCACAGAATACTATTAACAAAGCTTCACATATTGCTTCTCCTGACTGTGAAACTCTCTATCAGACAACGTCACCTCCCAGAATTCTGTCTACTAACAGGGAGAAGTTCAAACACTAAGTTGACCAACATTTGCTGGACCAGAGTCGCTGGCATACGGTACAGCTATGGAAAATCTGACTTGGCCTCTGATACTCCAAAGTAGTAGCTAGCGAAGTGGCAGAAAGAATGTATCATGACAGCTGCAAAGGTGGTGGCATTCATGTGCATGATTCTGTACCTACGATCACACACCAGCTGTACATTCATGGAGTGGGTTTCCTTTCTGCTCATGAAGGCGGGGCGGGGGCGGTTGGAATTGGGGGTACGGATCATATGGTCACATGTATGTAATCAATAACGCCCTTTACTTTAGGGATTCCAACCAGACTATAAAAGTACTGGGTTCTAATGATGCTATGTATTTTTCATGGGGTAATAAATTAATTGAGCAGCACAGGCATCTGTGACCTGCATTAGGCAACCGTGCACTGCAGGTTGGGAAATTTATCAGATATCTCCTGCTGTTGATTGGAATGACCCAGTGGTGTAACAGTTCAAAGCAGCTGTCACCTTGACAGCTGCTGATTGCCATCCCTGTCCTAGAACTGCTCGCTGCAGGAATGTGCACAGTTCCGTGATGGCCTCCTTGGGAAATCATGGTTTACCCAAGGATATTTGGACATATCCAGGTATAATTATCTTGCCCTGTGCACACAAGTGATGGAGTAAGGACTATACTTGAACGTCTAATTGCACATATCTGGCATGCCTCCCTTGATAATCCTTCTCCTCTGTCTCTGCCAGAGTCTGCAAGTACAGAGGATGCACAGTGGAACACCCATTAATGCAGCACAGTATAAAATATTACTGAAAATAGACAAAACTAGCAACTAGAGTGAAGCTTTAAGGAGTTTGATTGTAATTTTCTGTGTGGCAAAGCAGCTAAACAGCAAAATATCAAAACAGCTATACAACTCAATAGAAAAATAGATGGAAAATAAGCAGCAAGTATTGGCATCAAGAAAAGCCTTTATATAGCACTGTGTCATCCTTGGGATGTTTCAAAGTACTACAGAATAAATTAAATGAAGTACTCTTTGTTATGCAGGCAAAAGCGGCAGCTGATTTTCACACAGCAAGGTCCCACAAACAGCAATTGCGATGAATGAACAGTTCATCTGTTTCTGTTGATACTGAGCTTCAGGAGCACTGTTCAAGCATTCCAGCCACGTTATAAGGTCTAATCCTAATTTAAAATTTGGGCAGCCTTAATCAGCCTACGGCACAAGACATGCACAGGCTCTGAGCACTACAAGCACAGTGTGCATCGGACCGCACCACTTAAACCACATAAGTCAAGGCGTCGGAACCTGACGCACAGCAGCACTACAAGTGGACATTATTGTATTCTTAGGTACGATAGTGTAGTGATTGTGGTACTGGACTAATAACCCAGAGGTTATAAGTTCAAATCTCACAATGGCAAGTTGAGAATTGAATTCAATAAATTTGGTCATTTGTGGACTGGCAAAAAATACTCGCCCGGAATTTGTGGTCAGCTACGAAGCAAAGGCGTTCACTGCTGGCCCCGAAGTACGCTCCGCACAAGGATCTCGCAATCCCTATGTCGAGAACTTCGGGTTTTCCGACCTTGAATTCAATTCAACAGAACTTGATGGGTGTCCCCTTGTTCGATCTGCTGTGACGTCAACAGGCTGTCTAAGCAGCTAATGAAAAGGCAGAATTTTCAGACAGCGAAACAAGGAAGTGAGTAAACTTTAAAATTCTAACTTTTTTAAATAGTGAGAGAAAGCAAAAGAAAGATTGGGAAAAGACAAACCTGAAATAAAGATGAAATTTTTTTACAAAAGTTTAAAAAAAAATTTGAAAAGTTTCCTAAACATTTAGGGGGAAAAATTCGTTTGCTTTGCGCCTCCCGTTAGCGCCCTAAGAGGGTGCTAATGGGGCGCAAAGCAACTAGCACCCAGGCGCGGCGCCGCCAACACCTCCCGCGAAACTCAGCGGGAGGTTAGCGGTGGCGCTAACCGTTAGCGCCCTGCGCCGCTGCGGCACCGGCGATGACGTCATCGCCGTGCGCAGTGCCCTGTTCGCACCCCGGCCGCGATCTTCGGAAGCGCCCCCTGACTTACCGCCGGGGCAGCGCTAATTAAAGGCGAGGTGCCAGGCGGCCATTTTTGTTGCTGGCCGCCTGCTAGCACCTGCCTCCACTCCCATCCCTGGCCTCCTGACCCGCCCACCCCGTGGAGTGCTGGCTGCGCTCCATGAGCCCAGCACTTCTCTTGAGTGCCGGGCTCTTTTGCCAGCACTCCGATCCCCGGGAGCCCAGCTGGGCCCCGGGTCGCGCTGCACAAGGCCCCTCCCCTTTAAGAAGGGGAGGAAGGCCTGCAATACCGCGGTGTGACGTGCCGCCGTGCCACACGTAGCGCCGCGATATTCCCTCGCAGCGCCCCAAGAGGGAGGCGGGGTGCTTCCAGTAACGCCCCGCTTCCATCTTGGTTCGCTACCACTCAATTTCGGCCGTGGGGGTGCTAATTTTTCCGGGAGCTAAAAGTAGAGCCCCGGAGAAGTTAGCGCCCCAAAGGGGGTGCGACTCATATTCTCCCCCTTAACATTTTATTAAAATGGATAAATTTCACTCTGCACAAAATTAAAATTAGTTTTCCAGGCCCTTAACCTTTGGTTAGCAGTCAATACGCTGTTAAAACCCCAGTTACACCTAATCCCTTTGGGTCTAACTTTTAGTGAGGAATTTAACAGCGTACTTACTGCGTCAGTTTCAATGATTTACGAGATTTCACTGATTGCCAGCTATTTGGGGGAGGCGGGGGGGGGGGGCGGAGGGGAAGGGGGGCACAGCGTAGCCAGTTTCGGAGCTGTCAATGACAGACCGCAACTTTGGAATTTCTGCATGCGCCTGTGCCAGATCCTGAGGTTGCGGTCAGTTTCAAAGGCGGAGTGACGGCGAACGCTGCCAGTTCGCCATCATCCTGACAGCAGATTCCGGGCCATTATTGTGACTACTGCCAGACTGTTGTGAAAACTCAACTGGTTCATTAATATCCTTCAGGGCAGGGAACCTACCACCCCGACCTGGTCTGGCCAACGCATGATTTATTTTTATTCATTCTCAGGATGTGGGTGTCGCTGGCAAGGCCAGCATTTATTGCCCATGCCTAATTGCCCTTGAGAAGGTGGTGGTGAGCCGCCTTCTTAAACTGCTGCAGTCCATGTGGTGAAGTTACTCCCACAGTGCTGTTAGGTAGGGAGTTCCAGGATTTTGACCCAGTGACTATGAAGGAACGGCGATATATTTACAAGTCAGGATGATGTGTAACTTGGAGGGGAACTTGGAGGTGATGGTGTTCCCATGCGCCTGCTTCTAGGTGGTAGAGTTCGCAGCTTTGGGAGGTGCTGTCGAAGAAGCCTTGGCGAGTTGCTGCAGTGCATCTTGTCGATGGTACACACTGCAGCCATGGTACGCTGGTGGTGGAGGGAGTGAATGTTTAAGGTGGTGGATGGGGTGCCAATCAGGTGGGCTGCTTTGACCTGGATGGTGTCGAGCTTCTTGAGTGTTGCTGGAGCTGCACTCATCCAGACAAGTGGAGAGTATTCCATCACACTCCTGACTTGTGCCTTGTAGATTGTGGAAAGGCTTTGAGGAGTCAGGAGTAATGTTCCCTTTAAGCTGCGTGGCCACGCAGCCACACGGCCGTGCAGCGCTCTGAACCTCCTGCACAGCCGGCTCACCAGCTTTTCAATGGGAAAAACCATGCATGCACTGTTGAATGGGCTGCGCATCCAAAAAAAATTAAAGGGAACATTGGTCAGGTGAGTAACTCGCCGCAGAATACCCAGCCTCTGATCTGCTCTTGTAGCCATAGTATTTATGTGGCTGGTCCAGTTAAGTTTCTGGTCAATGGTAACCCCCAGGATGTTGATAGTGGGGGATTCAATGATGGTAATGCCGCTGAATGTCAAGGGGAGATAGTTAGACTTTCTCTTGTTGGAGATGGTCATTGCCTGACACTTGTGTGGCGCGAATGTTATTTGCCACTTATCAGCCCAAGCCTGAATTCCAGCTCCACACTATATAGTTGACTCTTAATACCCTCTGCCACTCGGCAATTCAGCAATTGCCACTTGAAGGCCCACCAACACCACCTTGTCAGAGCAACAGGGGATGGTTAATAAACGCAGCTTTGCCTATCCTTGAGAACAAAACAAAATTCTTGCCCCTGATATTTTTTAATCTAATTCTATGTAAGATTAGCTGCCAGAAATTGGTAGATGACAAGAGAATTGTTTTCTATTGATATACAAACCTGGCTGAAATCTTTGTGAGTATGGAAAACTCCATTTTAGAGCTTAATTCTCACAATGCTCAGGATTGTCAGGTCAAGATGACCTAAGTTAATTGCAATTCCTCCACTACCAGTGTAGTCCACGTACCAACCAGGTTATCCTTCTGACATACTGCGCTTAGTTTTGCTTTCCATCAGAAATCAGCTGAAGTTTCAGGTCAGCTACCCATACCAGTCTGATACAAGCTCCTTCTTCGGAGCCCTCTTCAACTTCAGGATTAGATATTGGAGATTTTACTCCAGGTGACCACTGGACTCAACGGGGTCATTTTCAACTTCACCGCCTGGTCATTATTGTGGCGGAGTGGATCGCCCGATCGTTGTAGCACCCACCCGAAACCATTGGGGTGGAAAATCGGGCAGATCCTGCAACATTCTGGCGATCTGTTCTGCCAGGCTACCACCCAGGCAAAAAATAACCCCAGTACCTCAGCACCATTAGACTGGAACAATTTCTACCATTCAGCTGTAAATTTACAATTTGCAGCTTCAATACAAAACAGGGTGCTAGCCGTAATTTCAATTAGTAGACAAATGAAAGAAAATAAATTAGATTGGCTAATATAGCAAGCACTAATGTTGGTTAAAAAGCTTGCATTCCTAAATTGACTGATCTAAACTGTAATTAATGCATATTCCAACGTGTTTTATGTTGGAAGGGCGATGATGCAATGATTAAAGTACTTGTCAGTGTTTTACCCTTTAATTCGTTTTCTGCCCCCTATTCCAGCATAAGGCATGTTGTAAAATTTACTACTGCCATATGGTCTCATTAGCCTAATGTGCTCCCCAACTAAAAATCAAATAATTTCCATATTATATTAGACTGCGAATGATACAATACTATGATTCTATAGTGCTGATATCATTGTGACCTCTCAGTGAATCTCATTTTCAGATCTATTGAGACACACATCACAGCTCATCCATACAAAAAAAAAGCCTTCCTATCAGAGTATCCGGCTGTCTCTTAATTGATCCCAGGGTTTTCACTGCTACTGCTTTATGCAAAAGTCCAGTTCAAGTGTTAATCACTTTGTTTGTGAAGAACTGCCTTACGTGAGTTAGTGGAGAACCAATGCTCTAGCGAGAATGAGGAACTGAAAGACATTAGTAGTAGTAAAAAAATAGTACTGGAGAAATTAATGGGACTCAAAGCCGATAAATCCTCTGGACCTGATGGCCTGCATCCTATGTTTTTGAAAAAGGTGGCTATAGAGATAGTGGATGCATTGATTGTCATTTTCCAAAATTCCATAGATTCTAGAACGGTTCCTGCTGATTGGAAGGTAGCAAATGTAACCCCACTATTTAAGAAAGGAGGGAGAGAGAAAACGGGGAACTACAGACCAGTTAGCCTGACATCAGTAGTAGGGAAAATGCTAGAATCTATTATTAAGGACGTGGTAACAGGGCACTTAGAAAATAATAATAGGATTGGGCAGAGTCAAAACGGATTTATGAAAGGGAAATCGTGTTTGACAAATCTGTTTTTTGAGGTTGTAACTAGCAGAATGGATAAGGGGGGACCAATGGATGTGGTGTATTTGGATTTTCAGAAGGCATTCGATAAGGTGCCACACAAGAGGTTATTAAACAAAATTAGGGTTCATGGGATTGGGGGGAATATACTAGCATGCACTGAGGATTGGTTAACGGACAGAAAACAGAGAGTAGGAATAAACGGGTCATTTTTGGGTTGGCAGGCTGTAACTAGTGGGGTACCGCAAGGATCAGTGCTTGGGCCTCAGCTATTCACAGTCTACATCAATGATTTGGATGAGGGGACAAAATGTAACATATCCAAGTTTGCTGATGATACAAAGCTGGGTGGGAATGTAAGTTGTGAGGAGGATGCAAGGAGGCTTCAAGGGGATATAGACAGGCTAAGTGAGTGGGCAAGAACATGGCAAATGGAATATAATGTGGAGAAATGCGAAGTTATCCACTTTGGTAGGAAAAATAGAAAAGCAGAGTATTTTTTAAATGGTGAGAGATTGGGAAATGTTGGTGTTCAGGAGGACCTGGGTGTCCTTGTACACGAATCACTGAAAGTTAACATGCAGGTACAGCAAGCAATTAGGAAAGCAAATGGTATGTTGGCCTTTATTACAAGAGGATTTGAGTATAAAGACATTTTACAGCAATTATATAGGGCCCTGGTGAGACCACACCTGGAGTACTGTGTACAGTTTTGGTCTCCTTACATAAGGAAGGATATACTTGCCATCGAGAGAGTGCAACGAAGGTTCACCAGACTGATTCCTGGGATGGGGGCATTGTCCTATGAGGAGAGATTGAGTAGACTAGGTCTATATTCTCTAGAGTTTAGAAGAATGAGAGGTGATCTCATTGAAACATACAAAATTCTTACAGGACTTGACAGGATAGATGCAGGGAGGATGTTTCTCCTGGCTGTGGAGTCTAGAACCAGGGGTCACAGTCTCAGAATAAGGGCTTGACCATTTAGAACTGAGATGAGGAGAAATTTCTTCACTCAGAGGGTGGTGAATCTTTGGAATTCTCTACCCCAGAGGGCTGTGGAGGCTCAGGCGTTCAGTATATGCAAGACAGGGAATCAAGGAATATGGGGATAGAGCAGGAAAGTGGAGTTAAGAACATAAAAATATAAGAAATAGGAGCAGGAGTAGGCCATACGGCCCGTCGAGCCTACTCCGCCATTCAATAAGATCATGGCTGATCATCGACCTCAACTCCACTTTCCCGCCCAGTCTCCATATCCCTTGGGGTAGAAATTAGGTCGCGCCCCATTTGGGGCGCAAATATCGTCTGGACGCAAATATTAGCGCCTGGCGCTAATTATCGGCACTGACTGGAAACTTCACTTTTACCGCCCCGGGAGGTGAGTGGAGCGCTAAAGCAGGCGCTGCACACCTGTCTTAAGGCGCAAAGGCCAAGGAGTGAGGCGCTAACTCAGAGCGCTGGCGAAGCTCATGTAATGTCAGTCAGCAATGGAACACACACACAATGGAACGGGCCAGTTCTTAAAGGGGATGGTTAATCTTGCTTTCCATCCACATCCTGTTCATTGCAGCCTTGAATCTCGGCCTGGAGAGACTTGCACATCAAATGTGCTGGAAAGAACAATGGAGAGTACCAGGCAAAGAGCTCAGAGTGCAGCTCCCACAGTCTCTGCTAAATCGATACAAGGAATGGCAGATCAAAATGAACCTGCAAAGTGCTGCTCAGTACCCAAAACTCCTTCACACAATGTTGAATCTCTCCAGAAGTCTCTCCCTCTCTCTCTCAGAATGCGCAGTTCAAAAATGCCACCAACAATAAAAGACAGGAAGAGGCCCCCTTTAAATAGCGCTACCCCCAGCCCCACAGCGATTGATAGCGTTCCAGTCTTCTGGTCGTTGGATGCGCCAGGCGGTAAGGCAGGGGGCGCCACTCAATTTCCGCTCCGGGGCGCCACAAGGGCGTTGCACCATGGAATGACGTCACAATCTGCGCGCGCAGGTGGTCGCAGCGGCAAGTTTTAGCGCCGCCGCACAATCTCAAGTTAAGTTCTCGAGCGGCGCAAACATCACTGCGCCCGGGCGTTAGCGGCTTTGCGCCCCATTAGCGCCCTCTTAAGGCGCTAACGGGAGGCGCAACCAACTGAATTTTTACCCCCTTGACTCCCCTGGAGTCCAAAAATCTATCTCTCTCAGCCTTGAATATACTCAAAGACTCAGCATTCACAGCCCACTGGGGCAGAGTATTCCAAAGATTCACAACCCTCTGAGTGAAGAAATTCCTCCTCATCTCAGTCTTAAATGGCCGACCCCTTATCCTGAGACTATGCCCCCTAGTTCTAGACACTCCAGCTAGGGGAAACAACTTTTCAGCATCTACCCTGTCAATCCCCTTCAGAACCTTGTATGTTTCAATGAGATCACCTCTCATTCTTCTAAACTCCAGAGTGTATAGGCCCATTCTACACAATCTCTCATCATAGGACAGCCCTCTCATCCCAGGAATCAATATAGTGAACCTTCGTTGCACCGCTTCCAAGGCAAGTATATCCTTCCTTAGATAAGGAGAGCAAAACTGTGCACAGTACTCCAGGTGTGGTCTCACCAAGTCCCTGTATAATTGTAGCAAGATTTGTTTACTCTTATACTCCAACCCCTTGCAATAAAGGCCAACATGCCATTTTGCTTCCTTACTGCTTGCTGTACTTGCATGCTAGCTTTCTGTGTTTCTTTTAAAGCACACCCAAATCTCTCTGAACACCAACATTTGAAAGTTTCTCACCATTTAAAAATTATTCTGTTTTTCCATTCTTCCTACCAAAGTGAATAAGCTCACATTTCCCTACATTATACCCCATCTGCCACTTTACTGCGCACTCACTTAGTCTATCTATATCTCTTTGCAAACTCATTGTGCTCTCCTCACAGCTTACAGTCCCACCTAGCTTTGTATCAATAGAAAACTTGGATACATTACACTCGGTCCCTTCATCTAGGTCATTAATATAGATTGTAAATAGCTGAAGCCCCAAAACTGATCCTTGTGGCACCCCACTAGTTACAGCCTGCCAACCTGAAAAAGATCTGTTTATCCCTACTCTCTGTTTTCTGTCCGTTAACCAATCCTCTATCCATGCTACTATATTACCCCCAACCCATGAGCCCTTATCTTATGTAATAACCTTTTATGTGGCACCTTATCGAATGCCTTTTGGAAATCCAAATATACTACATCCACTGGTTCCCCTTTATCTACCCTGCTAGTTACATCCTCAAAAAACTCTAATAAATTTGTCAAACACGATTTCCCTTTCATAAAACCATGCTGACTCTGCCTAATCATGTTATGATTTTCTAAGTGCCCTGATACCACTTCCTTAACAATGGATTCCAGCATTTTCCCGACGACTGATGTCAGGCTAACTGGCCTGTAGTTCCCTGTTTTTTTCTCTCCCTCCTTTCTTGAATAGTGGTGTTACATTTGCAGCCTTCCAATCCGCGGGGACCAGTCTAGAATCTAGGGAATTTTGGAAGATCAAAACCAATGCATCCACTATCTCTTCAGCCACCTCTTTTAGAGCCCTAGGATGTAGGCCGTCAGGTCCAGGGGATTTGTCGGCTTTTAGTCCTATTAGTTTCTCTAGTACTTTTTCTCTACTTGTATTAATTACATTAAATTCCTCACCCTCATTAGACCCTTGGTTCACCACCATTTTTGGTATGCTTTTTGTGTCTTCTACTGTGAAGACAGATACAAAATACTTGTTTATCGTTTCTGCCATTTCCTTACTCCCCATAATAATTTCTCCTGTCTCAGCCTCTAAGGACCAACGTTTACTTTTGCTACTCTCTTCCTTTTTAGCATACTTGTAGAAGCTCTTACAATCTGCTTTTATATTTCTTGCTAGTTTTCACTCATATTCTATTTTTTCCCTTTTTATCAATTTTTTGGTCAACCTTTGCTGGTTTCTGAAACTCTCCCAATCCTCAGGCTTATTATTATTATTTGCAACATTATAAGCTTCTTCTTTCAATCTAATGCTATCTTTAACTTCTTTAGTTAGCCACGGTTGGATCATTTTTCCCGTGGAGTTTTTGTTTCTCAATGGAACGTATTTTTGTTGAGAATTATCACAGAATCCCCACAGTACAGATAGAGGCCATTTCGGCCCATCGAGCCTGCACCGACACATATCCCACCCTATCCCCATAACCCCACGTATTTAATCCCCCCTAACACTAAGGGTCAATTTATCATAGCCAAATCAACCTAACCCGCACATCTTTGGACCCTTGATTATGAAATATTTCTTTAAATGCTAGCCACTGCTTATCTACCGCCATACCTTTTAATCTATTTTTCCAATCTACCTTAGCCAACTCGCCCCTCATACCTATGTAATTGGCTTTATTTAAGTTTATGACTCTAGTTTCGGACTTAGGCAAGTCACTCTCAAACTTAATGTGAAATTCTATCACATTATGATCACTCTGCCCCAGAGGATCCTTTACTATGAGATTGCTAATTAAACCTCTCTCATTACACAATACAAGATCTAAAATAGCCTGTTCCCTGGTTGGTTCCATGACATATTATTCTAGGAAACTGTCCCGAATGCATTCCATGAACTTGTCCTCCAGACTACCTTTGCCAATTTGATTTGTCCAGTCTATATGAAGATTAAAGTCCCCCAAGATTATTGCATTACCTTTGTTGCAAGCTCCTACTATTTCTTGATTAATATTCTGTCCAACGATATAGCTACTGTTAGGGGGCCTATATACTACTCCCACCAGTGTTTTCTGCCCCTTGTTATTCCTTACCTCCACCCATACTAATTCTTGAGGTAGAACATCAGCCATGATCTTATTGAATGGCGGAGCAGGGTCGAGGGGCCAAATGGCCTACTCCTGCTCCTATTTCTTATGTTCTTATGTTCTTATAAATTTCTCTTTTGCTATTTCGAACTTGTGTTCCCTCTCCACCTCCCTTGTCCTGCTGCAACAGCCTAACTTGAAGTAGTGTTTTGGATTTATCCTTTCGATTCCATTTACTGTCTTATATAACTCCATGAGATCTATCGTCAGTAATCTCCTTTCATGGGAAAAGAACGTGTTTTCCCAGTCTTTCCTTAGAAGTCAGACTCCTAATGCTAGAGATCAGCCTCGTAGTTCTTTTCACTACCTCCAGGGTCTGAATGTCTTGCTACTTCTTGGTAATTAAACCTTGACACAATAATCAAGGTGCTGTCTGGGCAGACCACTGCACAGTTTCAGCATGACATCTTCTGACTTGTACTCCATTGATCACGAACATTATTCTCATTTTATGTGGTGAAGGCAATCCTTGATGTAGCAAAAGCACCTATGCACCAGGTGCCAATCAGAACAGGTTGTGCATGCCCTCTGGCTGGAGCTCAGAAAGTGACCTGTTAACCCTTCTGGTGGCCAGCATGATGCAACCTCTACCTTCCCAACATCCGGAAAATGTTCCACACGAACCAACATAGGAAGAAAAACAAGTTAACAATGGACCACCCACCTGAATTCCAGTAATGGACAAAGATTTTCCATTCAAGATCGCTATTCCACAGAGACAGGACCTACATAATGACCTCCCCTGGGCTCAGCTGAAACTCCAGGGAGCAAACAGCCTACACACAATCCTGCCAGCAATCTCAGTGTCCCAATGTACTCTTTTCCAAGTAGCAAATGATGAAACTGAACGCCGACTTCACAGAATGTGTGTATGTAATCTTCTGAGTGCAGAATTTGGAAAAGTGGTAGATAGTGAGTAAAAGATAACTTAATCACTGGGCTTGGGATGATTGTTGTAGCTTCTCTCTCACGCTTTATAACTGCCTCTCAACTCATCCATTGGGGAAGGTAACTGCAGAGGCAGCGTTAGGACTGTGCAACCCGTGCAATTGCAGGGGACCTGAGCCAGTCAGTGAAACAAGACCAACGCAATGGTAATAGCTGAGAAGAAGGTATTTTGAGGCGCTAATAATCCTTTCATAACGGGCATTTTCCTGGGCGATGTGAAATTCTCCATCAAAGATGCACAGCTGTGTTGAGCAAGTGAGAGACAGATGGAGGCACAGTTGGGGTTGGGGGGGGGGGAAGGATGGGGGGTGAGGAGCGAGGCTCCTGCTCACTGACAGTGCCTTCCACTCAGAAAGAGAGAGAGAGAGCCAGATCTAACGAGGAGGAGACACTCACATTCACACAGAGCTGGAGGCAGGCAGGAGCGATTAAGCAATGTCTCCCAGTCACAGAGAGAGAGCTGGAAACGAGGAAGAGCAGAGAGAGACCAGTCCTTTCTAATCAGAAAGAGCGAGCAACTAGAAGAGAGGGAATGAGAAAACGAGGGAGGGCGAGATGGGGCGGGTCGCACAGCTGAGCAAGAGAGTATGGAAGGGTGAACGAGGCAGAGGAGAGGAAGATTGAAAATACATGCCATCTAAAGCTTAGCTGAGATCTGGCACTAACAGGATAAACACCAGATGCAGGAAGGAGACAGCAGTATGCTAGCTACTGTCCTATAGTGCTTGGGTGAAAAAAGGCCATTTTTATAACTTACGCAGATGATTAGACAATGAAGGCCTATTTTACTTACTGAGAAGAGAGAGACGGAGCATTGAAGATTTGCAACTCTCCTACAATAAGAGTTGTAATCCAGGAGGCAGTCTGAGCAGACTCCAACCTCAGCATTCGCCTTCTCACCTCTCCCACAGTCAATAACAACAACAATAACTTCCATTTATATAGCACCTTTAACATAGTAAAAGGTCCCAAGGCGCTTTACAGGCGCGATTATCAAACAAAATTTGACAGCGAGCCACATAAGGAGATATTAGGGCAGGTGACCAACAGCTTGGTCAAAGAGGTAGGTTTTAAGGAGCGTTTTAAAGGACGAAAGAGAGGTAGAGAGGTGGAGAAGTTTAGGGAGGGAATACCAGCGAATATGGCAGTTGAAGGCATGGTCGCCAAAGGTGGAGCGATTAAAATCAGGGATGCGCAAGAGGCCAGAATTGGAGGAGCGCAGATATCTCAGAGGGCTGGAAGAGGTTACAGAGATAGGGAGGGGCGAGGCCATGGAGGGATTTGAAAACAAGGATGAGAATTTTAAAATTGAGGCGTTGCTCAACCAGGAGCCAATGTAGGTCAGTGCGCACAGGGGTAATGGGTGAACAGGACTTGGTGCGAGTTAGGATATGAGCAGCCAAGTTTTGGCTGAGCTTAAGTCTATGTAGGGTGGAAGATGGGAGGCCAGCCAGAAGTGCATTGGAATAGTCAAGTCTAGAGGTAACAAAGGCATGGATGAGAGTTTCAGATGAGCTGAGGCAGGGGTGGAGTTGGGCAATGTTACGGAGGTGGAAGTAGCTGGTCTTATTGATAGCACGGATATGTGGTCGGAAGCGCATCTCGGGGTCAAATACAACGCCAAGGTTGCGAACAGTCTGGTTCAGCCTCAGACAGATGCCAGGGAGAGGGATCGAGTTGGTGGCTAAGGAATGGAGTTTGTGTCGGGGACCGAAGACAATGGCTTCGGTCTTCCCAATATTTTGTTGGAGGAAATTTCTGCTCATCCAGTACTGGATGTCGAACAAGCAGTCTGACAATTTAGAGACAGTGGAGGGGTTGAGAGAGGTGGTGGTGAGGTAGAGCTGGGTGCCATCAGCGTACATGTGGAAACTGACATTGTGTTTTCGGATGATGCCGCCAACGAGAAATAGGAGGGGCCAAGGACAGATCCTTGGGGGACTCCAGAGCTAAATGTGCGGGAGCGGGAAGAGAAGCCATTGCAGGTGAGTCTCTGCCTATGACTGGATAGATAAGAATGAAACAAAGCTAGTACCGTCCCACCCAGCTGGACGATGGAGGAGAAGCGTTGGAGAAGGATGGTGTATGGTCAACCATGTCAAAGCCTGCAGACAGTTCGAGAAGGACGAGGAGGGATAGTTTACCACTGTCACAGTCACAAAGGATGTTATTTGTGACTTTAATAAGACCCGTTTCAGTACTGTGGCAGGGGCAGAAACCTGATTGGAGGGATTCAAACATGGAGTTCCGGGAAACATGGACACGGATTTGGGAGGTGACAGCACGTTCAAGGACTTTGGAGAGGAAAAGGAGGTTGGAGATGGGGCGGTAGTTTGCAAGGACAGAGGGGTCAATGGTTTTTTGAGGAGAGGGGTGATGACAGCTAATTTAGCTGAGTCATGGCTGAGGTGGGAGAAGAAGACGAAATTCAGTTCTTACGAACTGTAAGTACCACTTGACTACTCAGATATTATACGAGACTTCACAGCAGCTAAAGCATGAATAGCTTGTTTCTGAGT
This sequence comes from Squalus acanthias, assembly GCA_030390025.1. Taxonomy (NCBI): domain Eukaryota; kingdom Metazoa; phylum Chordata; class Chondrichthyes; order Squaliformes; family Squalidae; genus Squalus; species Squalus acanthias. Next base: position 104,410,507 of record CM059433.1, read on the forward strand.
TGTCAAATGGCACATACACTGAAATAACATCGATGTTTCAAGGCCTTTATACTCCTTCAATGTCATTTACTCTAGTGTTATCTATCTTATAATTTTGTCAACTATTTTTACATAGAATTACATGAAATTACATAGAATGCACAGCATAGAAATAGGCCATTTGACCCAACTGGTCTACGTCAGTGTTTATGCTCCACACGAGCCTCCTCCCACCCTACTAACAGCATATCCTTTTATTCCCATCTCCCTCATGTATTTATCTAGCTCCCTCTTGAATGCATCTAAGAATTAAGTGTGTTTTATATTTCCTAATGCAAACATGCCTTTTAACAATCGTACATGTGTGGAGTTGACACCAGATTAAGTGGGTAGTATTTAGTAGCATTGTCTAGTGAATTGTAGGGGCCCCCAAAACATACATGTGCATGTGCATGGGCACCCCCCCCCCCCCCCCCCACCCCACCCCCCCCCCCCACCCACAAGGCAAATGCCACCCTGGGTAGCTGTAGAGATAAGTGCTATCAATAATAAGTATTTACCCTGAATATTCAAAAGTGATGCAGTTGAGCACTCTGTCGGAACTCTGAGGTGCGGTGAAATAGCACGCTGGAGCACAGGCTTATGCTGCGACACCTCACACTCCTGAATTCTGAGCACCGAGCGAAGACCAGGTGCTCCCCCCCAAAGGAGTCTCACTCCTGACCAGCTGTTGTACACTTCCTTGGTGACCAGTTTCACAATGGCACTACTGGGGGAACCCTGACAGTGAGGTGCCAGCTGGCCTGCTTGACTATTAGTGTTGCAGGGAGTGGGGAAGACCCAACTGAGAACGAGTGAGAAAATATTCCTTTTACAACTAGAGTCACAAAGGATCTCCTTTGTCGTTTATGTGTGCCTTGCACTGCATTTTGAAAACAGTGAAGCAGACACGCTTGATGTGGAATCCACGGGGATCCACTTGGAGCCCAATACTCGGCAAAGAAAGAAAGAATTTGTATTTATATAGTGCCGTCCGTATCCTCCGGACATCCCAAAGTGCTTCACAGCCATTGAATTACTTTTGAAATGTATTCACTCTTTGTTATGTAGGCAAACACGGCAGCCAGTTTGTGCCCAGCGTGAGATAAACGACCAGTTAATGTGTTTTTGGTGGTGTTGGTTGAGGGATAAATGTTGGCCAGGAAATCAGGAGAACTCCCCTGCCATGATTTTTACATCCATCCGCACAGGCAAACAGGGCCTTGGTTTAACATCTCATCCAAAGACAGCACCTCCAACGATAGAGCGCTTTTTCAGTACTGCACTGAAGTGGCAGACTAGAGTCTGTGCTCAGGTCCTGGAGTTGAGCTTGAACCCACAACCATCTGACCTAGAGACAAAAGTGCTACCACAGAGCCAAGCTGACACACCATAAAACAGCTTTTACATTTGGAGATGAGATACTCATGAAACTGCTCAAATATTGAGCTGTCTTTTTTTTAACTAAAGTAAATAATTGCGTAGCTGAACAGGCCAATCCTGCTGACACCGATATTAAGAAATGGATATGCTCCAAAGGGACCTGTTTCTGACATTACTCCAGTAAGTCTGCTCCACTGTTTGCAGTACAAAATGAACACTATACAGAGCTTTGAGGGAGAACTGTGGAATTAGAATATTTTAAGAAGTAATGATTCAAAATGATAAATGCCAGCACTGATCTACAATTAAGTATTTGCCTTTAACAGTAATTACCTTTGTGTCCACTTATCCACACTGTATACATTGACAAATTAACCCGTCACTTTACTCAGCTACACAGCTTCGAACACCAGAGGGATGATTTTGCCCCTGATGGGAAGGGAGGGGCAGCAATGTTCCCTCTAAGCTGCGTTTTGTTATGCGCGGCCTGTTTATTTCAATGCGCGGTTCCTTTTCCATTTCTGCGCCTGTGCGGTATTTCCGATGGGAAAGCGTGTGAGTGGCCTGCGTGGGACCTTGCAGATTACTGCACAGCCGCGCCCTCGCACAGCTTGGAGGGAACACTGGCGGGCAGGTGGTTAAATTAGCGCTAGAGTACCTACTGCTGTGTTCCCGACCTGCTGCCGCCTACCGCCACCTTAACCGCACAGTTTAGTAAGCCAGCTGGGAGCCTCATGAACACATGAAATCAGGATTCTTTCACCCAATTAGGACCCCAATGCCATTTTTACGCGAAATCGCAGAAGTCCCGCCAGGTGCCCAACCATCAGTAAACCTACCAGGATCGGTCCCTCAGAGGTAATGAAGAAGTATTTGAAGGGGCATTCACCTACAGGTCAATGGATCATCGGATTTTTGTGCTGTGTGATTGCCAGGAGAGTGAGGGGGAGAAATTCAGTATCGCCCCATTTGGGGCGCAATTATCGGCCGGGCGCAAAGATTAGCGCCTGGCGCTAATTATCGCCACCGACTGCAAACTTGACTTTTATCGCCCCTGGAGGTGATTGGAGCGCTAAATCAGGCGCTTCACACCTGTCTTAAGGCGCAAAGGCCGAGGAGCGAGGCGCTACCTCAGAGCACTGGCGAAGCTCATGAGATGTCAGTCAACAATGGAACACACACACAATGGCGCCGGCCAGTTCTTAAAGGGGTGGGTTGATCTTGCTTTCCATCCACATCCTGCTCATTGCAGCCTTGAATCTCGGCCTGGAGAGACCTGCACATCAAATCTGCTGGAAAGAACAATGGAGAGTACCAGGGAAAGAGCTCAGAGTGCAGCCCCCACAGTCTCTTCTAAATCGATACAAGGAAGGGCAAATCAAAATGAACCTGCAAAGTGCTGCTCAGTACCTAAAACTCTTTCACACAGCGTTGAATCTCTCCAGAAGTCTCTCTCTCTCAGAATGCGTGGTTCAAAAATGTCACCAACAATAAAAGGCAGGAAGTGGTCGCCTTTAAATAGCGCTCCCCCAGTCCCTTCCTGACTGCAAAACACTCCCCTCAACCTGTCGTTGCTAGCGGCAGGCGGTAAGGCAGGAGGCACCACTCAATATCCGCTCCGGGGCGATACCGGGGCGTTGCGCACTCGACTGACGTCACGATCTGCCGGCGCAGGAGATCGTGGTGGTAGTGTTTAGCGCCGCCGCTAAATGTCTAGTTAATTTCGCGAGCGGCGCAAACATTGCCGCGCCCCGGGGCGCTAGATGCTTTGCACCCCATTAGCGCCCTCTTAAGGCGCTAACGGGAGGCGCAACCAACTGAATTTTTCCCCCTGAGTGTCTAGCTTTCAGGTTGCTTCTTTCTGATACTTTTCACCTTAGCCTCAGGTAAGCTTTATCGGCTTATCATGGGTTTCTTTATTGCCAGTTTGTTGTCCCAAATTCACTGTATCTATTGAGCTAGTAATAAGTAATCAGCTCAACAACAGTTCAACAATTATGGTTCTTAGTTCAGAGTGTCAAATGTCAGTCGGACTCAGTAAGTTGCATACATTCAGTACTTTATTGGTTAACAAGTTGTTTGAATAACTTACAAGGAAAATGACACGGGACTCACTTCCATGTGTGCTAGCTTAGAACAATATTACCCGTTTGAAAATTGTTCAGCCTTCACGCTGGTGTCCTACAACAAGTCCCGGACTTGTGGCTCCTCCCTTCTCGAGTGTGATTCCTAGGTTCTCGCTGCCAGGTTCTCGCTGCTCAACTAGCTCTTGGCTCTCTTCTTTTATACCTATATTTTACTACCTATGTGCCGCCCCCCCCCGATAAGACCGTTTGCACAAGGTTGCTCTCATCAGTCATGAGACCTCTTGACAGTTAGCTCACAGCTTCTGTGATCATCACTTGCCCCATTTCCATCATTTCGAGTCGCCCCTTCAATCTTTTTTCCAATCGCATCATACTTCTCCAGGTGACACACAGACACAGGGATATTACAGTACCAGTTTCATTTGGATGGAGAAACAGTTGGTGGAAGAGGAGCAGCAGCTGTGCCTGTTGGAACACACCAGGTGAGGGGTGCTGTTTGTAAGATGCCATACCCAGCTCACAGGGTATACAGGTTAAAAGTCACTTTCTTGGATCTATGTGAAGAGCAGTGCATCAGGAGGCTGCCCCTTCTCCAGACAGGCTGTTGTAGACCTCTGCAGCCTCCTGCAACAGAACCTGCTGCCTGCAGGACCAGGGGGCCATGCTTTGCCAGTGGCTGTCAAAGTCACCACAGTCCTTAACTTCTTTGCCACTGGCTCCTTCCAGTCTGCTACATTGAACGTCACCCGCATCTCCCAGCCTGCAGTACACAACTACATTAAGCAGGTCACCAATGCCCAGTTCATCAGGAATAACCAGCTCTTTCCGCGTTGGCCTCAACAGTCAACAGGAAAACGCTCGAGAAATTGCCGCAGTGGCTGGTTTCTCCACAACCTCACCACGCCTGAGCAACACAGGCATAATCAAAGGCAGAGAACCACCAGCAAAGGGCTGCTAAACAGAGGTTCAGGTCCGGAGGCTCCCTACAATATGCACCGGAAAGAGTCTCCCACATGATAGCGGTGTGCTGTGCCCTTGCCAAACAGAGAGGCCTGAATTTGGAGCAGGAAGGGCAACAGCAGCAGTCTTCATCGGCCAAGGAACACCAGGCGAAGGTGAAGAAGCAGAAGAAAAAGGAGGGCGACCTCAACAGCTTACAGCAAGAGATGTGAGTGATCAGCTAAATGCTCAGCGATTCTGCTGACCAGCTCATTCTCCTGCCCTGAAAACTTATACAAAGCCCATCTGCATTAACAGTTCTTGGTACATCTTTCACCACTAATCCTACATTAAAGAACTTTGGGGGGAAATTCGACCCCTTAGCGCCTCCCGTTAGTGCCAGTAGATGGGGCGCTAAACCAGTATCACCGGGGCGAGACAAATCCAGCGCCGCACGCCAAATCCGGCCCCCCATAGTGCCGCCGGTAAGAGGTATCGCCGGGAGCGTCAATGACAGGTAGATCGTGATGTCAGCGAGTGTTGCTGACCGCCTGATTTGCAAAATTGATTCTCGACAATTACCTCACCGCCTGGAGTAAACACCGACAGGGAGAGCTGGTGTGCAGCACCAGGAAGCCGGCTCCAAGGACGTTATTTAAAGGGATCATCAGTAATCACTCACGGATGTCAGGTTAGTGCAGTTTCAATGTTTTTTTGTTAGTTTCATCCATTGCAACAGTTTCATTCAGTAACTTGTAGGTTCTTTTGTATCAGGAGTCTCCTGGTAACTAAAAAGTAGCTATATTTATTCTTCAAAGATTCAAACTGCTACACTTGGTAACATTAATGGGGGCTGTACTGGCATGTCACCTTGCTCTCCAGGATCTATGGCAGAGGAAGTGTAGGCAGCAAGAAATACGGGAACATGTGCGCAGAGAGATGAGGAGGGACATCAGGGCTCTCACTAGGAGGCCTTACCCTCCAAGGGTATTCCAAGAACACTTCTCCTACCTTCAATTAAGCGAGGAGCAGTGTATTAGATGGCTCCGCCTCACCAAGGAGGTGGTCACAGAACTCTGCCACCTCCTCCAAACAGACCTCCAGCTTCACACCAGGAACACTTAAACCCCAGATCCCCATTGCTCACCACATCCCCATCATTCCATCCCTGTCGCAGGCCATATCACAGCGCAAAGCTGAAATGAGACATACCACTAAAGACTGGTAAGTGAAGTAATAAATTTATCAAAAAGTAGTGGACACATATTTACGCCAAAAATATTTACTTTTCACCCTTGTGCAATCCCTTAGTGCCTCTCGTTACTGTGCCTTTGCCTACTCTAGTGCTCCTATGCACTGTTGGCTCAGTGGCTGCAGCAGGGCTGGTGGAAGGCTGCTGAGTGTCTGTGTGGGAGACTTCAGATGGCCTTGCAGGACGCCCTCGACCAGCTCTGGGCCTGGGAGGCCCGGCTGTAGACTGCACCACCTCAGCATGGGCGGTAGCAGTCTGGGCTGGCTGGATGACAGGCAGCAACAAGGGCAATGGCGGAGTGGCAGTGGTGGGAGCAGGAATGCTGTCATCCTGAGAGAGGACAGCAGGTTCCTGCTCCACTGACACACTGCCACTCCCCCGGGACAGCACCTCAGCATCCCTAGCAATCTGCTGGAGCACAGATCGCTGGCCTGCTGCGACACCATGAAAGCCCCGGTCGTTGGTGGTAGACTCAGTCACGATGGCAGCAGTCAGAGCTTGCGAGACATCAAGCTGAGACAGCATGAGAGAGCAGTCTGAGATTGGATGCCACCAAGCATAGACTGCATTACAGCACTAAGACATTGCGTCGCTTCCACTTGTGCTGCAAATGAAGCTGCCAGATCGCCCATCACACGCGGCATCAGGTCAGGGTCGCCACGGTCTCTCTGGCAGTCTACCATCCTTTGCAGACTGGAAATGATGGGCTCCATGGTGTGCGCAGAGCCTTGTGCAATGTTGGAGGCCGACTCCTCCACTCTCCTTACCATTGCCGAGAGGTTCTCGAGCACCCTTGCCATTGCACCTATCATCGCCGTGTGCATGCCCGTCACCCTTCTTCTAAAGACCTCCTCATCGAGGTCCTCATTTGAGTCCTGTGCAGCAGAACTCACGTGCAAATTCGCCCTCCAGGGAGCTGGCCCCCGAGCTACCCTTTCTGCCAGTCTACCTGCAGCCCACTTGTCCCCAATGCCACACCCTGTGCAGATCCCACTATTATGCTAGCCTCTAAAGAACGCATAGTGCCAGTATCTGAGCTGGTGCCTGTGGGTGAGACATGCAGTGACGTGGTGTGTTCTTCCTCTTCCTCTTCTCCCACTCGCTCTCTACCGTGCCCTCAGGGACAGGCTGCTCAGGTGCTTGCTGATCATCTGAAAGCATAAAGGCACAAGGGTCTGGTTAAGGTGAGGGGAGGGGGGCAGGAAGGGAGAAATGCATGCATACAGCATGATTAGCTGGAAAGTTCAAAATGCTTGTGGGGTGAGGGGGAAGTGGGATGTGAGAAGAAGGTGCAGGGATGGACATACCGTTGTTGTCCCCAAGGGGGTCAACGTCGCCGGTGGCCACGGAGCCCATCACCTAGTGCCCGATGATTTGCAGCACTCAATTCTCCAGCGCAGACACTGGTTCAGTGTCGGCTTGTCCCTCGCCTGTGCACTCTTACTCCCCTCTGTTGTGAGCCACCTTGGCCTGCAAGAGAGAGGAAAGTGTGTGAGTGAGTGTGGAGCAATGTGTTTGGGTGGTGTGCCTGCCATAGTTGAATAGCTGTCATTGTGTGCAAGGTGTGAGATGTGGGTGTGAATGTTGGTAGGTAGAGATTGTTGGTGGGTGAGTGCTGGGATGTGGTGTTTTGGGCAGTGTGTGAAGATTGTGGTACAGATGGTGGTATGTAGCATTTGTTGAAGCATTCACTCACCCTGACCACCCGAGTGAGGTTGTTAAATTTCTTCCTGCACTGTGCATGGGTCCTGGAGACCACAGTGCTGTCTGCAATGTGCTGCGCTACCTCCCTCCACATGGTGTGGAAGGCTTGTGACGCGGGTCTCCTGCCACTTGCCGGGTAGAGCACCACCCTCTGTCTCTCCACAGCAAAAACCAATGCCTCCAATGCTTCATCGCAGAATCTGCGGGCTCTCTCCCTGGGGCATGGAACAGCACACCTGGCTCAGTCCTCCGGCTCCTTCTCCTTGTTCTGCTTCTGCTTGCAGAGGCAACTGCACAGCCAGTAATGCTGAGAATGAGATGTTGCAGCATCAATGAACCTCCCCTTTAAATATTGAAAAAAGCCTGTGGCAATGATGAGTTGCGATTAGACTGCACCCAATATTGGTCCACCGTTTAAGTGTAATGCCAAGGAGCTTGGGTTTTAAGACTTGATTTAGGACTCCAATCATATTATTGAGCAGGGCGCTAATTCTCCAACATTTCTCCTGACACCGCCCATTCCTTGGCTATAACGAATTTCTAGGCCAATATTGAAACCATTCAACTAGCTTCTATATCGAAGACATACTGACAATGCAGACTCAAAAGCTACTAAAAAAAACACTGCAGACCAAAGTGCCAAATGTGATAAAGGTGATTCCCAATACAACAATTGCCATCCAGTCATTTCTCACTCAATTGTCAACTCAATTGCGTTTCTTATTAAAAGGTTTCCTAACATGACAACAGTGATCAAAAAGTACTTCATTGGCTGTAAAGTGCTTTGGGACATCCTGAGGTTGTGAAAGGTGTTACATAAATGCAAGTCTTTCTTTTCTTTTTACCTCTATGATTCCTATGATGTGCTCCCCTAGAAGCCTCAGCGAAGCTGGTGGAGGGCTGATGTTGCTCGTATGGGGACTCTTGAGATGCTCGTGGTCAGTGACTTCAGGGTGCTTGAGCCTGTGAGGACCCGGCTGCAGACTGCAGCATCTCAGCCGCTGCCGGGGAAGTCTGGCCCAGCTGACCTGCTGGCAGCATGACGGGTATTGGTTGAGGCGGTGGCAAAGCATCAGACCTCCTGAGAGTGGGCAACAGGTACTGCTCCCATCTCGCCACTGCCTCTCCTGTGGGGCTGGGGTCATCACAGTCACAAATCTGCGGGAGGGCAGACTGCAGAAGATGAACGATTCCTTTAAAGCCCCTATCCAATTGCTCCACCAATTTCTCCCTGGTGGATGTCTGTCTCTGTGAGGTGGAGCAAAGGTTTGAGCCCAGAGACTGCGTGGCAGCCAGTTGAGCTTCCGCCAAAGCTGCAAAGGCTGGAGACATTGACTCCCTTTGTGAGGGCCAGACTACAGCCTCCCTGGAGGTGAGATGTGGAGATGCCGGTGTTGGACTGGGGTGGACAAATGTGAGAAGTCGCACAACACCAGGTTATAGTCCAACAGTTTTATTTGAAATCATAAGCTTTCGGAGCGCTGCTCCTTCACCTGATGAAGGAGCAGCGCTCCGAAAGCTTGTGATTTCAAATAAACCTGTTGGACTATAACCTGGTGTTGTGCGACTTCTCACATTTGTCCCTGGAGGTGGCCACACTGCAGTGTGCTGTTGCTATGCGAGATGACACCCCACAGGCTGGAGGTGAACTCCTCCACACTTTCAGCCATCGTGCTGAAACTCCTCGTCAGGCCTTCCAATACCTGGTATAACTTCTGTGAGAGGCAAGCAGTTTTCTTTACATGGCTGAGCCCCGGAAGTCCTCATCTGTGTCCTGCTCAGCAGAGCTGGGAGAGGACCGCCCTCTGGTGAGCTCTCTCCTGGGCTGTCCCTGTCAGTAGTAGCTCCTGCTGCTCACTCATGCTGGGTATTTCATCACCCCACTGCTTTCCTATCTAACCCACACAGGGTGCCAATGTCTGTGCTGCTGTTTGGGAGGGAAGGAACGCCTGAATGTGCATCTTCAAGAGGATTGTTCTCCTCTGAGGTGACTTCTTCATGAAGCTCTTGCTGCTGAGAAAGACTTAGAGGAAAGAGAAAAGGGACAGTGTTCAGATGGCACTGAGAGGCTGGAGATTAGCAGGTGACACTTTTGAGAATGCAGCTTGAAGTTGTGAATGTTGCTGAATTTGTGGCTGAGGTGAATGAAGATATGCTGACACCCTGCTCAGATAAACCGCACGCCTCATATTCCCAGATGCTTAGGGCTCTACCTGGGCCAGTAACGTTCAGGGTTTCATGCTCCACTTCGGTGATTGCTATGATGCTGTGTACTCCTCCCGTGGTCTTGCTCCTTTCCCTCGCATTATGTGCTGTCTTGTCCTGCAGAAAGAAAGGCGAGAGGTAGTGAGTGGCTGTTGAAAAGGTAAGTGGAGATGTGTAGGGCTTATGCACATGGTGAGAACTGGAGAAGAAGTAACATGGAATGATGATGGGGAGCTGATGTATGTAAAGCCAAATATGTGCAATGTGAAGCGATGAGGGTATGTTGTGAGGAGTTGATGGTTGTGCAAGTGCTAGGATGTGAGAAGAGAATGGTGTTAGTGTGTGGTGTGAAGAGAGGAAAGGAAGAGATGAGTGGTTGGAATGAGAGTGAGGTGTGGTAGTGTGGCCTTGTGATTGTATGTTGAAGGATATGATAGAAACATAGAAACATAGAAACATAGAATCTAGGAGCAGGAGTAGGCCATTCGGCCCGTCGAGCCTGCTCCGCCATTCAATACGATCATGGCTGATCATCCAAATCCAGTACCCTGTCCCTGCTTTAATCCCCACAGTACACATATCCCACCCTACCCCCGTAACCCCACGTATTTAATTCCCCCTAACATATCCCATCCTATCCCCATAACCCCACATATTTAATCCCCCCTAACACTAAGGGTCAATTTATCATAGCCAAATCAACCTAACCCACACATTTTTGGACTTTGATGGAGGGGAGGGAATTGTTGAGAGTGTTGTGGGAGTGGGTGGAAGGAGTGTTGTCAGATGTTGTTGAGAGAGATGAAGAGCTGTACTCACCCTTGCTGCTCTTGTGAGGTTATTGAACCCCTTCCTACACTGAAGCCAGGTTCTGGGGGTGATGCTCCTGGCACTGACCCTGTCAGCCACCTCTATCCAGGCCTGCTGAATAGTGACCCCAGGGATGCTCCTGCGGATGCTGGGGAACAGGAACTCCCTCCTTGCCCTAACCTCCTGCATGAAGATCTCCAGGGAGTCATCAGAAAACCTGGGAGAAGCTCTGTGACTCAGTAATCCAAGAAGAATTGTGCACAGTCTTGGAATGCAATCTGTCTTCAGCGAATGCAACCTCGCTTTAAGTAGGCCTCGGGAGATCCTTTGGAAATTGCGTGCATAAAATTCCCCAACACGATAGGTTGAGTAGCCCGTCAATCATACTGAAATGAGGCCCGGGCGTTTAAATTGCTCGGGCCTCACGCTGGCAATGTCTTTGGGGCTTTCCACTCACCCCGCCGTCGCCTGCCTGCCCGATTTGCACTCCGAGTTAAAATCGGGGCTCAGATATCTTTAACTTCCCCCAACTTGAAAATCCTCTTAACAGTGCTGACAAACATTTTTTGTCTGAGTTTCTCCCCAAAACAGGACATGTTGCCTCCGTGAGTCATGCAGCGAGGAGCAAGTTTTAGCTCTGTGACTCGGTATTAATAGAAAACAATGTAAAACAGCTTTTATATTTGGAGGTGAGACACGTTTGAAACTGAGGATGTAATAATGCATTTTACTTCCCTTAAAGGGCTGCAGCCATAATTTAAAGGGAAGGTCCATTTAAAGGAAATGGCTACAGAAGGCAAAGAAAATGGTTTTAGCTTTTCAAAAGGCTGAAACATGGGAATAGAGGAACTGATAGACAAGAAAAGACCAAGGTCCATCTCCTTCATCTTCTACCATCCTGGTAGTGTCATGATAAAACAATAATGGAGTTGTTGACTAATCACGGCAATCAATCCCTATCAATTGGCTACAACAGGCCCAGACACGAGGCGAGGAAAACCCCAGGGGTGGAGCGCTTTGGGAAGCATAGGTCCAAAGTCACCTGCTCCTCCCAGCATGCTACACTTGCCACATGTTATGTCTGAAATTACTCATATACTGTGTCCCAAAATGTTATTTTATGAAAGAAATATATTTAATTTGCATTTGAATGAATCAATACTAACTGCTTTACTGTCTCCAGAGGGAGCCTGTTCCATCGATTGACCAACCGCTCACTGGACACATTGAAATGTATTTTTCAGCCTTTCCAAAGGCTGTCTGGGGCAGAAAAAGTGGCTGGCAAAGCCCAAGGGAAGGTAAAATAAATATGAAGGCATGGAACGGAGTCTCTGACCAAGTGATGAGAAGCAGTGCCACACATCAAAACTGCTATTTGATGGCTGCCAAAGTGGGTGTGAGCTGGATGTGATGGTTACCCTATTTGATACTCCATAGCACCCTCCCCAGAGGAGAGCAGTACAGTATGCCTGACAGGAGGTGGCAGCCAGGGACAACACTGTATGCACCACACAATGGGGGAAAAATTGGGTTGCTTTGCGCCTCCCGTTAGCGCCCCCGGGGGGCAAAACCCCTAGCGCCCGGGCGTGGCGCCGCTAACGCCTCCTGCGAAATTCAGCGGGAGGTTAGCGGCGGCGGTAGCCGGTAGCGCCCCGCACCGCCAGCGATGACGTCATCGCCGTGCGCAGCGCACCGCTCGCACCTCGGCCGCGATGTTCGGTTGCGCCCCCTGACCTATCTCCGGTCGATATGTCCGACAGGGTCAGGGTGGCGTTTTTGCAGCGGCAGTGGCGCAAGTTAAAGGGCAGGTGTCAGGCGGCCATTTTTTTTTGGCCGACTGCCAGCACCTGCCCCCTACCCCTTTTTTCTTCGGGGTGCCGGCCACGATTGCTCAGCCCGGCGTTACGTGCCGGCGCGTGTGGCGCTGTTGCACGTAGCGCTGCAAAATTCACTGGTAGCGCCCCAAGAAGGAGGGGGAGCGCTTCCAGTAGCGCCCCGTCTCCTGCTTGGGGCGCTACCACTGGATTTACGGCACAGGGGCGCTAACGTTTTCGGGGCACTAAAAGTAGCCAAATAAAATTACCAAAAAAAACCTTTTTACCAGGTAGATGGTAATGCACACCACAAATGTTTGCCTATCAATCTGCTATATATTTACTTTAAGCCCATGGAAAACCCTGAGACAACCTTAAAGCCTTTTCATTGCTCATTGTGCATGCCCATTGTTAGAAGGACAGGCATATTACAACTTGGCACATTCAATTCAATTACTGACATAAAGGGTGGACCGCAGGATGACCACATTTCTGCCATCAACGATTATTTACTTTTGGGAAATGTAGCAGTGCGGTAACATCGGGCAGTTGTGCCACGCTCCTATTTGTTGCGTGTGTGGGCAGCGAGTTCTGTGCGGAAGCAAAAACATTGAGGAGGGAGGTGGCTTTGACTGCCGCTGCCAGTGCTTTTGTATGCCCCCTATTTTTTCAGCTCTTGCTATTCTGCTGAAGAATTGGAAATGTTTCGATTATAGTCAGCTCTCCGGTGAATTAGCAGGCAACATTCGGTTATTGTCAGGTTCCATGTAAACATTTTGTATTGTGAGGAGAAAAAAAATCTCAATTTAAAATAAAAATAAAACATCTTTCATAAGAATGCAACAGAAATGAATAATAACAAGATATGGAAAATGAAGCTTCCCTGAAGCTCACCCCAGATGGGCAAAGGGGGCACCCAGCACAATCCCATGCTAAGCAGACAAGAATATAGTCCTAGACTTCATTTAAATGCATTGTAATATTTAAGTTAGCTATGGCTCATTTTCGGTGAAGCCGCCTATCTAAAAGACATGGCAGAAGATTGCACACAGCGCTAAAATGACACGGCAGCAGCCAAATGACTCTGAGCCAAGTTTTTCTGCCCCCCAGACCTTGTTCCTGTCATCATCCAACAACCATCAGCCATAGCAACTGGAAAGAACACCTTAGTACCGTCAATACATTCTAATTTGCAACAAAACCGAGATGTGAATGTAATTCTTCATTCCCACCAAGGAAATTTCCAAGAGACAGAATTGTTGGAGAAAATCAAGGCAGATACAATTCTCATGACAAATTAAGGAGTGTTAAAATCCCCCCCACATTTGTAACAGTCCTTATTAATTCAAAAATCAAGAACTTTTGTTTAATGTATTATGCATGAATGGAATGCTCCATGAGCAGGCGTGGAACACAGAAAGACCTTAATAACTCATTTCTGAACATCTCCCATTAGTTATGAGATCTTCTTTAATTCTGGAATACATTGGTTATTACTGATTAATGGAATAATTCACAGCTTTTTGTATGTAGCAGGTGGCATAACAGGGTCCAGCCAGAAGCGATGGTAATGACAGCAAATGTCTTTGAATACGACCCCCTGGCGTGGTGTTGAAAGCACAGGAAGACTATGAATAATTACCATGGGGTGCTAATGAGCAAGTCATAGGTTACCCCACAGCTCAATTTATCTTCCAGCAGCCCCGATTCGGCAATTAGCGATGGAGTCTTTGAATGGCTGCATACAAGGGACAAAGTTCCAGGTAACAGTATTGGCTGGGTCTGAGCGCAGACAAGAGAGGCATTGTGCGAAGCTCTGGCTCTCCCACTGATATTCTGTACGTGCTTTTTTGGACTGAGGAGCAGCTGCAGCTGCCCATGAGTTCTTGGCACAAACGTGGAGGCAAGCAACTTCCATGATGTTACTCCAAGCATTATCTTGTGCAGGGTGAATTCTGGCATGGCACATGCCATTGTTAACAAATTCATTGATCTTTCTACTGTAGGAAGGTGCTTCTAATGATGATGACAACATTGCAAAATTTCCTTATACTTTGGTCGCCTCTGGCCTCCCGTCCACACCCTCCATAAAGTCCAACTTGTTCAAAGCTCAGCTGCCCTTACATATCCTGTTGCCCATTAAGCCATGTTCGACCATAACTCCCATCCTAGCTGGCCTGGATTAGCTCCCTTTTGCCAACGCACTGAATTTAAATCCTCACCCCACCTTTATCTATGTCATGATACATGACGTGATCCGGACTCGAGTCGTCGTTGGCTTGTTCACAGATGTGATTCCCAGTAAAAAAGTAAAAATTTTAAAGTTTATCGTTTTACATATAGACTGCAGCTTTTGACACGTTAGACCCCCTGTGACTCCACCTCATTGTCTCAGCTGTATCTTGCTATGTCTTTGATGTGGTAAGTTCCTGGATGACCTGATTGCCTTTTGTCACACCTCGGCAGATAAACAGTCAGGATGATTAAATTTAGTTGTCTGCCATTGTAAGGTACACATGCATTGTTCTCTATCTATATATGCTTTGGCGATTCTGTATCTCTTTACTTCACCCGACGGAGGAGCACTAACTCCGAAAGCTTGTGATTTCAAATAAAACTGTTGGACTATAACCTGGTGTTGTGCGACTTCTCAATTTTGTCCACCCCAGTCCAACACCGGCATCTCCGCATCATGACCACCTTTATCTAAGCAACCTCCTTGGGAACAAGTGTACAACCTCGGTACCGCAGCACCAGCGCAACCAGCCACACTTCAGAAAAACTGCCAATGCTGGAATTACTGCACCTTGCAGAGCTGGCCAATCCTTCACTATGTCTCGTGTTTCATGCCAGTACACAATGCCATGTTGCACGGCTCCCACACTCAGTGGGAAAGGGAAATTTGTCGGTGTCCAGTGCTGGCAAGTACATCCCAGTTCGCAGATAACTGGCCCGGGTGTGAGTGAGCATCTCCGGCCTCTGCTGCTGTTCGTCAGCGAATTCTACACTCGAGCTATTGCACGCCACAAATTTTGCCTATCAAGCTGCTATATATTTACTGTCAGCCCATGGAAAGCCCTGAGACAACCATAAAGCTTTCTCGTTGCTTATTGTGCATGCTCATGGTTCAGAAGGACACGCACGCAGGCTGCATGTTACAACTTGGCCCATTCACGTTTTCAAAGGGTGTTACACATAAAATCATTGCAGCACAGCCTGGATGGGGCGGGGCAGTTAAAATTGACCCTGTAGCATCAGTTTAGATTATGACTTTAAATCCTGGAGCAAGACTTGAGCCTTCACCCTTTTACCTCAGAATAGAATGCTAGCAAATGTGTTGGAGTGTTTCGACCTGCAACATGGCCTAAAATCATTTGCACCAGAAAGTATATATTGGCCCAAAAATTAGTGCCGCTACGCGAGAGTACGCACTGTGTACTCTCGCGTATTCTGTCTCCAATTGCCGGTTTTCTGCATGCACTGCGCATGCGCTGAAAACCGGCACTTGGTGATTTCAAAAGGGGGCGGTTCCTAGGTGAACCGCGTGCGTGCTACAGGCTGCGCGCACGCAGTGCACTTAGTGCTTTGAACGCGCAGGTAAGCATGGAACATTTTATACATAAAGAAAGGAGGCGTAAGACCCTCTTTTAACAAGGTAAGTAGTTAATTAAGTATTATTTTGAATTTTTTTCAACAGGTATATCTTTTTTAGAGACTTTAAAGAAAGGTAAGTTTATTTTTATAACTTTTTAAAAGATTTTAAATTTTTTCAAAAATTTAATTTTTTGTTTAAAGTGGTTAATTTATTTAACTATACTTATTTTATTAATGTGATGGTTTTTTTTTTAAATTTAATTGAGGTTTAGCTGTTCTTTTGGGGGGGTATAGTATTCATAGCTTTCACAGCCGTGCTGTGAAAGCTATGAATGAAAGATGGTGTGCTGCCATTGGCTCTAACTGAGTCACGTGATCCCACAGCTCGCACGAATTAACTGCGCCTGTGGGATACGAAAGCCCTGCACAGCTGCTGTCTAGAACATCAAGTTCGTGCGAGCTGGGAATAAAAAAGCCAGCGCGCAGTGAGAGATCGCAGGGAAGCCTTACCCTCGCACGAAGGCTCACTCACTAATTTTTGGGCCAATAACTTTAATGGTACAATATTACGTCAATAATCTGGCCCACCATAGTCCCTTCTGTCTGTCTATTTGGGCTCTATGTGGCCTACTGTAAGAGTAATGATAACTTCACAGAGTTTTATTCATCTGTTACCGTTCTCTTATCAGTTAGTAAGTAATCAGATGGCATGCATTTATTAAGCCTGAGCTTTGCCTTGTTTCCACTGATCTACTGATTTAGTGGCGATAATTAAGCCAAATGTGCGCATTTATCAGGGGTTTTACTACACCAGTGGATATTTTAGCACTTGGCTTCGCCCTGCTGTGATAAAACCTTAATGCACACAGCTCGCTGTTCATTATTTCCTAAAGGTACACAGTGTTCAATGTTCTTGTTAGATCTCATCCCTGTTCACTGATCAGTTGGTAAAAATCAATAACCATTTGAAACTCATGACTTTAACATTGTCTGAGCCTCCAGCCGCAGAGATTCAAGGCAGAGTTTCAGCTTACACTGAAAGAGGTACGTTGGCAGTAGGGGCAGAATGAAACTTCTAAAATTGACGGCCCACGTGTGTACTCCAGGAGCTTTACAGTTGCTGCAGTTTATACGAGTGACCAAACTAAGCAGCTTCCCCCATTTATTACAACGAGCTTTCTTACATCACAAAACACACCATCAATTTGCAAATGCTTGTAGTCCGATAACAAATATATTTGACTAGTAGCTGCCCTGAGTGGCCAGCATTCTCCTGGAGCTGTAATAGAACATAGAGAAGTTATGTTGAACCTTTATAAAGCGCTGGTTAGGCCACAACTGGAGTATTGCGTCCAGTTCTGGGGATGGGGGATCTCAGCTACATTGATAGGTTGGAGAAGCTGGATTTGTTTTCATTAGAGCAAAGGAGGTTGAGGGGTGATTTGATAGAGGTGTACAAGATTATGACGGGTTTGGATAGGCTAGACAGGGAAAGGCTGTTCCCACTAGCTGATGGTACAAGGACTAGGGGACACAGGTTTAAGGTTTTGGGCAAGAGATACAGGGGGAATGTGAGGAAAAACTTTTTTACGCAGCCAGTGGTGATGACCTGGAACTCGCTGCCGACGGAAGTGGTGGAAGCGGAGACACTCAATGTTTTCAAGGGGAGACTGGATAGGCACTTGAGGGAAATAAACTTGCAGGGCAACGGGGATAGAGCGGGGCAATGGTACTGACTAGATTGCTCTACAGAGAGCCGTCACGGACTCGATGGGCTGAATGGCCTCCTTCTGTGCCGTATGACTCTATGGGGGAAAAATTCAGTATCGCCCCATTTGGGGCGCAATTATCAGCCGGGCGCAAAGATTAGCACCTGGCGCTAATTATCGCCACCGACTGCAAACTTGACTTTTATCGCCCCTGGAGGTGATTGGAGCGCTAAATCAGGCGCTTCACATCTGTCTTAAGGCGCAAAGGCCGAGGAGCGAGGCGCTACCTCAGAGCGCTGGCGAAGCTCATGTAATGTCAGTCAGCAATGGAACACACACACAATGGCACGGGCCAGTTCTTAAAGGGGATGGTTAATCTTGCTTTCCATCCACATCCTGCTCATTGCAGCCTTGAATCTCGGCCTGGAGAGACCTGCACATCAAATCTGCTGGAAAGAACAATGGAGAGTACCAGGCAAAGAGCTCAGAGTGCAGCCCCCACAGTCTCTTCTAAATCGATACAAGGAATGGCAAATCAAAATGAACCTGCAAAGTGCTGCTCAGTACCCAAAACTCCTTCACACAACGTTGAATCTCTCCAGAAGTCTCTCTCTCTCTCTCTCAGAATGCGTAGTTCAAAAATGGCACCAACAATAAAAGGCAGGAAGCGGTCACCTTTAAATAGCGCTCCCCCTTTCCCTTCATGACTGCAGAACGCTCCCCTCAACCTGTCGTTGCTAGCGTCAGGCGGTAAGGCAGGGGGCGCCACTCAATATCCGCTCCGGGGCGATACCGGGGCGTTGCGCACTCAACTGACGTCACGATCTGCCGGCGCAGGAGATCGTGGCGGTAGTGTTTAGCGCCGCCGCAAAATGTCTCGTTAATTTCGCGAGCGGCGCAAACTTCACCGCGCCTGGGCGCTAGATGCTTTGCGCCCCATTAGCGCCCTCTTAAGGCGCTAACGGGAGGCGCAACCAACTGAATTTTTCCCCCTATGACTCTGTGAATTGAACATGGACATTGGCGTGTCAGGGAAGAGAGAGATGCAGAATCTCAGCCTCTGGTTTTTCCTTCCTTACTCCCTATAGCAGGGTGCCTGTTCTCTGCTCAGCAACTCCACATGATAGCACAGCTGAGATCACTAACTTGGAAAACCATGGCCACTTGCGCCACTGAGGCCTTATCACTCTGTGGAACATAGGAACAGGAGAAGGCCTTTCAGCCCCTCGGGCACATGACACCCTAACTGACGCTCCCTCTTTCCCCCGGCCCCCCCTCATAATTTCTTCCCTTTTTCTCCTCTCCTGAAAATAGTGATTTGTCCTTGGGTTGAGTTGCACCATCAGCAGCAGCCCTCGAGGCTCCCAGAGGCCCCGTCTGCTCTCTCGGGTGGATGTAAAAGATCCTATGGCACTATTTTGATGAAGAGCGGGGGAGTTATCCCCGGTGTCCTGGCCATTATTTACCCCTCAATCAACATCACTAAAAACAGATTATCTGGTCATTATCACATTGCTGTTTGTGGGAGCTTGCTGTGCGCAAATTGGCTGCCGCGTTTCCTGCATTACAACAGTGACCACACTTCAAAAGTACTTCAGTGGCTGTAAAGCGCTTTAGGATGTCCTGAGAACGTGAAAGGCGCTATATCAATGCAAGTTCCTTCTTTTCTTTTTCTCAAGTGGCTATTCTACACGAGTGGGACTGGACAGTAAAAAAACTACATGCGGTCACATCAGAATCCCATGCCGTCTTCAGCCAACTTCCACACGTGCCCCTTCAGCCGGGGATCATTGGATATTGATTAGGAATCCCAGGTGAGTTTTCCACTCCTTCGCCAAGGCCAATTATCGCAGCCCGACTGCCACCCCAGATGAGATCAGCTAATCTGTACGATGCATTGAATGTGGGTCCTCCTTGATTTGTGTGGCTAAGTACGATACCAAACATGGTACATTTAGCTGACACCATTTTAATGTTAAACACCTGCAGCACAACAAAAGATTCCTTTAAAATGGGTACTTTTTCGGCCTTGCGCCTTCTTAGCCAAATGTGTGAACTGTGGTCTTGTGTGACACCCAGTGGCTGAACGCAGCACTGCAGCACAGTCACAGTTAGCTTTATCCCCCAGATCCCGAAATAGGGGGAATCTTAACTCTCCCCGATCAGTGGGAAAGGAGCAAGGGAACAGGTTAAAATGGAGCAGCTCCATTTCCCGTCCCGTTCCCGCCGGTTCCCCATTTTAACGCTGTTGGCTTTTGCCGGAGGCGGAGGCTCCCACCAGGGTCTGGTGGGAGCTTCATTATTAAATATAAATTCGGGTCCCGTGGCATTTTAACCAGCTCCTGAGCAGGGAGCCAGCCGCAGGCACCCCGCCAGGTAAAGCTGTCGGGAAGTTAGTGAGGTCCTCTAAGTTAAGTTACGAAACCTTCCTTAGTGGGGCCAGGAGGAGCGGGTGTGCTCTCTGCTGCCCCGCCCGGGCTTCCCCCCTTCCTCAGCCACGAGACCCTCACAACAAACCCCTCCCGGAATCACTTTGCTGCCAGCAACCTTCTCTTGGTTTTGGCAGATGGACTCCAGCCCCAGCCCCCCCCCCCCCCCCCCCCCCCCCCGCCCCCCCGGTCAGCTACCTGTCACTTTCCATCCGAAACAGGCTAGCAGAATTCAAATGAGGCCCTGCAGTTAAAATCTTGGACACTCCAGGATGTTTAGATCTAATCGGGACCTTCTGCCTGCTGATCTCCATGGGGACGGGCCTACACCTGGGTGCCCTGGGCCCTGTTAATAGTCCAGGTCAGGATATCATCGCTTCTGAGCCTGGACAGGAGAGGGGCACTTCAGGCTCACCCCTTCTGTCCAACACCAGGGCACGGAGATGGGGATCAAGAACGTCTACCCTGTGCACTCATAAACATAGAGCTGTCGAATCCAAGCTGGTTCTGAATGTGCGATTCCATGGAGACCTACCCATGATTTTGTCTCCAATCTAACACCCGGAGACAACACAACATTTCAATACACATTGGGGTCTCAATTTATACCAGAGGATGCAGCTGTGGGTATAAGTCATGCACAGTCACGTTATACTGGCCCGAGTGGCTTCCTCCGAAATTTAGGGCACCACAACTACAATAATTTTCATTTATTTAGCGCTTGTTATGTAACATGTCTCAGAGCACTTTACAAGGGATGGAGGTGAACACAGAGCAGAAAGCATAAGGATTGGGTAGGGGGTGGTCGAGCAAAATCTTGAGGGTACAAACAGTTGTTTAGAACATTTTTAAAGATAGGACAGAGGTAACAAGGCAAAATGCTTTTCAAGAGAGTTCTAGAAGCCAGATGTGTAATGCCTGAAAAATGGGTCTCTAATGGGAAATCAAAAGTTGTGGGGGAAGAGCGGTAATCTGGAGTAAGAGGAATGGCGGGGAGGGAAATTAAAGCTGAGAGATATGGCTGAAGAAGATTTCCCAAAAAGGGTGCGGTGAGGATGAAAATGAGGATGAGGATCTTGAAATTGAATAGCTGGAGTACAGGGATCCCGTGGTGGAGAATGAGGGTGATGAGTATGGGGGGACTCTGTGCAGAAGACTGGTACCACAGACTTCTGGATTCGCTGGAGTCTGTGAAAGGAAGAGCGCAGAGCATTGGAGAAGTCAATCCGCCAGCCAAAAGATGCAGATAAAGAAAAAGAAAATACTGCAGATGCTGGAAATCTGAAATAAAAACAGAAAATGCTGGAGATACTCAGCAGGTCAGGCAGCATCTGTGAAGAGAGAAACAGAGTTCACGTTTCAGGTCGATGACCTTTCGTCAGAACTGGCGTTTTGATGTAGATAAGGACTTCAGCTGCAGTAGTGGTGCGGTAGGGGCGTAAGAGGGCGATGTTCTGGAGGTGGAAGAGTCCAGTCTTGGCAGTGAGGCAGATGTGGGGTACAAAGCTCAGCTCAGAGTCAAAGGACATGCTGAGATTAGCACCACTGAGCTCAGTCTGAGTGAATAGGTTTGATGGGGTTGAAGCCAAAAGCTTGTAGGTGCTGATGAGAGTCATACAAGATTATTACTCAAGATAAAAAATCACTGGATTGGGGGTAATATTCTGGCATGGGTGGAGGATTGGTTATCTAACAGGAAGCAGAGAGTTGGGATAAATGGTTCCAGTAGCCAGTGGTGTTCCGCAGGGGTCGGTGCTGGGTCCCCAACCCTTTACAATCTATATTAACGATTTGGAGGAGGGGACCAAGTGTAACATATCAAAGTTTGCAGATGATACAAAGATGGGAGGGAAAGTAAAGAGTGAGGAGGACATAAAAAACCTACAAGGGGATATAGACAGGCTGGGTGAGTGGGCAGAGATTTGGCAGATGCAATACAATATTGGAAAATGTGAGGTTATGCACTTCGGCAGGAAAAATCAGAGAGCAAGTTATTATCTTAATGGCGAGAAACTGGAAAGTACTGCAGTACAAAGGGATCTGGGGGTCTTGGTGCAAGAAAATCAAAAAGTTAGTATGCAGGTGCAGCAGGTGATCAAGAAAGCCAATGGAATGTTGGCTTTTATTGCTAGGGGGATAGAATATAAAAACAGGGAGGTATTGCTGCAGTTGTATAGGGTATTGGTGGGACCGCACCTGGAGTACTGCATACAGTTTTGGTGTCCATACTTAAGAAAAGACATACTTGCTCTCGAGGCAGTACAAAGAAGGTTCACTCGGTTAATTCCGGGGATGAGGGGATGGACATACGAGGAGAGGTTGAGTAGATTGGGACTCTACTCATTGGAGTTCAGAAGAATGAGAGGCGATCTTATTGAAACATATAAGATTGTGAAGGGGCTTGATCGGGTGGACGCAGTGAGGATGTTCCCAATGATGGGTGAAACTAGAACTAGGGGACATAATCTTAGAATAAGGGGCTCCTCTTTCAAAACTGAGATGAGGAGAAACTTTTTCACTCAGAGGGTAGTGGGTCTGTGGAATTTGCTACCCCAGGAAGCTGTGGAAGCTACTTCATTAAATAAATTTAAAACAGAAATAGACCGTTTCCTAGAAGTAAAGGGAATTAGGGGTTACGGGGAGCGGGCTGGAAATTGGACATGAGGCTGAGTTCGGATCGGTCAAGGCCCTGTGGGTGGCGGAGCGGGCCCAGGGGCCGAGTGGCCTGGTCCTGCTCCTACTTCTTGTGTTCTTTAGAGTTGAGGTTGGATCAGATCAGCCATGATCTCATTGAATGGCGGAGCAGGCTCGAGGGGCCGATTGGTCTACTCCTGCTCCTATTTCTTATGTTCTTATGTTCTTATACAGGACGATTGCAGTTTTGCTAACACTGAACTGTAGGAAATGTTAATTCATTCAGGACTTCGTGCTGATCAGGAAGTCTGATAGTCCAGCAACAACCCTTGAGTCACAACCCGTGAGTCAATGGTGGCGGTGGAAAAGTAGAGCTGGGTGTCATTTGCATACATACTTGTGGATGATACTGCCAAGGGTTGCTACCACTGTGTGTGCGCATATGTGACGTATGACCCAGCGCGCACGCATGCTTCTAAACTGTAATAATGCTTCAAGTTTCAGTGATAGCCAATTGTGTGGAACCAGGGTCATGTGGCTGGCACAGCTAAAGTGACATTATTCATTTAATGCACTTAACTCAGGCCACAGGTTAGTATGACAAGGGTATCACATTGCCAAGAACTACGATCATGTTAAAATATTATTTTCTTATATTTCATTGCATAAATATTTTTGGATTGAACAGACTTGATGTTAGAGAAAAATAAAATAACTTAAAATAGAATGAAAAGACCAAAGAAAAAACTAGGTCAAGGTACTCTGCCCTATAATGACAATTTTAGATTTTTAGCCTTGCTTGCCAGGGAGAGCAGAATGCAAGCTTCAGGCCAGAACTTCCTACATGATGAGTCCCTGCTGCCTCCCATACAATCTACAGGAGGCACCGAATTGACAAAAAAAAACACTTGGCTATGGAGAGAGTAGGAAAATTGGTGGGTGAGCCAGGCTGCTCTCACATGCTTCCCATTGGCTAGTGGAACATAGGAACAGGGGTAGGCCACTCAGCCCCTTGAGCCTGCTCCGCCATTCAATGAGATCACGGCTGATCTGTACCTGAGCTCCATTTACCCGCCTTAGCTCCATATCCTCGATACCCTTACCTATTGGGTGGTTGCTAGTAGAGGACTAGGAAGCGACTAGCTGCTTAACCTCTCAGCTAGGTGACACACATAGACTATAAGAGGAACAAAAAGCAGAAATATTTGGTGGAATTTTCCTGTGCAGGCACATTTTTCTGGTGCTACGTAGGATTAAATCAATTGGTGCCCAGAATCTCACATTTTCTTTTCTTCAGTTGCTTGTTTAAAGTGAGTCTTTGAAGACAATGTCAAAGATTTTTTTGTTGGGCTCAGCAGCACTTGCATCCTCTTCCGGGAAATTCAATCTCATGCAGCAATTAAGGCGTGGAACTTTTTAGTTTATTTTCACAATAATGGATTCAAGTCAGTTCATACTTGTTCCTGTATCTGCTTCGGAAATCCACTATAATGCATATCTCCCTCAGCAAGAGGACAAACTGGAGGCTGATTCCAGGCCTTCTCCAATATGATAAGTCATTAGGAGATGAACAGGAGTCGCCGGCACTGCCCATCCTTCTGATTTTGCTTTTCTGTCTGGAGGTAAACAGTTAGCATCCCACCTCCACTCAGCGCTTGCCCTGCCCAGATTCAATGTCTCCCCTAACAGAAAGGTACAGAGCAAGAATTTACATTCCAGGAAAATCACATTTTCAAAGCTGTATGGCATCACACCATGATACACCACACTGGAACGCAAACATACCATACCATCTTAAACAAAATAAAAACATTGGTCAATAAGTAATGATCATGGTCTCTATTATTTTGATGTTGGGAGACCATTTTCTCAAAAATGTTAGAATTTCCTTCCAAAAATGATTGACCCTGGAATCTCTAACCTCCACTGGCTAGCAGGTCCAATGGAAAAGAAATATTCAGCGATGAATTGTTTGGAATACCGTCCCACCCTCATACAGATTGGCACAAATTCCTACCTCTCTATCCTGTGCTTCTGTAGTGTTGGAAGAACAATGGAAAATTTCAAAATCAATCCGACTCTGATGTTCTTCTACCAGAAAGAGCAAATACAATGTGCTGACATGCAACAGCAATACAACTATTATGATGGATTGAGAAATTATCTGGCCCCTGATGGCGTACTGGCTCTATTTTCTTATATTCATATGTATATTCATATAAGAAAATTGAGGAGAGGCAACAGTTGCTCTCCGTATACGACAGTATCATTACTCACAGTCAATGTCATCATGTTGGCTTCTGCACATGCTCAGTAGTGCTGGGGATAAATGTTCAAAACACCCTGAATCAACAAACAATAAAAGTTAATTTCTCAGCACATAGTTTGGAGGGTATAACTGGTTAATGTGTGCGATCCAGAAACAGCAATGTACCCTCTCCACTCTGTGCTGAGAAGTACTTGCATCACTTGCACTGTGAAGGAGGTGGCGGCAGAGGGCAGTTTCCTCGTATTCAACTGGCACATGGGTGAGAACAGTTCAGTACATGTTCAGTGAGTGAAAGTAAGCTGCACTGTTCAAGCTTTTCTCCGTAATCCAGTGGAAAGTATTTTGTCTGTGAATGCAGCTTTAGGCACTGAAGAGGCAGTGGTTTGGGGACATCAAAGGCTTGTGAGGGTCAAGAAGAAATTTCACAATTTCCTTTTGCAAGTTCTGCCTGTGGTTGGTTAGTCATGTCCCTCAGTAGATTGAATAAACAGGTATAGTCCATCACAGTCCAATGATAATTTGTTGAGAAGAGTAGACACAAAGGCCCTGTCTTGATCTGTACTCCATAGCCCCAAAATTACACCTTGGGATACCTGCGTTCAAATGCTTTGTGCACTCATCTGAAATTCCTCCGTCAACTATTTTAACAGAGGTGTTAACTCATTGGGGGAAAAATTCAGTCGCGCCCCGTTTGGGGCGCAAATATTGTCCGGGCGCAAAGATTAGCGCCTGGCACTAATTATCGTCACTGACTGGAAACTTCACTTTTAACGCCCCGGGAGGTGATTGGAGCGCTAAATCAGGCGCTGCATACCTGTCTTAAGGCGCAAAGGCCGAGGAGTGAGGCGCTAACTCAGAGCGTTGGCGAAGCTCATGTAATGTCAGTCAGCAATGGAACACACACACAATGGCACGGGCCAGTTCTTAAAGGGGATGGTTGATCTTGCTTTCCATCCACATCCTGCTCATTGCAGCCTTGAATCTCGGCCTGGAGAGACCTGCACATCAAATCTGCTGGAAAGAACAATGGAGAGTACCAGGCAAAGAGCTCAGAGTGCAGCCCCCACAGTCTCTTCTAAATCAATACAAGGAATGGCAAATCAAAATGAACCTGCAAAGTGCTGCTCAGTACCCAAAACTCCTTCACACAATGTTGAATCTCTCCAGAAGTCTCTCTCACTCTCTCTCAGAATGCGTAGTTCAAAAATGGCACCAACAATAAAAGGCAGGAAGCGGTCACCTTTAAATAGCGCTCCCCCTTTCCCTTCATGACAGAAGAACGCTCCTATCAACCTGTCGTTGCTAGCGTGAGGCGGTAAGGCAGGGGGCGCCACTCAATATCCGCTCCGGGGCGATACCGGGGCGTTGCACACTCATCTGACGTCACGATCTGCCGGCGCAGGAGATCGTGGCGGTAGTGTTTAGCGCCGCCGCAAAATGTCTAGTTAATTTCGCGAGCGGCGCAAACTTCGCCGCGCCCGGGCGCTAGCTGCTTTGCACCCCATTAGCGCCCTCTTAAGGCGCTAATGGGAGGCGCAACCAACTGAATTTTTCCCCCATTTACTTTTAAGCATTAATGCCGCTGCTAAAATAGCAGAAAGGAGGATTTTGGACAAGGGCACTAAGCACTTGCCCACTAGTATCCCATGCAGTAATTTCAGGATCTATGTTCTTAAGCTGAATCCTAAATAAGATCAATGAAGACATTTCTTCCTTTTTATTTATTGCTATCAGATCGTGTGTTTATGTACTTTTAATGACATACATAAGTTTGTTTTCTGCTGTTGTCTGATTATCAGTAGCTCTGACACAGACTCTGTGCCTCAATGGAAATGTACATTTTTTTTTAAATTAGGTGGCCTAAGACTGTGCGCACCCAGGGATATCTTTAGCAAGATGATGTTTGTGGCTGTGTACCTGTTTTTGAATAAGAATGTGCATTTATTGCGGCTCCCATTTCCAAACAATCCTCTCCATGTTAACAGTCCAATTTGTGGAGAAACCAATACGGATACTTCGCTATAATCAGGTCAGAAACCAAGTTTTCTTTTGAAAATTCTTTAAGTTTATTTCATTCCCTTCTTTTATGCCTCCTTGTGCCATACCCTAGCCAAGAAGGCTAGATGGCCTGTTCCCAGCTCTCCTCTAACGCTGCTCTATAACTAACTGTTGTAAGATAGACCAGAGTGACAATAATGCCTCTGATTTCCCCATTTGACCGGCCTCCACTCAGTTCCTTCCCTCAGTGACATCGCTAAGACTAGGAGTACAGTACGTGGGCAGTGGTAGGTGTTAAATTACTTCCTTCAATTATAAATGAGTCAATAAGACCTCTCCCCTGTACATTCTTTGCCTACCCTTCTATAATTCCACACCAATTAAAGGCATACTCCTCTAAAAGGGCAACACAATAGTATTCGAAATATGGTAGATGCTTAAAATGAGAGGCATGGATAAAGTAAATATAAGTGTAAAATAAATTTAACTTGGACTGTAATTGCAAAAATACAGGATATGAATACAAAGTTAACAAGCTTCTAGCGAGATTGAAATATTTTTTCCCCACAGAGTAGTGGATATGTAGAACAAACTCCCAGCAACGGGCATTAGGATTGTGTTGATTAATTCCTTCAGTAAAGAACTGTCTGTTCAAGATGGAACTGACATGATTAGGTACAGCTAATTAAGTGCTCTACAGAACACAATGGTTCATGTGCTGTTAGGAGCAGGGAAGAGGCACCGAAGGAATGCAGGTGATCGGAGTTATAAGTGTGGACTGTAAAGTTGGACTAATATTCTGGAATTTTGCTCGATTGCCCTTGAGGGTTGGGGTAAAAGTTCACAGAGCTTTGTTTTCTTGGAGTTCACCTGTGGTATTATGTTCATTTGAGATTTCAATAGTATTAGAAAAGGGTACCAAATATCCTGAAATTAGATAAAAGATAAAAAAATATATATATGGAGTGCTCACAAGGCAAAAATTCACAGGGGCCAAAATTCAGAGATTTTTGAAGAAAGGTATAGTTTTTGACACAGGGAACCAGAACTTATGGGCTAAGTCAGATACACCAAATACATGCTAAATTCTGGTATAATTAGCTGAAGACAGTCTGCCCCAAAGTGATGCGTGTTTGCAAATTACAATATACTGAGTGAAGAAATTCATTTACACCAGAATTGCACCTGGCTTTAGTTTGTTAAGAAGAGAGGGAAGTTACCTGCATGATGTGGGCAACACTAGCAAGTATTTATTACCCATCCTTAAGTAGTAAGAGTCAAGGGGGAAGAAATAGGCTAACCCCTGAAAATGGGCGTAGGGATCGCTGTACGCAATTAACACACGCCCGTTCATTGCGTTGCAGACAGCATGGTAAATTTATGCTGCCTGCTGCTTTACATGATTGCTGCGTGCACCCAGCGCTACCCGCGCTGTTCATTGGCTGCACGCATCAGCAGGGGGGGCTCGATATCGCGAGTGGCTAGCGCTACTTAAAGACATCCTGCACCTTTTAAAGGGGAGGTGCATTGTGGCTGCAAGAAGTGGTGGGAGTCATTTGAAAACTGAATCTGTGCTGTGATACTTTGAAGAATGGCTGAACATGCGAGAGATTGCGCACCAAGTTTTTCGGACACTGCACTGGAGGTCGTGGTGGAAGAGGTGGAAAGAAGGAGAGACATCCTGTAGCCGCAGGGGGGAAGGAGGCCCTCCAGACAGATGCTCAGGAAGCAGTCGGAAGAAGTAACGGTGGAGGTCAATGTCAGGAGTGTTGCTCCAAGAACATGAATGCAGTGCAGGAAGAAGTTTAATGATCTCACAAAAGTTGTTAAGGTGTGTGAGTTCAATCTTCAAATGCCATATCCTACCAACTGCACCACCTGCCTCATCCACTGCTCAATTCACTACACCCCCATCACCCATTTACCAACCTATCAATCAGTACTCAACCCTGAAATTCATATGCTTTACCTCACCATCACATACTTAGCATTGTTGCAAGCCTCGCAGTCACAACTCACACTCACTGACACACTTCCATCTTTCTTGTAGGAGAAGTTGGCGTAGAACAGTAGGCAGCAGCAAAGAACTGGAGGAGGACAAGCACGCCAGCATGTTTTAACCCCTATGGAGTAGACAGTGCTGGGAATGGGAAGGGGCAGCACTGAGGCCATAGCACTGGCGGGGCTGAAGCGATTGATAAATTAGGGTATCTGCATACCTAATCCTCCTTCTCTCATCCCACTTCTCCCTCATCCCACAGTCTCTTCTGACTCACAAGCTCCAGATGGTGTAAGCACGCACTTCTTACTTTCTCCTCGCCCCTCACCACAACTCAACCCTTGTCGCTTTTTCATTTCAGATACCCAAGAACTGGAGCCTTCCCAGTCAGTGGAGGAAGAGGAAGAAGACAGTGAAGATGAAGTGACATCGTCACTCGGTCTTACAGTCACAGCCACCAGCTTAGATATTGACACTGCACATATTTTAGAGGCTAGGTTAGATGAGGGATCTGCATGTGGTGAGACACCGGGCATAAATGCGCTGGAGCCAGGGCTGAGGGAAGGGATAGCGCCGGTGTCAGCACACTGGAGGCCGTGGTCGTACACTAGTTCTGCTGCAGAGGAGTTAGCTGAGGACTTCAGTGGGCCAGGCTACAGAAGGCTCATGGTGTACATAACCAAATGCTTGGTGCACTGGAAAGCCTGCCAGAAAGCCTGCGCTCAGTGTCAAGGAGCATAGAGGCATCCAACACCAACTTGGCACAGGACTTTGCACAGAGCTTGAAGCCCATACTTTCTACATGGAACGATGGTCACCTCCATCAGCACACCTGTGGAACCCACCATGATAGAGCATCTGATGGCTGATGTCACAGCTTTCATTGCAGCACAAACAGCTTCAATCAAAGGTCAGAGTGCTACAGTGGAAGCTTAGACGGCTGCCTTGAAAGCTCAGACTGCTGCTATCATGGCTTTGGATATCACTGTTCAAAGGGGCTTCCGGGGCATCACAGCAGTCCATCAATCTGTTCTCCAACAGATCAGTAGGATTGCTGAGGCGTTGCCCCATGAGAGTGGCAACAATAGCAATAACAACTTCTATTGATATAGCGCCTTTAACGTAGTAAAACGTCCCAAGGCGCTTCACAGGAGCGTTATCAAAAAAAATTTTGACACCAAGCCACATAAGGAGATATTAGGACAGATGACCAAAAGGTTGGTCAAAGATTTAGATTTTAAGGAGCATCTTGAAGGAGGAAAGAGAGAGGTGGAAACATTTAGGGAGGGAATTCCAGAGCTGAGGGCCAAGGCAGCTGAAAGCACGGCCACCGATGGTGGGGCGATTAAAACCGGGGATGCGCAAGAGACCAGAATTGGAGGAGCGCAGAGATCTTGGAGAGTTGTAGGGCTGGAGGAGGTTACAGAGATAGGGAGGGATGAGGCCATGGAGGGATTTGAAAACAAGGATAAGAATTTCTAAACTGAGGCTTTGCCAGACTGGGGGCCAATGTAGGTCAGCGAGCACAGGGGTGAAGGGTGAACGGGACTTGGTGTGAGTTAGGATACGGGCAGCGGAGTTTTGGATGAGCTCAAGTTTATGGAGGGTGGAAGATGGGAGGCCGGCCAGGAGAGCATTGAGGTAACAAAAGCATGAATGAGGGTTTCAGCAGCAGATGAGCTGAGGCAGGGGCAGAGTCGGACGATGTTATGGAGATGGAAGTAGGCAGTCTTAGTGATGGCATGGATATGTGGTCAGAAGGACATCTCAGGGTCAAATACGACACCAAAGTTGCGAACGGTCGGATTCAACCTCAGACTGTTGCCAGGGAGAGGTTTGGATCAGTGGCTAGGGAACGGAAATTGTAGCAGGGACCGAAGTCAATGGCTTTGGTCTTCCCAATATTTAGTTGAAGAAGATTTCTGCTCATCCAGTACTGGATGTCGGACATCACATCCAATATCATAGCTATTAGAATACCATACCATTCGTGTCCAATGTCATAACCACTAGAATACTGTACCACTCACATTCAATATCATAACCACTAGAATACTGTACCACTCACATTCAATATCATAACCACTAGAATACTGTACCACTCACATTCAATATCATAACCACTAGAATACTGTACCACTCACATTCAATATCATAACCATCAGAATACCATACTATTCACATCCAATATCATTGTATTTGTGAATATCTTAGTAAAATCCACCTTTTCGGTTTTCTAATCCTCCCTTGGAAGCACTAGAGTAAATCTTCCAATCAGTTACACTAAAGTGGATGTAACTGATTGGGAAAATGGGCGGAGATGCATTAGCCAGACAACCACACACTGAGGACCCCATTCAATTTTGCCTTGGGGGTTTCGTAACAAAGAACTTGCATTATGAGAACACACCTTTTGACTCAAAAGTGAGATGCTACCAACTATAGTGACACTTACTAATCTACATTCATATCTTATCCCCATTATACTATATATAATGTACATTCATCTACAGTCCTCTACATCATTTGCCTACAATTTGCTCGAGTGGAGCATAAACGGCAGCATGGACTAGTTGGGCTGAATGGCCTGTTTCTGTGTTATATATTCTCTGCAATTCTGTGTAAAACAACAAGTGGCTACACTTCAAAAATAATTCATTGGCTGTGAAGTGCTTTGGGACATTTTGTGGCTGTGAAAAGCACTCGCCAGGTCCACTCACTGTATATTTCTGTGTTTGGAGTCAAATCAGCAAGAAAGTCACACCGAATGGATTTTCATATAATTTCAATTTCAGAATTTCCTAGCATCATGAAAGGTTGAACATGTCTGGATTAGTATTGATGTAAATGCATCAGTTTGAATTAAACAAACTAAAAAACTTGCATTTATATAGCACCTTACCATATCTCTTTCAGAGACCTCCCCAAGCTTTTCAAATACAGTGAATGAATTACTTGACGTGCAGTCACTGTTGCTCTGTAGGGTGACTACAGAGTCATTTTTCGCACAGGAGGGTCCTACAAACAGCAATGAGATGAATGACAGTTCATCTATTTTTAGTAGTATTGGTTGAGGGAAGAGTGTTAGCCAAGATACAAGGAGAACTCCCTGCTCACTTTGAATAGCGTCATAAACCACCAGATATGTCCTGAGGACAACTCCTTCAACAGTGCAGCAATCGCTCAGTACTGCACTGACGTGTCAGGCTGGATAATATGCTCAAATCCAAGAGTGGGTCAATATTCCAATTCAAAGGTGAGAGTGCTATCAACTGAGCCAAGCTGACACTTCAGTGCAGGTAAAAGAATAAATTTCATAACAGGGTTGAATTTACTGGGCAGAATTGCTGGGAAAGCCTGGAAACTCTCCCAGATATCTTGAAATGGAGGGATGGGTGGAATATCCAGTCACTCCCACCACTGGAATTCCCCCGCCTTCTCTCCATGGGGCAGAATCCTGGTGGTCCCAACTTCCAGCCCATTTTCCAGCCCCCCCATCCTGCAGTTCCACTGGAGAAGCACCCAAGGCCCAAACAGAATTTTGGGCCCTGTGATTATAGATAATGTAAACCCTGAATATTAGTTGAAGATGAGTCAGCCATTAAGATAAGAGAACTCGTGAAAAATCAATTTAAAATAGCTTTTAGAAAAAATATCTTTACTGAAAGGGTGATAAACGTTTGGAATATCCTATCAGGTAAGGTGCTGGAATCAGATATTAGGAGAGTGGCGAATGCAATCAGCTGCTAGACTGGGGGATCACTAGAGGGACAAGATTCGGTGAGCAAAATGGCCTTTTTTCATCCTTGACTTTTTCTTAGGTTCTTATGTCTTCCCACTGTTGTGAAGCCACACTAAAACAGGAAAATCAGCACTAATATAAAGATAAAGTTATTCTGCCGCAATTCATAGAACAATACAGAATGATCTAGAATAGAATAGAATCATAGAATCATAGAATGGTTACAGCACGGAAGGCGGCCATTCGGCCAGTCGAGCCCATGCCGGCTCTCTGTAAGAGCACTTCAGCTAGTCCCATTCCCCCGCCCTTTCCCCGTAGCCCTGCACATTTCTTTCCTTCAGATACTTATCCAACTCCCTTTTGAAAGCTGTGATTGAATCTGCCTCCACCACATTTTCATGCAGTGCATTTCAGACCTTAACTACTCGCTGCCTAAAAAAGTTTTTTCTTACGTCGCCTTTGGTTCTTTTGCCAATCACCTTAAATCTGTGTCATCTGGCTCTCGACCCTTCTGCCAATGGGAACAGTTTCTCTCTATCTACTCTGTCCAGACCCCTCATGATTTTGAACACCTCTATCAAATCTCCTCTCAATCTTCACTGCTCCAAGGAGAACAACCCCAGCTTCTCTAGTCTATCAACGTAACTAAGTCCCTCATTCCTGGAATCCTTCTCGTAAATCTTTTCTGCACCCTCTCTAAGGCCTTCACATCCTTCCTAAAATGTGGTGCCCAGAATGTAATATATCCAAGTTTGCTGATGATACAAAGCTGGGTGGGAATGTAAGTTGTGAGGAGGATGCAAAGAGGCTTCAAGGGGATATAGACAAGCTAAGTGAGTGGGCAAGAACATGGCAAGTGGAATATAATGTGGAGAAATGTGAAGTTATCCACTTTGGTAGGAAAAATAGAAAAGCAGAGTATTTTTTAAATGGTGAGAGATTGGGAAATGTTGGTGTTCAGAGGGGCCTGGGTGTCCTTGTACATGAATCACTGAAAGTTAACATGCAGGTACAGCAAGCAATTAGGAAAGCAAATGGTATGTTGGCCTTTATTACAAGAGGATTTGAGTATAAGAGTAAAGACGTCTTACTGCAATTATATACGGGCCCTGGTAAGACCACACCTGAAGTATTGTGTACAGTTTTGGTCTCCTTACCTAAGGAAGGATATACTTGCCATAGAGAGAGTGCAACGGAGGTTCACCAGACTGATTCCTGGGATGGGGAGATTGTCCTATGAGGAGAGATTGAGTAGACTAGGCCTATATTCTCTGGAATTTAGAAGAATGAGAGGTGATCTCATTGAAACATACAAAATTCTTACAGGGCTTGACAGGGTAGATGCAGGGAGGATGTTTCCCCTGGCTGGGGAGTCTAGAACCAGGGGTCACAGTCTCAGAATAAGGGGTCGGCCATTTAGGACTGAGATGAGGAGAAATTTCTTCACTCAGAGAATGGTGAATCTTTGGAATTCTCAACCCCTGAGGGCTGTGGAGGCTCAGTCGTTGAGTATATTCAAGACAGAGATCGACAAATTTTTGGATATTAAGGGAATCAAGGGATATGGGGATAGTGCAGGAAAGTGGAGATGAGGTAGAAGATCAGCCATGATCTTATTGAATGGCGGAGCAGGCACGAAGGGCCAAATGGCCGACTCCTGCTCTTATTTCTTATGTTCTTATGTTCTTATTGGACACAGTACTCCAGTTGGGGCCGAACCAGTGTTTTATACAGGTTCATCATAATTTCCACACTTTTGTACTCTATACCTCTATTTATGAAGCCCAGAATCCCGTAAGCCTTTTTAACTGCTTTCTCAACCTGCCCTGCCACCTTCAACGATTTGTGCACACATACCCCCAGGTCTCTCTCTTCGTGCACCCCCTTCAGGATTGTACCCTTTAGTTTATATGTCCTCTCCTCATTCTTTCTACCAAAATGTATCACTTCACACTTTTCTGCGTTAAATTTCATCTGCCATGTGTCCGCCCATTTCACCAGCCTTTCTATGTCTTCCTGAAGTCTATCACTCTCCTCCTCACTGTTCACTATACTTCCAAGTTTTGTGTCATCTGCAAATTTTGAAACTGTGCCCTGTACACCCATATCTCAGTCATTAATATATATCAAGAAAAGCAGTGGTCCTAGAACCGACCCCTGGGGAACACCACAGTGTACCTTCCTCCAATCCGAAAAACAACCTTTAACCACTACTCTCTGTTTCCTATCACTTAGCCAATTCCGTATCCATGCTGCCACTGTCCCTTTTATTCCATGGACTTCAACTTTGCTGGCAAGCCTATTATGTGGCATGTTGTCAAATGCCTTTTGGAAATCCATGTACACCACATCAACTGCATTGCCCTCATCAATCCTCTCTGTTACCTCATCAAAGGACTCAATTTACTATGATATCAAACTGAAAAATTGATAAAATAATTTTCATATTGGTCTTTGCCCACCAACTCCTGTAGTATATGTTTCGCACAGCTGTTGGCCACATCAAGATAAATCTCTTTAAGATCAGCGGCCAGGAAGGCCTGTTTTCCTTCTGGATCTCCTTGCCTGCCATTGCCCTTCCTGGGGCCAGTAACTTTGCAGCTCCAGCGGCTGCAGCGCACTTTGATGATGATGTGATGGCACAACATCATGTTGCCACTCACTATTCATAGTTCATGCACCAGTCAGAATGTCACAGCCAGTTTTGCAGTCTACGTGTGTAGAATGGCAGGCTCTCCAGTGCAGCTGGTTTACAGGGAAGACCAGCTGCACATGACAATGGTAAATGTGGAATAGTGATGCAGGTGACTCACTTTCCTAAGGCTATATTACAAAAGCCGCTATACTGTTCCCTTAACAAGCACCAGGCCTCATCAGAAACTGATAATATTGTTACTTTAATCAGAGCCTGGAGTGAGTCTTGCCTGCAGTATTGTTAGTTTAATCAGTCTGGAGTGAGTCAGCGTTGCAGTATTGTTACTTTAATCAGTCTGGAACAGAAACATAGAAAACTGAAGGCTGGAACAAACCATGGGGAAAAAATTCAACTTGCGGCCGCCCAATTTACAGCTGTCGCGCCCGATCTGGACCAGAAGTGCGGCGAAC
The DNA here is from genome assembly GCA_030390025.1 of Squalus acanthias. Lineage (NCBI taxonomy): Eukaryota > Metazoa > Chordata > Chondrichthyes > Squaliformes > Squalidae > Squalus > Squalus acanthias. The sequence continues at coordinate 104,446,198 of CM059433.1, forward strand.
GCCATATTGGCTCAGGCGACTTTTAGTCTTTCAGGGCGTACACCTGAAATAGACATTAGGCTCCTCAACTATGCAGATTGAGGTCCTACGCCAGTTGTAGGACCCCCCCCCCAAATGGGTGGAGCTTGTGTCACACATGTTCAGCCTAGTTGTACCAGGCAGGCATTGAGCAGCCTTACCAGTGGTCCTTAAAGCAACCACTGGAGGCCGCTCAAAAAAGGCCCCAAGAAATTTTCAGCTTTTAATTTTTGTGGGCACAGGAGAAGCAGGCATGCCCCTCTTGGACCCACAAAGCAACGCTGACCCACTGCCAGCACGTTTGAGGACCCCCAGCATCACCTTCCACTCGCCCACCGTTCCCCCACCCCGACCCGACCTGACGACCCCTCTCCGACAGGCGAGCTGCAGCAGGGTGCCCACTTGCCGCACACAGCTTGCTGGCAGCAGTTAAATTTGGCTCAGGCTTCAGGCCGACACAGAGCAGTAACTCCGCCAACAGCGTACCCATTTTGGGCACAAGTCTGCCTCCCTACTGTCCTAGAAGTTATATCCAATAATATCTTTCTCCACAAGATATATGGGCAATTTTGTCTTAAAAGAGAGCTAAACAACTAAGCCACAACATTCCTCTATTCTGGGGCAAATAAATTGCACAACTTGAGTGAGTGGGTGAGGAATTTCATTCTGAGTTTTAAAATTTCATCAGAAGTGGGGGCAGGCGCTTCGGGTGGACCTCACTCAAAGAGGCAAAACTGTCGTCCATCAGCATTTCTGTCGGTTTCGCCTCCATTGCCCCAATGAACAATCCTTTCAGTAAAGTCTAAATCTACCACTTCCCAGCTTAAATTCATGCCCTCACATTCTACTTGTGCCAAAACAAATAGCCTTGATTGCTCTTCTACACCTCTGAGCCTTCCTATTTTGAATATCTGCATCCTATCTCCCTCAGTCTCCTTTTTCAAATTATGCTATCGCCATATGCTTTATTCTTCTAACACCTTATCATCCAAGTAGCTGTTTTTGTACCTTTTCCAGCGCTTTTTGGATGGCGTTTTTAATTTGCTTTGCAAACATATCTAGTAAGTAATACATACAAGATTAAAAGAAAGATTCTAGCAGAGCACCAAACTTATATGAAGGCATAGAAAGCCACTCCAAAAATGTACGGCAGAATGCAGAGCAGCCTGAAGCGAGTGGCAGCTGCAGGAGCCTCCGTTTACATTCCACGGAACACAGAGGTCTGGCGATAAATCATCACCACAAATGTGCAGCCTTTGACTGGTGGCATGTAGGCCTTGGGTGATGTAGGAGAGAGAATGGAGACAGCAATATCGACCAGATTCTGAGATCTCCAGGTCAGTGTTTCAGAGGGTTTGCAGGATATTTGTGATGGGATATTGGTAATTCCATAAGGTCTGATTTCCCTCAGATCGATGTCAACCAATATTCTGATCCCATTCCTAGCGGGGGAGCAACAGATGGCGCCGAGGATTCTGACTTCCCTCAGGACAGCAGTACAGAGTTCACTGCTCAGCCTCCTCAGATGCTTTCACAGTTGAAAGAAAGTCAGCAGGCCAAGACTGTGGAGATTTCAAGCCCAGAGAAGCAGTCCATTGTGGATCCATTCCAATGCTCAGCTGCCCTGAGAGGAAAGTCTTCTTCATCCCAAGAGGCTAATATAGAGCAGCCATCCACATCTCAGACCCCAGGCCCTCAGGTGGCACTTAGAAGAAAGTGTTCTTTTTGAACGTTTTATTCTGGCCTCTTGCGCATACCCGATTATAATTGCTCCACCATTGGCGGTTGTGCCTTCAGCTGCCTAGGTCCGAACCTCTGGAATTCCCTCCCTAAATCTCTGCGCCTCTCCACTTCTCTGTCCTCCTTTAAGATGCTCCTTAAAACCTACCTCTTCGACCAAGCTTTTGCCCTAACATCGCCTTATATCGCTCAACGTCAAATTTTAGGTTTTTTTGATAACGCTCTTGTGAAGCGGCTTGGAATATTTTATTACGTTAAAGGCACTATGTAAATGTAAGTTGTTGCTGTTGTTGTTGTTAGAATAGAACTGAGTAAAAATCAAAAAGCCACCAATGGAGTGGACAGTGGCGATTCTAAATAACTTCTCAGTAATAAAGTTCCAGAACCCTTATATGATTTTTCTTGTCAGAAATATTGTTATGATGTTCATGATTTTGTTTTGCTGGAAACATAAAAGTGCACTGGATTTTAAAAAGATGTTTGTGTACTTGGAACCCTCATGGGAATTGTGCATTTAATGATGAATGGAGTGTTCTGAAGGGTTGTAAACTTAAATGAAATGGAGTATCCTGGTTATTACAGATGTGAAGCTATAACCAGACATTACTGACAGTCTCTTTGATGAGTTTGCCACAGCTTTCTCCCAGCAGCTATCAGTGACCCTGCTCATGCTTGAGTTCCTCTCTCTTAAGGGATTCAGCTTCTGACTCAGTCTCCTCCTCAGAAATCTCAATCTCCAGGCCTTTCTAAAGAGCAAAATTGTGGAGGACCCAGCAGGCCACCATAATTTGCGATACAACATTGGGATTTACTGGAGGGAGCCCCCAGATCTATCTCGGCACCTAAATCTTCCCTTCAGCATCCCAATAGCCCATCCAAAATCCTAGATCTAATCTTGGAAGATTAAATTGAATTCATTGAAAATCTGTACAGATTTAGGAGAAGGCACGAACTTCTTACTGAAACTGGGAAGGAGGTATTTGGGAAGAAGGTATTTGGGAAGGAGGTATTTGGGAAGAAGGTATTTGGGAAGGAGGTATTTGGGAAGGAGGTATTTGGGAAGAAGGTATTTGGGAAGTAGGTATTTGGGAAGGAGGTATTTGGGAAGGAGGTATTTGGGAAGAAGGTATTTGGGAAGGAGGTATTTGGGAAGAAGAAAAACATTAAATGACAAAGACGGCGAGACGTACAAGGTGGAGGAGCTTTGTGGAGAAGACTAAATTCACTCACTCCAGCAGGAAAGCATGGGCCCTGCTCCGTCAACATGGCGGGGCAAACCCCGCCTATAAACACAGGATGACCATCAGAGCGGAGGCCATTGCATCCCACTTGATACAAACATCAAAGGTTCCGGTGGACAAAGAATTTCGACGCCACGTGAAGCGGCAGCTTTCAACAAACTTGATGGCGGCACCAAGATCGTCAACTGTGTCTGATCCATTCACCTTGGACGAACTAAACTCAGCCCTGTCAACAACCAAATCTGGAAATGCTGTTGGTCCAGATGGTGTTTCCCAGAATTCCTAAAAGCACTGGGACCCAAAGTGAAGAGTTGGTTGACCTCCTTCTCTGAGGTCCTGGCAACTGGTAAAATTACACCTATCTGGAGGGAGACTAAAATAATTGCCCTCCTGAAGCAGGGGAAGAATGCTTTGAAGCCTCCAGCTACCGCCCGATCTCTTTACTTTGCACTTGTTATAAAGTGCTGGAGAGGCTACTACACCACAGACTAGCCCCCATCATCGAGCCAACCATTCCTAAGGAGCAAGCGGGCTTCTGGAGCGGCCGTAACTGCTGCGACCAAGTGGTAGCTTTAACAACACAGCTTCCAGCACCAGCTCTAGACTGCCGTAGCACTCGTGGACCTGTCAGCAACATATGACACAGTATGGAAGCATAGGCTGCTTTTCAAGCTCTGCACCATTTTACCCTGCAGAACAATGATCCATCTTCTCAACTCCATGCTTAGCAACCGGCGCTTCCGTGTGTACTCTGGCACCCAGAAGAGCAGATACAGGACATTGAACAACGGACTTCCACAGGGTTCTGTCCTGGCACCCATGTCATTCAACGTTTACACCAGTGACCTGCCCAAAACAGAGTCCCGCAAGTTCGTATACACTGATGACATTGCCTTGGCCATGCAAAATATGAATCTGTCCATCACCAAAGAGACCCTAACCAGTTATTTACAGAGGATGGAGGCCTACATCCGCCGATAGTGACTTTGGCCAAACCCGCAAAAGACCGTCACCTTGACATTCCACCTCAACACCCATCAAGCAAACCAAGCTTTGAAAGTCTCCTTCTGCGGCGCAGAGGTAAACCATGCCAAAAAAACCTACTATTTAGGAGTCAGGCTTGATTGCACCCTGTCATATAGACAACATCTCCAGAACCTTGGGAAGAAACTAAAGAGTAGGGTCAACTTGATCCAGAAACTCGCCGGATCCACATGGGGAGCAGACGCTCAAACCGTCCGTACGGCAGCACTCACCCTGGTGTACTCTACAGCGGAGCACTGCTCTCCGGCATAGCTATCAAGTCCACATGTCAAATCCGTTGATGTCCAGCTGAATTCTACTATGAGAATTATCACCAGTACGCTTTTATCGACACCAACACCTTGACTGTCCGTGCTTGCAAACATCGCATCACCACACCTACACCGCGAATATGCAGTCTCCAGAGAATACAACCGCCACACCAGCAAAGACATGCCAATCCAGGCCGACTTGAACAACCTACCACCAACCCATCTCAAATCTAGAAGGCCATTTTGGACCATCGCCGAAGCCCTTCAGTGATCTCCCCTCAACCCTTCAGCGATCTCCCCTCAGCCTTGATGATCGATGGCGAAATGCTTGGAAGAACTGCGACATACGGAATGGATTCCTTATAGAGGACCCCACAGTACAACCTGAAGGATCAAACCTTCCTTGCAAACAGTGGACAATCATCAACCACCTCCGAACCGGTCATGGTAGATGCTGCCACCTTCTCCATAGATGGAAGATTAAAGCATCCCCATCATGCGACTGTGGAGCTCCTAATCAGACCCTGGAGCACATCATTGAGCACTGCCCTCAGAGGAAATTCACAGGCAGCCTACAAGATATCCACACTGTTACACCGGAAGCTTTGGCCTGGATATCCAACTTAGATATTGACATTTGATTTGCTTTGCTACTACCATACGAAAGAAGAAGAAGACAAAGAAATAAAAATTAGGGCCCTGAAAATCTGCAGGCCGGTGATCCCAATACTTGCACCAGCATTGCGCTTGCCAATCAATGACCTCCACCACTAACCCCGCCAAAGTATCCAGGGTCAAGGGAAGGACCTTTAATCTAGAGGTCATTAGCAGGTGCCCACACCATTAGTGGTACATTTAAGACATCCGCCTCAAGCAGCAGGCTGAAAAGGGGGCAGTAAAAGTGCATGGGCTGGGGGATTTTGGACCCCACAGAAATGTCTTGATAGTGCCCCCTTGGCAAGCGAGCCACTATTTTTTTCTTTAATTTATTTATTCTTTGGAGCCCAGTACTCAATCCCAGCCTGAACCCCAGGTGGGCCCCAATACCATCCCAGCATAGGGAAACCCTGCCCCTTTCTATGTTGATGGCCATATTTGGGGCTCCACCCCCAAACAGGCCATTGCAGATACTTTGATGCTCAGCCAGCATATCTGGGTCGTGAGCGAGTATCCAGCCATTCAAGCACACACTTGCTGAAGTTACCACAGGAGTACGCCAGAAGAGCTGTGGATTTTCAAGCCCCAGGAATTCTAATGAGGGAGGTCAGGCTTAAGTAATCCAGAGTCAAAATTAATAAATGAGTACCTGGTAGCAGGGAGATATATTAATTAGCTACGGTTTATTTTTTGATGTTAAGAGCATGATGAGCATGACAGTAATGATTCATTCCATGGTACGATAGTCTGATAATGGAATGAAATAGTTAGTTTTGCATAGCTAAAGCAACATGAACAGCGTGAACATAAATAACTGATAACAAGCAGCTATGAACATCTGAAGGCCGAGAATAGCATGTCTGACTCCAAACTTGGGAGGATAAGAAGGAGAAATAATAGGAATTCAGATGGATGGGCCTTCAGAACGTATAAACAGGAAAGACATGTGAGGGAAGAGCATGAGACCCCTTAGGGGAGGGCTTTCATGATGAAGGAGCAGCGCTCCGAAAGCTTGTGATTTCTAATAAAGCTGTTGGACTATAACCTGGTGTTGTGCGACTTCTCACATTTGTCCACCCCAGTCCAACACCGGCATCTCCACATCATGGCTCTTTATATGAGTGCTGGGCAGGAGTGTTGAGGTTGAGGAGGGGAGTCATGAGCCAGCTGGAGAGTGGATAGACCTTGTCTATGAGCAGCCAGCCACAAGCTTGACATGGTGATTGGAAGAGTGCTGGCGCACTGGTCTGGCGCGGGATGAAAGCATCGTGGCTGCTGCCAGGAAGCGGGCATTGACATTGAGGATTCGCTGTCTGTGGTCGCACACCAACTGCACATTAAATGAGTGGTAGCCTTTGCGATTACGGAAGATTTCAGGATTGTTATGCGGTGCCCGCAAAGCCACGTGGGTGCAGTCAATGGTGCCCTGCACCATGGGGAATCCCGCTATCCTGGCAAAGACACATGCACGCTCATCCTGCTTCTCTCTGATGATGCGGAAGGAAATGTAGTCCCTTCTCCTACTGTAGAGAGCCTCTGTGACCTCCCAGATGAAACGATGGACAGCGAACTGCAAAATGTTAGCTATGTCTCCTGTTGCAGACTGGAAGGATCTGCTGGCGAAGAAATTGAGGGAGATGGTGACCTTGACTGCTACTGTGAGAGCTATGGTCACCCTGATCTGAGGCTGGAGGTTTGGTTAGCAGGAGGTGGCAGAGTTCTGTGACCACCTCCTTGGTGAAGCGGAGCCTTCTAATACACTGCTCCTCGCTTAATTGGAGGTAAGAGGAGTGCTCTCGGAATACCCTCAGAGGGTAAGTCCTCCTGTTGAGAGCCCTGATGGCCCTCCTCCTCCCTCTGGGCACATGTTCCAGTCTTTCTCGCTGCCTCTGCCTCTGCTCCCTCCACCGTTGATCCTGGAGGGCGAGGTTGACTGCCAGTACAGCCCCCATTAATGTTAGATTTTTTTAAAGAATAAACATAGCTACTTTTTAGTTACCACAACACTCCTCATATAAAATAACCTTGAAATTGCTGAATTAAACTGTTGGACTATGTGAAACTGACAAGAAACCTCTGAAACTTCACAAACCTGACAGCTGCGAGTCATTACTGATGATCACTTTAAATAATGTCCCTGGAGCCCTGGCTTCACGCCAGCTCTCCCTGTTGCTGTTTACTCCAGACGCTAAGGTAGGTGGCGACAATCAATTTCACAGATCGGGTGCTCAGTGAGCGTTGCACACTCACTGACGTCATGATCCACCTGGCGTTGAGGCTCCCGGCGATAACTGTTAGCGCCGGCGCTGCAGGGGTGGGCGGGGTTTGACATGTGGTGTTGGATTTGCCTCACCCCGGTGCTAATGCCGCTAACAGGAAGCGCTAACGTACCAAATTTATCCCCCATTGAATCTTACAGCACAGATGGAGGCCATTCGGCCCATCGTGCCTGTGCCGGCTCTTTGAAAGAGCTGTCCAATTTAGTCCCACACCCCAGCTTTTTCCCCATAACCCTGCAAATTAGTCCTCTTCAAGTTCATGTCCAATTGCCTTTTGAAAGTTCCTATGAAATCTGATTCGATCATTCTTTCAGGTAGTGCATTCTAGATCTTAACAACCCTCTGTGTGAAAAAATGTCTCCTAATTTCCCCTCTATTTCTTTTGCCAATTATTTTAAATCTATGGCCTGTGGTTACCGATCCACTCACCAGAGGAAACAGTTTCTCCCTACTTGCTCTATCAAAACCTCATAATTTTGAATACCTCTATTAAATCTCCTCTTAACCTTTTCTGCTCTAAGGAGAACAATCCCAGCTTCTCCAATCACTCCACATAACTGAAGTCCCACATCCCTGGTATCATCCTGGTATTGCTCCTCTGTACCCTCTCCAAGGTTTGGACATCCTTCTAAAGTGTGGTGCCCAGAATTGTACACAATACCCCAGCTGAGGCCTAACCAGTGATTTGTAAAGGTTTAGCATGACTTCCTTGCTTTTGTACACATTGTCCCTATTTATAAAGCCAAGTATCCCATACGCTTTCTTGGCCATCTTATCAACTTGCCGCGACACCTTGAAAGATTTATGAATATGCACCCCCAGGTCCCTCTGCTCTTGCATCCCCCTCAAAATAGTACCATTTAGATTATACTGCTTCTCCATGTTGTTCCTCCCAAAGTCTTGCATCTATTGTAGGCACAGGCCTAAGTCTGCCTTTTTGGCAAAGCCCCAGAAATCCTAGGGGAACATAAAATATCTCAGTCCCTTTTTCCTCTCCATACACCCTGGGAACTGTGCATTTCCTAGGCATGCCTGGAAGGAATAGCAGGGCCCCTATGTCTACATTTACACTTTCCAGCGGGAGTCATGGATAGTGCTCAGGAGCGGGAACCCTGACTATGTTTTTCTCCCTCCTTAATCCAGGGCATGGAGACTAATTATACCATCCTTACTGCCATCCTGGCTGAAGTCAGCTAGAAGCATGAATTGGAAATTAAACCTCGGACTTTGATCTGTATAGCTATTTCCAATTAAAATGGAGTGGTTAGGGATCGACCAAAAAGGCACGGATAAGTTCATGGAGCTAATGCAAGAATGCTCTCTTTCTCAGAATTAAAAAAAGGACCAGAGAAAAAATTATACTTTATAATGATTTTTACATGTTAGGTGACAATACAGCTGAAAACAATTGTAATAAGCACAAAATCGACCCTAGCAATCGCTAAAGCACCGAAAGATCTGAAAAATTTGCATTGGGGTCCCAAATGCACAAGCCCCTTCACCAGCAACCCTGGTTCAGCAAATGGTCAACACTGGATTTGAGCTTCCGCAGAAAAGACAGCTGCACAGGCAAGAGAAGCAGTGCTCCATTTATTCCATGTCACTACTTGGACATACTGACATGCAGCTGCAGCAGCTGTTGTGTTTCTCACAGTAAATACAACAGTTTGGCTGAAAGACTAGCAACTTTTGATGGTGGTGTTCTGGTAATAATCTTGGAAAGGACTGACAGCTGGCTGTATCTCTGAATTACTCCAGAGTTTAGACTCTGGCCACCATCATCCGGTTCACGGGGTTTAAAGGCTTTGGACTGCGCTTAGTTCCAGAGCAAGAGATGTTTTTATTTTCTACAGTTTGCCAAACAAGCCCACAACATTCCATCCAGCTTTAGGCTGAAGTTGTGGCCTGTGACAAATAGAGCTAAACCTCCTTGAAAATGCCCACTTTTCCACCAACTCTTCCAGCCATTTTTGTCACGTTTTCCTTACTTTAGCTTGGAAGCGGTAAATGAGCGGAGGAAGCGGGTGTTTGCAACTGAAGGGAGCTTGGATTCCTTGGTGCTGAATTTGCTCAGCTGTTCCAGCAGATTCCTGCTGTAACTCCAGCAGCTGTCCAGTGGAACAGCCCAGAAACAGGCCATGATGTGGCCTATGCTGGGGTTTTCTACTAGGCCTTGTTAGATGTAAGGCCTACTGAGCCAGTGGCACAGCATAAAGGAGGCAGAGCTGGCAGCGGGGACTCCCTATGCTGACAGTTCCCGCTTCCCCAACCACAGTGCTATCCAGCAGTGGAGGCTGGTATGCCCAGCGAGATAAGGTGTACCAGCCTCTAAAAGGGCATTACTGGCTCCCACGGGGGTCAGAGCGGGGCTTCATGTCACAAAGCAGTCAATAATGAGATGCTTTTTTTTTAAAAAAGAGAAATTATATCAGCCGCAAAGGGGGCCGAAGAGGGCACAGTAATTGGGGCTGGCAGACACCTAAGAGATATTAGTACTGGTGTGGGCGCCCACCAGCCCTATGCAGATAAGGATCCTTCTCACTTCAGTGTGGTCAGTGCTGGAGGCCACTGGCAGGCATGGTCCCTGTATAAATGGTGAGATCGCGACCTGAGCATTTTCAAGGCCTGCATCTCTATCTACTTTAGTTACCTCTAGTATTTTCGATGGGGGTGGAGGGGTAATTTCACTGTGAAGGGTGGTGTCATCAGCAGAAAGAATAACATCACTTTGGTGAAGATGAGGAGCAGGCACTTGATATATTGGAGATGGTACTAACAAAACATATACCCTAAAGAAACTGGAAATGAATACAACATTTCAAGCTCAACACAGTCATTAAATAGTCAAGGAAAAGGAAGCTAAAAGAAAAACAAAAATGTATTCAACACATTAGGGAAACTGGAAAGGAAGACTGAAAATGCATAAAAGTAAAGCAAGAAATATTTTTGTTTTAAAAAGTGGGCATAAAGAACATATTGGATTGGCAAATCACAGTAAGGAGTAGAGGGAATAAAAATAAACTTTCCAGGCATGTCCATTGCGGGGAAAGTACTGAAGAACAAGTAAGCCACCTTAAAGATGAGGAAGGCGAGATAGTGGAGGAGGGCAACAGTATGACAGAGAGTTTCAATCAGTTTTTTTCATGACTGTTTTTGCAATAGTCGATGTTGGTCATACTCCCAACTGAGCAATTAAAGTGTTGGGGGAGTGCATCTACCAGAATGGAAAAAACAGTCATCGGAAATGGAACGATCATTAAGAAACTGCACTACTTGAAACTGCGTAACGTGCTGGTTCCATGTGGAATACATTAGAGAGTACAAAAGAAAATACAAGCCGAAGTAAAGGGCATCATGGCAATAACTGTGTGAAGCTCATTGGACCCAGCGGTGGAAACAGGACCGAAAGTAACTATAAATGTTGATTCTGGAAATTATATCTTGTTAAGTTTACTCTATATTGGAAAACACTGGCCGATCATAAAAGAGGAAATTGAACCACGTCTAGAGCGGGATTTTCCGACACTATCCCATCTGAAATTGAGTGGGATAGTGGTGGAAAAGGGGACAAAATCAGGTGGTAAGGCCTACTGGTGAATTCCCACCCGGAACTCGATTTTCCTCCTCCACCCTCCCGCATCATCCTCTCCCCACCACCCCCACCCCCGCCCCCCACCAAACCCCCAACCCCCCACCCCCACTGTCCCCACTGGGACCTGCGGCAGCTGTCCCTTCCCCACCCACCATGTCTAAATGCTAACAGGGTGGCGGGCCTCGGGTCCTTCGCCCAGTTCCCTCCGTCCCAAGGGACTGCCAGATGGAGGGTGGCAGTCGACCCTGGGCAGTGGAAGTAAGACCCCAAAATCAATGCACGGAAGGAGAGGGCTTAACAGTGGCCTCCTCTCCCTTCGTATTGGCCCAAAGATGTATCTTTTTAGGCCCCGGTCTTAACTGAGAAAAACGTCGTTTCCTCTTCTGCCCCTTTTAACTTGCTGGGAACCTCTTTGGCAGCTGCAGCAGTGAATCCACTCGGATTCTCCTATTCTAAAGTGGCCGGCTACCTAATGGTAGGGATAGAGGTATCCCACCAGGAGCCTGTCCTGCTTTTGAATTGTCCCCCAACCAAGGAAAATGGCTGGGAATTATGGCAGGATTACAGCCGTTGGTGCAATCCCATCCCACCGCAAAGAGAATCCCCCCCCGCCCTAGTATTTATTGGTAATATTTCTACTTTTACACATTTCAAAGGTGAAACAAATGTTTCTTGAAACTAAATGGTCCACCTTGTTTAAAATAAAAGCCAATGTAATTTGTAACCCTATGAACAAGTATAATTGTCAGCTGTAGTAAAAGGATTAAATTGTCAGATTTAGAAATAAAGTATACCCATCCACCTCTTTTGTAAAAGTATTTCTGAGGACTAAATAAAGTTATTCAGGGATGTCATACAATTTCTTTGAACAGAGACTATGAAAACACAAAACATGCATTATATCCATGTTAGCAATGGTGGTCCACTATATTTGCAAAACTATTTTTGTTCTTCATAATAGGAGGTACTCACAGCCACATCTCACAGGCCCTCTGCATTCTTCAACTCGTATAACACACTTTTTTTCTTCACCTGGACATCCTTTAGTCAGCAAGACCTCTCTCGCTCCAATACCTAGTCATAAACAGGCCAAAGTTAACCCTTTGAGATAAAGATTTCTTCTGCTACAATACAACATCAACTAGCTTTGGACACTGTTGGCTGTTCATATGATAATTCAGTATCCTAAAGGATGGTCTTAATGACCTTTGGCCATTCCAGGGTTCTGAGCATGTATGCTCAGCAAAATTGTAGCACACGGGATTAAAGGGGCAGTGGCAGTGTGGATATGAGATTGGCTAAGAGACAGAAAGCAGAGAGAAGTGGTGAACGGTTGTTTTTCAGACTGAAGGGAAGTAGGCAGTGGGGTACCCCAGGAGGCGGCATTAGGACCACTGCTCTTTTCGATATATATTAATGACTTGGACATGGGTATAGGGGCGTAATTTAAATGTTTGCAGATGACACAAAATTTAGAAAAGTAGTAAACAGTGAGGAGGATAGTAACAGACTTCAGGAGAAATGTGAGAAGTCGCACAACACCAGGTTATAGTCCAACAGCTTTATTTGTGATTTCAAATAAAGCTGTTGGACTATAACCTGGTGTTGTGCGACTTCTCACATTTGTCCACCCCAGTCCAACACCGGCATCTCCACATCAAGACTTCAGGAGGACATGGACAGACTGGTGAAATGGGCAGACACATGGCAGATGAAATTTAACGCAGAGAAGTGTGAAGTAATGAATTTTGGAAGAATGAGGAGAGGCAATATAAACTAAATGGCACAATTTTAAAGGGGGTGCAGGAACAGAGAGACCTGGCGGTTCACATACACAAATGTTTGAAGGTGGCAGGACAAGTTGAGTAGGTTGTTAAAAAAGCATATGGGGTGTTGGGCGTTATGAATAGAGGCATAGAGTACAAAAGAAAGGACGTTATACAAATCACTGATTAGGCCTCAGCTGCAGTACTGTGTTCAATTCTGGGCATCACACGTTCGGAAGATGTCAAGGCCTCAGAGAGGGTGCAGAGGAGATTTACCAAAATGGTACCGGGGATGAGTAATTTCAGTTATGTGGAAAGACTATAGAAACTGGGATTGTTCTCCTTAGAGCAGAGAAGGTTAAGGGGAGGTTTAATAGACATGTCCAACATTATGAAGGGTTTTGATAGAGTAAATAAGGAGAAACTATTTCCACTAGCAGGAGGATCAGTAAGCAGAGGACACAGATTTAAAATAATTGGCAAAAGAACCAGAGGGGAGATGAGGAGAAATTGTTTTACACAGCGAATTGTTATGATCTGGAATGCACTGCCTGAAAGGGTGGTGGAAGCAGATGCAATAATAACTTTCAAAAGGGAATTGGATAAAATCTTGAAAAGGAAAAAATTGCATGGCTATGGGGAAAGAGCAAGGGAGTGGGACTAATTAGATAGCTCTTTCAGTATGATGGGTCAAATGGCCTCCTTCTGTGCTATATGATTCTATGATTCTATGTTAGCCTCCTCTTTCAGAATAGTGTAATAAAGACTTGCATTTATATAGCGCCTTTCACGACCACCAGATGTCTCAAAGCACTTTACAGCCAATGAAGTACTTTTGGAGTGTAGTCACTGTTGTAATGTGGGAAACGCAGCAGCCAATTTGCACACAGCAAGCTCCCACAAACAGCAATGGCCAGATCATCTGTTTTTTTGTTATGTTGATTGAGGGATAAATATTGGCCAGGACACCAGGGATAACTCCCCTGCTCTTCTTCAAAATAGTGCCATGAGATTTTTTACGTCCACCTGAGAGAGCAGACGGGGCCTCGGTTTAACGTCTCATCCAAAAGACGGCACCTCCAACAGTGCAGCACTCCCTCAGCACTGCACTGGAGTGTCAGCCTAGATTTATGTGCTCAAGTCCCTGGAGTGGGACTTGAACCCACAACCTTCTGACTCAGAGGTGAGTGTGCTACCAACTGAGCCTCAGCTGACACTTTTAACAGTAAACAATTTTTTCCTTTTCAAGATTTTATACTGTTAACAATAACAGTAACCATGCAACCGCCCTGAGAGCTCTGGAACCAGGTTGGTTATGCTCATTTACTTAAATGATGCCAGGGGTTGTTATTTAAGCTCACATTATTATAATAGACACAAAATGGAGAAAGATTCACATTAAAAAAAAATTGCTACACGTACTAAAATATCATTGAAAAATAAAGGTTATTTTTAGTCATCCTAATCTATGGAGTGCCTCAGTGCCACTTACAGTGTTATATTAAGAGGAACAATGTTGGCACATGGATAAGCTTTGGGTGAGGTTTTGGGGCAGGCTTTCTTGTCAAGCCTACTGACGATCACTGATGGTTCATAAACATCCCCCATCGATACCTATTCAAGCAACCTGTCTGAGTTCCCAACCACATACAATGGAGAGATGTTTATATATCAATAAATCTGTGACTAGTTCCTAGTGAAACAAAGGGTAGTTTCAATAGGCTAATGCAGATTGAATGCAAGGGCATTGAGTTGTACTTGTTTTATAGTATTTTTGATGGCTCAATGGACTGTACACTTCCCTTTGGCTTGCAGTTAGCAATAACAGATCTTAACCCTGTGTTTGCTGTTAGTAATTCAAATGAATAATCTAATACAGGCAGAAATACATTGCATCATAGCTGTACTCCCCATGCTAACACATCTACCCTTTTCCTTTGTATAGGGGTCTCCCAAGATGACAACTGGCACCAAGGAGAAGCAGGAGGCAGTCCTATCACATGAGCACTTGTCCAGACACTGTAAGCACCAGCATAAGAATATCCACTTCAGGGGGATCAATTAGGAGGGGGTCAGTGAACCATCAGTGAAGCACTGAGCACTAGTACAAAGGAGCAGATGGAGGCCACCACAGCAAACCAGTAGTAACCAGTAGTACCAGTAAGCAGGTTAGGCAAGAAGGGCAGCTGCTGCAGGAGCCACACATTCGTACCTTATGAAGAGCTGCATATTGGGCTGTACTGATTAACTAGCAGAAGTTCATGTAGCCTTTTAAGAACCTTCAGAGCTCCCTACATAGAATGGCGAACAGCATGAAGCAGTGCTGCTCCTGCCTCATTTCTGTAGGCATACAAGAGGGTTTCACAAATCTGCAGAGCACCCTAGAGTGAATGGCAACTCTAGGGCGACCTGCAGAGGAGCCCCCTGAACAGATGGCCCCCAGCACTGATGCAGTTTTGATCGCCAACACTGCACCCTGCTGTTGCTGAGACCTTGAGCTCCAATTTAGAGGAGGTTCTCATTTCTGGTTGAGTGAGGCTAGGGAATCAGCTTCAGAGGACCTGATAGCAGGCTTCACACACACTTTAGTGGTGGTGAAGGGTCTATCCCCACACAGATTCCTGGTCATCTCCAAGGTGCAGTCAGCAGCTGAGCTAGCCATCCATTGACTGAAAGGGCAGAAAATCTCATTACTTTTTATTCTAATATAATTTAAGAGCTTGATAATCAGTTCCTTTCTGATCCCTGTCTAACCTAGACAGTAGACACTAATAAAATCAGCATTGTCTATATTATTAATCCATTGTATCTAACAAAGGAAGATGTTGCAGAATTCAACAGTAAATTAACTAAATATCCTTCTCTATCTCCCACACTACCCTCTTACAAGGCAGATGCAAAATTAGGGTTATAACTGATAGGGGTAAGGAGCAAAGCCCCTACTGGAATAATACTTTGGGTTATCCACCCAGATTTTCAAAATGAGTGCAATACCAGGTGAGACCAATGTCTGCATGAGTTTGTTATGATCCTCCATTGTGGGCTATATTACCAAATACCATTTGCACAGTGACATGTAAAGCAGAGTGAGCATATGCCCAATGTTTTTACTTGTTTAATGTTTGTCAGGGAATGTTACAAATTTCAAGTCTGCTCTAGATATTCTCTTGGATGTCACCAGTCTCTCCCATAGGTGGATCCTGCATCCCTTACAATCAGGTGTTTAAGTTTACTATCCAATATCTAGTCTTACAAGAGATTATAACAATCAAATCTCCTCATCATATGAACTGGATACTGTAATCTCAAACGTGCCTCCACATGTCTTCAGATGGTGTTGCCAAGGGGCTGCATGAAGAAAATGGAAGACGAGGTGGTCCAGGATAGATCCTTGAGAGACTGTGGAGGTAATGGTGCAGGTCTGGAAGATAAGCCATTGCCGGAGTTGATTTGGCTATGATCATATACGTAAGAATGAAACCAAGCGATGGCAGTCCCACTAATAGGAGGATAATGTGGTGCACCGAGTCAAAGGTCAAGGAGGATGAGGAGGTGCTGTTTTGGTGCTGTGACTGGGGCAGAAGCCTAATTGGAGAGATTCAAGCAGGGAGTTGTGAGATTTGAGATGCAAAAACATGTTCAAGGACTTTGGAGAGCAAAGGGAGGTTGGAGATGGGGCAGTAGTTTGCAAGGACAAAGGAATTGAGGGTGTTTTTTTGAGGGGGTGATGATGGCAGCTTTGAAAGGGAGGGGAACAGTACCTGAGGGGAGGAAATCATTTACATTGTCAGTTAGCATGGGGTTTAGGAAGGGAAGGTGGCTGGTTGGCAGTTTAGTGGTAATGAGGTCAAGGGAGCAGGAGTTCAAGGGACAAGATGAGCTCAGAGAGGGCATGAGTGGAGCTGGGAAAGAAACTAAAGAAAATTGTGGGTTGAGGGCTAACACAGGGGGGAGCCTGGAAGAGGCCTGGCTTGGTAGGCAAGGGAAAGGGGAAGGGTGGGGGGGTGGGGTGGGGAAGAAGCAAAGGCAGCTGAATGAATGGGGGAAGAGTATTCTGACACCAGGAACCCGATGTCTAGATCCTTTGTGTGATAGAAGTGAAACTCACCTGGGAGTTCAGGCTTGGATTCTGGCCTTGACATTCCTAAAAATATCGGTACCAGTATTCTTTTTGTCCCCCTTGTAAAGTGGGTTGATGGGACAGCTGTACAAGAATCTTGCTGGCTGTGGCACTAATAGCTGACCATGCTGTTTTTCCTGGCTCTCGCCCCCAAAGTGACATGAGTGCCTGTCGCTAGCATGTAAATGAGATGACCATCCCCTGACCCAGATACACCATGGGGTGAAGAGCACCCATACTCTGCACTTCTGCCATCAGAGAGGGGCGGAGGATTTTTGGTGCCATACTCTCTAATAACATGTTGCTGTTTGGGGCAGAGGAGCAAGCAACCAGGAATCAAATTACCCAGAGATTTTCAACTTTAGTAGGCGTGTAGAGATCCCGATCTGAAGGATACATAGCAGCGTTTACCAACCATTTAGAGATACACAATTAGATATTAGCATAGTTATGGAAAAGGACAAAGATAGGCCAGGAGTAAAGGTTCTCAACTGGGGAAAGGTCAATTTAACTAAGCTGAGATGTGATTTAGCAAAAGTGGACTGGAAACATCTACTTGAAGGTAAATCAGTGTCAGAGCAGTGGGAGGCATTCAAGGAGGAGATAGTGAGTGTTCAGAGCAAATATGTTCCCACAAAGAAAAAGGGTGGGACTTCCAAATCTGGAACCCCCTGGATGTCAAGGGGCATACAGGGCAGGATAAGGCAAAAAAGGGAAACTTATGTCAGGTACGGAGATCTAAATACTGCAGAAAGCCTAGAGGAGTATAAAAAGTACAGGATGAAATTAAAAAGGAAATTATTAAAGCAAAGAGAGGGCATGAAAAAATATTGGCAAGTAAAATCAAGGAAAACCCAAAGATGTTTTATAAATACATTAAGAGCAAGAGGATAACAAAGGAAAGAGTAGGGCCTATTAGAGACCAAAAGGATAACCTATGTGTGGAGGTGGATGACATCGGTATGGTTCTTAATGAATACTTTGTATCTGTCTTCACAAAAGAGAGGGACGATGCAGACATTGTAGTTAAGGAGGAGGAGTGTGAAATATTAGATGAGATAAACATAGTGAGAGAGGAAATATTAAGGTGTTTAGCATCTTTGAAAGTAGATAAATCATCAGGTCTGGATGAAATGTATCCCAGGCTGTTAAGAGAAGCAAGGGAGGAAATAGCGGAGGATCTGACCATCATTTTCCAATCCTCTCTGGCTACAGGTGTGGTGCTGGAGGACTGAAGGATTGCTAACGTTGTACCATTGTTTAAAAAGGGAGAAAGGGATAGACTGATTAATTACAGGCCAGTCAGCCTAACCTTGGTGGTGGGAAAATTATTGGAAAAAATTCTCAGAAACAGTATTAATCATCATTTAGAAAGGCATGGATTAATCAAGAACAGTCAGCATGAATTTGTTAATGGAAGGTCATGTCTGACTAACTTGATTGAATTTTTTGAGGAGGTAACAAGTAGGGTCGATAAGGGTAGCACATTTAATGTAGTCTACATGGATTTTAGCAAGGCTTTTGACAAGGTCCCACATGACAGACTGGTCAGAAAAATAAAAGCCTACGGGATCCAAGGGAAAGTGGCAAGTTGGATCCAAAATTGGCTCAGTGGCAGGAAGCAAAGGCTAATGGTCGACGGGTGTTTTTGTGACTGGAAGGCTGTTTCCAGTGGGTTTCCACAGAGCTCAGTACTTGGCCCCTTGCTTTTTGTGGTATATATATCAATGATTTAGACTTCAATGTAGGGGACATGATTAAGAAATTTGTTGATGATACAAAAATTGGCCGTGTGGTTGATAGTGAGGAAGAAAGCTGTAGACTGCAGGAAGATATCAATGGACTGGTCAGGTGGGCAGAAACGTGGCAAATGGAATTCAATCCAGAGAAGTGTGAGGTAATGCATTTGGGGAGGACTAACAAGGCAAAGGAATACACAATAAATGGTAGGATACTGAGAAGTGTAGAGGAACAAAGGCACCTTGGAGTGCATGTCCACAGATCCCTGAAGGTAGCAAGACAGGTTGATAAGGTGGTTAAGAAGGCATACGGGATACTTTCCTTTATTAGCCGAGGCATAGAATATAAGAGCAGGGAGGTTATGCTTGAACTGTACAAAACACTAGTTAGACCACAGCTAGAGTACTGTGTGCAGTTCTGGTCACCACATTACAGGAAAGATGTGATTGCACTAGAGGGGGTGCAGAGGAGATTTACGAGGATGTTGCCAGGACTGGAGAATTTTAGCTATGAGTAAAGATTGGATAGGCTGGAACAGAGGAGGCTGACGGGAGACCTAATTGAGGTGTATAAAATTATGAGGGGCAGAGATAGCGTGGATAGGGACCTATTTCCCTTAGCAGAGGGGTCAATATCCAGGCGTTATAGATTTAAAGTATCTGTAATTGGTAGAAGGATTAGAGGGGAGTTGAGGAGAACCTTTTTCACCCAGAGGGTGGATGGGGGTTTGGAACTCACTGCGTGAAAGGGTGGTAGAGGCAGAAACACTCATCACATTTAAAAGGTACTTGGATATACACTTGAAGTGCCGTAACCTGCAGGGCTACGGACCAAGAGGTGGAAAGTGGGATTTGGCTGGATAGCTCTTTTTCGGCCGGCACAGACACGATGGGCCGAATGGCCTCCTTCTGTGCCGTAGATTTCTATGATTCTATGATACGTTGTATGGAATTCCACGGGAGTTTCCTCCACTCATCCGTTTACACCGCTCTTCTGGGGTCTCAGCTGCTCTTCCAGCAAAGTTGCGGGAAACGATTGGGGAAATCCCTGCAGAAATTCACCCCGTGATGTCTTTATAACCTGTGATGGGATTTCCTGGTCTATTTCAAGTTCTTTAAATTTAAATAAGATATAATGACCTGGAAATTTGATTGCACCCAAAACGGGAGCGAGGGGGTGGGGGGTGCACTCTGCTGCTTATTGCCTTTGTATCTGTTTGCTGGGGGCGGGAAATTGGGCTTTGTTGACGCCACTTAAAGGCAGCAGGAAGTGCTGCACACTGGCAGGCATGGCTAAAAGCTGCAGAAAGGGCACTAGGAATTTTTTAAGCAGCTTTGGAGGCCCTTGTGCAGACGCTCGACAGGATCCTGATCCCCGGCAGGGTGGGGGCAGAAAATACCTCCAAAGACAATGGGAAGAGGTGGCTATCGCACCTTGCACACTCCATGACAAACTGCAGCTGCTCTTAGCAGCCAGTCATCTCTCTATGCTTAACTTCAACACTAAAAGCTAACCCTTGCCCCTCTCTTTCATTTCAGGTGCAGAAAATGCCAAGGCCCTTGTGGCATTGAGAAAGAGAAGGGCAGCCTTCCTGAAGATTCAGCATCACTCGATCTAACCCTAGCAGGCACCAGCTCAGAAACTGGCACCACGCGTACTTTAGAGGCTAGGCTAGAGGAGGGGTCTTCACATGGTGAGTTGCCGGGCACAAATGTGCAGGAGCTAGAGCAGGGGAACTGGATGCTACCAAAGCAAGCTTACAGATCCCGGGGTGGGGTGGGGATGAGGCAGAAAACACCTCCAAAGACAGTGGGAAGAGGTGGCAGGAGACATCGCATCCTAGCCTTGCTGCAAAGGACTCAGATGTTGACTTTGAGGGCCCAGCCTACTGAAGAAAGCTGATGAACAGACACCAGGAAATGTTAAGTGCACTGGCCTGCATGCCAGCGAGCTTGCGCGCAACAGCTAAGAGCTTGTAGGAGTCCAGGTCCAACTTGTGTTGGGGCTTCACGCAGAGCATAGAGACCATGCTGTCAACCATAGAGTGAGTGGTCAGCTCCATGAACATGGCAGTGAGGCACACCATGACGGTGCCTCTGGTGATAGATCTGATTTTTTCCATGGCAGCACTATGAGCCACACTTGCCCCCTAAATTACATTGTACATTGTGTTCCAAAATAAGGCAAAGATGAATATTGGATTACAGGATTATATTTGAGTACTATATACAAACAAATCCTAATTGCCATTACAGTCAAAAATGAAGGAGTCCAAAATAATATTTACCACATGTTACTGAACAGGGTCCAATCTCCTCATATTCTTGAGCAGCAAATGTATCTGTGCCATCTGAAATTTAAAAAAAACACATTCAATATAAAGAGACTTGCAAAAGACAGCTGTAAACCACATGTCTTACTCACCCTTAACATTCTTTTACTGTTGAACCTCAGGTCATTGCAGCTTCCTGTTATTATTGTTACATTGTACTGAGCACAATGAATTTAATTGCAAAGCTTATACAACATGATGTTAAGTTTATAGTATTTGTTTTCAAATTGGAGCCCCCAGACCCAGGGTGGGTTTGTAAGGGAACGCCAAGCGCTTCGCAAGATCATCAGATTTCTGTCAGTGCATCTGTATCTGTTGACTCACTCATACATTATTTCTTTTGTTGTTTATTGATAAAAATGGGGATTTTTTAGAACATAAGAAATAGGAGCAGGAGTAGGCCATTTGGCCCTTCGAGCCTACTCCGCCATTCAATAAGATCATGGGGATCTTCTACCCCATCTCCACTTTCCTGCACTATCCCCATATCCCTTGATTCCCTTAATATTCAAAAATCTATCGATCTCTGTCTTGAATATACTCAATGACTGAGCCTCCACAGCCCTCTGGGGCAGAGAATTCCAAAGATTCACCATCCTCCGAGTGAAGAAATTTCTCCTCATCTCAGTCCTAAATGGCCGACCCCTTATTCTGAGACTGTGACGCCTGGTTCTAGACTCCCCAGCCAGAGGAAACATGTACCCTGTCAAGCCCTGTAAGAATTTTGTATGTTTCAGTGAGATCACCTCTCATTCTTCTCAACTCTAGAGAATATAGGCCTAGTCTACTCAATCTCTCCTCATACGACAATCCTCCCATCCCAGGAATCAGTCTGGTGAACCTTTGTTGCACTCCCTCTATGGCAAGTGTATCCTTCCTTAGGTAAGGAGACCAAAACTGTACACAATACTCCAGGTGTGGTCTCACCAGGGCCCTATATAATTGCAGTAAGATGTCTTTACTCTTATACTCAAATCCTCTTGTAATAAAGGCCAACGTACCATTTGCTTTCCTAATTGCTTGCTGTACCTGCATGTTAACTTTCAGTGATTCATGTACAAGGACACCCAGGTCCCTCTGAACACCAACATTTCCCAATCTCGCACTATTTAAAAAATACTCTGCTTTTCTATTTTTCCTACCAAAGTGGATAACTTCACATTTCTCCACATTATATTCCATTTCCATGCTCTTGCCCACTCACTTAGCTTGTCTATATCCCCTTGAAACCTTGAAGGGATAATTACAAGTCCTAGCCCTTTTCGGGCCACCCCAGATCAGGCGTATTCCCCAGACATTCACCTTCAACTAAAGTTAAAGATAGCCGAATTCTGTAAGATGCTTAATTGGGTCTAAAGGTCAGACTACCTCTCCCTAAAGGAAAGGAACGACATGAAGATGTTACTGTCTTCTGGATAGCACTTTTAATAAGTTTAACTAGACTGTAACCTTCCGGATATTATGAGGGTCCGGAATACCCCCCAGAATTCTGCAACTCCTTTGAGCATACAGAAATTGAGTTCGCGAGTTTATACAGAAATACTCTGTGAGATAATTCTAAAAATATATAGATTTATTAAAGAACCGACATTTAGTTAACAGCTGTTATGGCAATCGCAACTTTAACCGTTCAAAATACAAATAGCTTACATTTCTTATCAGAGATCCTTATTCTCAAATCTTAACTTCGTTACATTTCCACACTACTACTTATTTCTTAATCCAGAATATCCACCAAAATCAAATACCTTGATTACCCGAGACTCAGAGTTGTAAACTTACAGAGCGTGCCTGTGAAGCTGAGAAGCGCTTGCCCTTCCAGCGACTTCTGACTTTTCATCTGAAAAGCTCTTATTTTTATACTTTTTTTAGTGGTATTTTCTTTGAAATATTCTGCTGATGTAAGCTAATTGTCTCTAGTGATACTCTATTGAATTGTTTTCTATTCTTACTGTTGTTTCAACTGTTGCAACCAGACTTGTGTCTTTACCTTTAGGTGTTCAAAAACTTATCATTTTTATGGTTATTATCGATTTATCTATTTGATGCTATTCTTAGGAAGTCTTTCTATTGAATTCTTAATATCACTTAACTGCTTGTAAGCCAGTCGTCGTGTCTCCTAACTATTCCATTTTCAATACAAACACAATGTAATTGCTTGGTGTCATCTATTGGTGTAATATCTACAAAGTCTCTCTGTAGGTACTTTTTACAATTTGTTATTCAAAAACACTTCATCTAGGGTGTTCTTTGCATTTCTTATTTACTTCAATTGGTTATATTAATAACCATGTCTCCTTGTTCTAAGTTTAACATAAAACTATTTTACGGCAGGTATATTTTTTACTTGATGTCATTTTTTCAAAGGCACTTGTTTTTTTTTAATGTTCCGTGCACCTGTTTGACGTGTTAGATTTTGACACTTTACTTGGGTCATTCCATTGTGTTGGTTCCAATGTTCAGACATAGAGGAACCTTCAGCCTACTGTTTCAATAGGGCCATGTCTTTGTATTTACAAACATTTCCCATTTCAAAGCTTGTGATGTTTACAACTTTGTTAACAACTGATCTTTATCTCTGTATTTCTGTTTTACGGCTTGTGTCGTTGAGGCTTTTAGATTTTTAACCCCAGTTTGTCATGTTTTAATATTATCAAATCTGTTTATAGAATGATGTATTTCTTGGAATATGGCTATTTCCTTCACAGCCTCACAACTTAAATTCCCACCCAGCTTTGTATCATCAGCAAACTTGGATACATTACATTTGGTCCCCCCATCCAAATCATTGGTGTAGATTGTGATTGAATAGCTGAGGCCCAAGCACTGATCCTTGCGGTACCCCACTAGGTACAGCCTGCCAACCCGAAAATGATATGGTAGAACCATTTTCCTCTGTCTTTTGGGAATCAGGGGTCCTCAACAGTGCACCAGTATTTGGAGAGGATCCTCTGGAGTGTGTCAGTACTTACAGGAAGTCCCACACACAGAAATGTTTGAAAAACATGGTTTATTAGGGCTGCTGCCTTTTGACTATCTGGAAAGGTTCCCTTTGAAAAGTTTTAAACATTCCACAAAGACAAAGTCTAATATATTTTGTTTATTCCTTCAGATCAAACGCATTCTAAATAATGCAGCTGTCTGGGTAAGGGAAAACAAGGAAAGGTAATATTGGATTCTTATTTTAATGAAAAATGGTTCAAATGAAAACTATTATCTACCCTTCCAAAAGTGCATCCAAATTCAAGGACCTTCACCCCGTTCCTGCCAAACAACAATTTGCATTTATATAATGCCTTTGACATGGGAAAATATCCCAAGGTGCTTCACAGGAGCGTAATCAGACAAAAATGGAAACTGAACCAAAGAAGGAGATATTAGGATGGGTAACTAAAAGCTTGGTCAAAGAGGTCCATTTTAAGGAGGGTCTTAAAGGAAGTGAGAGAGGTGGAGAGGCAAAGAATTTATGGAGGGAGCTCCAGAGCTTAGGGCCTAGATGGCTGAAGGCATGGCTGCCAATGGTGGGGCAAAGGAAGAGGCGGATGTACAAAAGGCCAGAGTTGGAGGAAGACAGAATTTTTGGAGGGTTGTAAGGCTGGAGGAGGTTACAGAGATAGGGGGAGGTGAGGCCACAGAAGGGTTTGAACATGAGAATGAGAATTTTGAAATCGAGGTGTTGGTGGACCGGGATCCAATGTAGGTCAGCGAGCACAGGGGCGATGGGTGAGCGGGAATTGGTGCAGGTTAGAAGGTAGACAGCAACGTTTGGATGAGCTCAAGTTTACGGAGAGTGGGAGATAGGTGGTCAGCCAGCTGAGCATTGGAATGGTCAATCTGGAGGTAACAAAAGCATGGATGAGGGTCTCAGGCACAGAAGAGCTGAGGCAGGGGTGGAGACAGATAACATTACAGAGGTGGAAGTAGATGGTCTTTGTGATGAAGAGGATATGGAATCGGACCCAGGACTAGCCCTCTCCCATGCTACTAAAGCACAAGACCCCCTGAGTACTGCTAAGTCCAGTAGCCTACTCCCAGCTTAGTACATGTTGCCTATCAGCCTGCTGTGTATCCTGGGCTTTAAAAGATAAAAATAGGAGCACACATAAAGGAATAGAAATAATAATCAAGGTCACTGATTTACAGTTTACACGGAAAAATGGACAGAAGTCATTTAGTAAAGACACAATGGGATAATTTTAACTTTTATCACCAGGTGAAAAATCATTGATAGAGAATTGGCAGCCCGTTTTGCACCTCTGCTTGATTTTCGGGAGAGGTGTAAAACAGGCAGCCAATTCGTTGTCACCCGTTTTGTGCCTGGCGATAAAAGTTTAAATTATCCCCAATTTGATTTACTTAATTACCATAAATCCGTGGCCCTGATAAAAAAAATACATTGGCCGAAATTTGCGGTCAGCAGCGAAGCAAAGGTGGTTCACTGCTGGCCCTGAAGAAAGCTGCCCCACAGAGCTCTCGCGAGTTCTGCGATGAGAGGTTTGCCTTTTCCGACGGGTAAGTGATTTCAGTACAGTATAGTGGGGCATCCCTAACGCAATCTGCTGTGACGTCAACAAGCAGCCAATCACAATACAGAATTCTCACAGACAGGGAAGCAGGAAATGAGAACCTGCTTTATTCTGACTTTTTTAAAATGTTACCGAGACCAAAACAAAGATTGGGGCTCTCACATGGGGAGAAGGTAGAACCTGAAGTAATTATGAACAAACTTTAAAAAAATATTTTTAAATTGTTTTTTAAAAGTTTCTTAAAAATTGCAATTTTTATCATAATGGAGAAATTTGACACTCCACAAAATTAAAATTAGGTTAAAACCCCAGTTACACCGAATCCAATGAGGCCTAACATTTAATGGGGTATTTAACAGCGATATTACCGCGGAAATGCCCAAGTTTTCGTCAGTTTAACTGATTACACTGATTGCCAGCTATGGGGATGGGGGGTGGGGAGGGGGGGGTGTCGGCGGCACAGCGCAGCCAGTGAATGACTGACTGCAACTTCAGGATTTCTGCGCTTAGATACGCATGCACTACATCCTGAAGTTGCGGTCAGTTTCAGAGGCTGACGCTGGTAGGTCGCCGTTATTACCCACCACAAATTCTGGCCCATTGTGAATTACATAGCATAACACCCTTATACTGATCAAACAACACACCCTCCATCTCATCGTAATGCCATAACTATAATACTATAAACATTGTACATCAAGCGCGCAATTCCTGTCTGTACACCAGAAAATAATGGGAACTGTCGAGGGACACAAAAGAGCAGAGCCAAAATGACCTCTGTATGAATTCACCCAGTGTTTACTTCACAGCAATTAGATTTTGTATCCTTAGAAAGATGCACACCGACATTTTAGCATTTATGCATTGCTTTATACATGGTACAATATTTTTGTCCTTATAAAACAGGGATCCTTTGACAACATGAGCAGTACCAAGGGAGATTCGATAGTAATAGTAATTAAAAATGGCACATCAGGCATCACCCTCCAGTGGTTATACTTCATTGCAGGTACAAAACACTCGTAAAATGCTGGGCTGTTTATCTCATGGGTAAAGCCATAATAGGCGAAGAAATTTCAAGCTACAGCTGTCCATCTCAAACAGCAGTGTCTACATAAATGACCCATTCCAAAACAATAATATTCTCTAGTGTTATCAAATGATATTTGGAAAGCTTGTCATCCATATGTCTGAACCAAGTAGGGGGCTCGCTGCAATAAACTATTCTAAAATCTGACAATTCTCCATGATATATTGTGTCCTTCCCGACACTGCTATACACATAGAAAGGCCAGTAGAGCTTCCAGTGGAGGAAATAACGGCATTCAGGAAGTAAGCAACATAATTCCTGATCCTGTAATGACTATGCCTGTAAGAGAAAGGGGTAGATAAAAGATTGTCCAATATTACTTCACCAGACGATGAGCTTTTGGTGTCAGCCATGGCTTAGTTAGTAGAGTAGCCCTCTCGCCTCTGAGTCAGAAGGTTGTGGGTTCGTAGTCCCACTCCAGAGACTTGAGCACGTCATCCAGGCTGACACTTCAGTGCAGTACTGAGGGAGTGCTGCACTGTTGGAGGTGCCATCTTTCAGATGAGATGCTAAATTGAGGCCCTGTCTGCCCTCTCAGGTAAAAGATCCCATGGCACTACTTTGAAGAAGAGCTGGGCAATTCTCCCAGTGTCCTGGCCAATATTTATTCCTCAACCAACATCACTAAAACAGATTATTTGGTCATTATCACATTACTGTTTGTGGGACCTTGCTGCGCGCAAATTGGCTGCTGTCTTTCCCATTACAACAGTGACTACACCTCAAAAGTACTTAATTGGCTGTAAAGCGCTTTTGCACGTCCTGAGACAGTGAAAGATGCTATTGAAATGCAAATTCTTTCTTTCTTTCTTCTTTCTAATATATTCCAATAAAATCAATAACTTCATTATAAATGAGATAGAAGTCCTAAAGAGATTAAATGAGCTCAAAATAGATCTCATGGGATAGAAGGCATTTTTCCCAGAGTGCAGAGAACCTAGGGGGAGATTTCTGAGACACTGACAACTGGGCACAAGACTTATACTTAGTTTAAAACTATTAAATAATGAATCGAGGACTGGAACTGACTAAAGTTAACATAAGCAAGAAAGCAGTATTTAAAAAAATAATGGCAGTAAAGACTGACAAATCCCTAGGACCTGATGGTTTCCACCCCAGGGTTTCAAAGGAAATGGGTGAGGAAATTGCAAAAGCTTTAGTCATAATCTTCCAAACCTTTCTCGATTCAGGTCTTGTCCCTTTAGGTTGGAAAATTGCAAATGTAACTCCATTATTTAAGAAATGTTAGAGAGAGAGAAACCAGGAAATTATAGATGTGTTAGTCTAACATCTGTTGTGGGAAAGTTATTGGAATCTATAATTAACAACAGAGTGACTAAGCACTTAGAGAAATTTGAGCTGATTAGAGAGAGCCAATATGTATTTGTAAAGGTTAAGTTATGTCTAACAAACCTAACTGAAATTTTTGAGGAAGTAACTAAAGTAGTAGACAGGGGAATGTCAATCGACTTCCAGAAGGCATTCGATAAGGTTCCACATAGAGACTGTTAGCTAAAATTAAAGCTGATGGAATTGAAACCAAATTATTAATCTGGTTAGGAGATTGGTTAGGCGGTAGAGGACAGAGAGTAGGGATAAGGGGTATGTATTCAAATTGGAAAGAATTGACTCGTGGTGCTCCACAAGGATCTGTGCTGGGGCCTCAGCTATTCACTATATTTATTACATCGAATTACATCGAATTTACAGCATAGAAACAGGCCATTCGGCCCAACAGGTCCATGCCGGTGTTTATGCTCCACACGAGCCTCCTCCCACCTTACTTCACCTCACCCTTCTATTCCTTTCTCCCTCATGTACTTATCTGGCTTCCCCTTAAAGGCACTCTGCTATTCACCTTAACTACTCCATGTGCTAGCAAGCTCTACATTCTAACCACTCTCTGGGTAAAGAGGTATCTCCTGAATTACTTACTGGATTTATTAATGAGTATCTTATGTTTATGACCCCTAGTTTTGGACTCTCCACAAGTGGTAACATCTTCTCTACATCCACCCTAACAAACACCTTCATCATTATAAAGATCTCTATTAGATCATCTCTCAGCCTTCTCTTTTCTAGAGAAAAGAGCCCCAGCATGTTCAGTCATTCTCGATACTTAGAACCTCTCAGTTCCAGTATAATGCTTGTCAATCTTCTTTGCACCTTCGCCAGTGTCTCTATATCCTTTTCATAATATGGAAACCAGAACTGTACACAGTACACAGTACTCCAAGTGTGGTCTAACCAAGGTTCTATATAAGTTTAACAGAACTTCTCTGCTTTGCAATTCTCTTACTCTAGAAATGAATCCCAGTGCTTTGCTTGCATTTTCATGGCCTTGTTAACCTGCGATTAATGATAGATCCGAGAAGTAGGTTTCATGTGATATAAATCAGGGTCTATGTTATCTCCTAGACTAGTTTCAATTGCCTAAAGAAGTCAGAGAGGAATTTTCCAGATTTTGTTTCCCCAATTGGCATGGGTTTTTGTCTGGTCTTTTGCCTTTCCAAGGAGATTACATGGCTCCAGGCGCATGGCGAGTGTGTATTGTGATACACTAGGCATCACAACTATATGGGGCACGCTAGATGAACCAGTGGATCTTTTTCTGTCCGTCAATTTCATATGTTTGTTTTATGAGGGAGTCAATGGATGCTGGAAAGGTACCAGGAACGGTAGCACAGTGGTTATGTTACTGGACTAGTAATCGCTACGACTAATGATCCGGAGACGTGAGTTCAAATCCACGACGGCAGCTGGGGAATTTAAATTCCGTTAATTAAATAAATATGGAATAAAAAGCTAGTATCAGTAATGGTGCCCATGAAACTATCGGATTGTTGTAAAAACCCATCTGGTTCACTAATGTCTTTTAGGGAAGGAAATCTGCCATCCTTACTTGGTCTGGCCTATATGTGACTCCAGACCCACAGCAATGTGGTTGATGACTCTTAACTACCCTCTGAAATGACCTAGCAAGCCACTCAGTTGTAACAAACTGCTACGAAAAGCAATAGGAAGAATAAAACTGGACAGACCACCCGGCACCGACTTCAGACACGAAAACGGCATTTGACCCTGCAAAGTCCTCCTCACCAACATCTGGGGACTTGTGCCAAAATTGGGAGAGCTGTCCCACAGACTAGTCAAGCAACAGCCTGACATAGTCATACTCACAGAATCATACCTTTCCCAGACTCCTCCATCATCCAACCATGGGTATGTCCTGTCCCACTGGCAGGACAGACCTACCAGAGGTGGAGCCACAGTGGTATATAGTCGGGAGGCGCAGTGGCCCTGGGAGTTCTCAACATTGACTCCGGACCCCATGAAGTCTCATGGCTTCAGGTCAAGCATGGGGTAAGGAAACCTCCTGCTGCTTACCACCTACCTCCCTCCATCAGCTGATGAATCAATACTCCTCCATGTTGAACACCAGTTGGATGGTAGCAAGGGCACAGAATGTACTCTGGGTAGGAGACTTCAATGTCCATCACCAAGAGGGCTCAGTAGCACCACTACTGACCGAGCTGGCCAAGTCCTGAAGGACATAGCTGCCAGACTGGGCCTGCGGCAGGTGGTGAGAAAACCTACTTGACCTCATCCTCACCAAATCTACCTGTCGCAGATGCATCTATCCATGACAGCATTGGTAGCAGTGACCACCGCACAGTCATTGTGGAGACGAAGTCCCATCTTCACACTGAGGACACCCTCCATCGTGTTGTGTGGCACTACCACCGTGCTAAATGGGATAGATTCAGAACAAATCTAGCAGCTCAAAACTGGGCATCCATGAGGCGCTGTGGGTCATCAGCAGCAGCAGAATTGTATTCCACCACAATCTGATACCTCACGGCCTGGCATATCCCTCACTCTACCATTACCATCAAGCCAGGGTACCAAACCTGGTTTATTGAGGAGTGCAGAAGAGCATGCCAGGAGCAGCACCAGGCATACCTAAAAATGAGGTGCCAACCTGGGGAAGTTGCAACACAGGACTACATGCATGCTAAACAGCGGAAGCAGCATGCTATAGACAGACCTAAGCAAACCCATAATCAACGGATCAAATCAAAGCTATTCAGTCGTGAATGGTGGTGGACTATTAAACAACAGCTCCATGAATATCCCCATCCTCAATGATAGCGGAGCCCAGCACATGAGTGCAAAAGACAAGGCTGACGCGTTTGCAACCATCTTCAGCCAGAAGTGCCGATTGGATGATCCATATCGGTCTCCTCCTGACGTCCCCACCATCACAGAAGTCAGTCTTCAGCCAATTCGATTCACTCCACGTGATATCAAAAAATGGCTGAGTGCACTGGATACAGCAAAGGCTATCAACCCCGACAACATCCCGGCTGTCGTGCTGAAGACTTGCACTCCAGAACTAGCAGCGTTTCTAGCCAAGCTGTTCCAGTACTGCTACAACATTGGCATCTACCCGACAAATGTGGAGAACTGTCCAGGTATGTCCTGTCCACAAAAAGCAGGACAAATCCAATTACCGCCCCATCAGTCTACTCTCAATCATCTGCAAAGTGATGGAAGGTGTCGTCGACAGTGCTATCAACGGCACTTACTCTTCAATAACCTGTTCACTAATGCTCAGTTTGGGTTCCGCCAGAACCACTTGGCTCCAGTCCTCATTACAGCCTTGGTCCAAACATGGGCAAAAGAGCTGAATTCCAGAGGTGAGGTGAGAGTGACTGC
Organism: Squalus acanthias; assembly: GCA_030390025.1. Taxonomy (NCBI): domain Eukaryota; kingdom Metazoa; phylum Chordata; class Chondrichthyes; order Squaliformes; family Squalidae; genus Squalus; species Squalus acanthias. The sequence goes on from CM059433.1 coordinate 104,477,313, forward strand.
CTTTGGCATCAAGGCAGCATTTGACCGAGTGTACCATCACCAAATCCCCCACCATCAACATTCTGGGGGTTACCATTGACCAGAAACTTAACTGGACTAGCCATATAAATACTGTGGTGACAAGAGCAGGTCAGAGGCTGGGTATTCTGCAGTGAGTATCTCACCTCCTGACTCCCCAAAGCCTTTCCACCATCTACAAGGCACAAGTCAGGAGTGTGATGGAATACTCTCCACTTGCCTGGATGAGTGCAACTCCAACAACACTCAAGAAGCTCGACACCATCCAGGACAAAGCAGCAGGCTTGATCGGCACCCCATCCATCACCTTAAACATTCACTCCCTCCACCACCGATGTACCGTGGCTGCAGTGTGTACCATCTACAAGATGCATTGCAGCAACTCGCCAAGGCTTTTTGACAGCACCTCCCAAACCCGCGACCTCTGCTACCTAGAAGGACAAGGGCAGCAGGCGCATGGGAACACCATCAGCTGCAAGTTCCCCTCCAAGTTACACACCATCCTGACTTGGAAATATATCGCCGATCCTTCATCGTCGCTCGGTCGAAATCCTGGAGCTCCCTCCCTAACAGCACTATGGGAGTACCTTCACCGCATGGACTGCAGTGTTTCAAGAAGGCAGCTCACCACCACCTTCTCAAAGGCAATTAGGGATGGGCAATAAATGCTGGCCTTGCCAGCGACATCCACATCCCATGAACGAATAAAAAAAAATGGAAACAGGCTTTCGGATGGGACATTAAACTGAGGCCCCGTCTGCCCTCTAAGGGTGGATGTAAAAGATCGCACGGCACTATTTCGAAGAAGGGCAGGGCAGTTCTCTCTTGTGCGCTGGACAATATTTATCCCTCGACCAACATCACTAAAACAGATGATCTGGTCATTATCACATTGCTGTTTGTGGGACATTGCTGCACACAAATTGGCCTGCCGCATTTCCTACATTAAAACAGTGACTACACTTCAAAAGTACTTCATGGGCTGTAAAGCGCTTTGGGACATCCTGAGGCCGTGAAAGGCGCTGTATAAAAGCAAATCTTTCTTTCTTTATAAAATAATGGAACCAGTTATCAGGAATGAATTTGAGGATTAGTTGTACAATAATAACCTGTTTAACAGCAGTGAGCATGAATTCGGAAGAGGAAGGTCCTGCCTGACCAACCTTCTCGACTTCTTTGCGGAAGTGACAATCCAAGAGGACTTTGGGAAGCCTATGACGTGTGGACCTCAACTTCCAAAACAGGTTTTGGATAAAGTTCCATGTGATATGCTATAAATTAAACTGAAAGCTGTGTGGATTCAATTAAAATGGATAAGTAAATGGCTGAAGGACAGAAAACAATAAATACTTGTCAGATAAGTTATGTTCAGAGTAGGGGCGGGAGATGTACTGAGTTTGGTACCTCAGTGATGAGACCACTATTGTTTGTAATTTACTTAAATGACCCGGATTCAGAAATTCAATGCAAAGTGGTCAGTTTTGCAGACGATACCAAACGAGGAGGGGCATTATAATTAGAGTCAGCAGCTCATAAATTACAGAATGAATTGGACAAGATATGTAAGTGGGCAGAACAATGGCAGATGAAATTTCAGGCAGACTAGTGTAAAGTACTACACATAGGAAGGAAAAATGAGCACTACACATACTCCATAAATGGTGTTGAAACAGCTAAAGACAAAGCTGAAAGAGACTCGATGCTAAACATGTCCAAAGAGTGCAGAGTAGCAATCAACAAAGCCATTGTGTTGGATTTTGATACTGGGGCGGGTTGGGGTCGTGTCATCCACTTTTCGTGTTATCCACCCGACTGCAATTGGATGTGGGAGATTGATGCAATTTTCACCTAATTGGGCAATTGAGTTCCAGCATGTGGGAACCCATGAACCAATTAGTGTTTTCAGTCTGAAAGTCGCCTCTGATGATGTCATCATTGCTGCTGCATTGAAGGTCTTCAAAGACTGCCTGGCCTTTGCTGTGAGAGGACCTGCAAAATGAGCAGCAGTCCTAAGTCTGCTCCCAGATATTTTTACACCACCACTCCCAGATATGTCTCCTCTCCATCCATCGATCCACATAGCCAGCCAAATGTGCTCCCGCCAGGTTTCACATTCGTGGTTCAGAACTGGCGTGCTTTACGTAGAAAAGGGGTTAAAATCACAAAAGCGTTTCAAAATGGCATTATAGAGGCAATTTAGTGCTTGTTAAGGGCCTTAACAGCCTATCCCGCCTCTTAGAGGCGGGACGGAGTTGGGACCAGCAGACACGATTTAATGAAAATTCCGTGGAGGCGGGATGGAGGCGGACTTGTGCCCGCCCGCCAGTTTTCGCAATTTTAACCCCCTACACACCTCCAAACCCACCTCCACGGGTCAATGAAAATCCAGCCCATTGGGTCTCAGGAAGGTTGCCAAGGTAAGTTCTCCTTACATTTAACTTAATTTTATAATGTTTGCTTACAAGGCTTCTTAAGTGTACTTTAATTTAAGTTTGGGAGAGCAACACAGAGTGTGAATAAACTGTACTATGTCAACTGTTCATATACTTTGCAAATGCACAGACATGCCCACTTTTTACCAGGACGCTGTGCAATGCTGCCATGGCAATGATTTTGCCCTGCAGTCCATTACATGTGACAACCTTCAAACATCAAATCAAGAATACTACATGCTCAGACTCACATAGGGTGGCTTCCAGCTTGGGCGTGTGGGTGACACACACATCGCTTAGATTCCTGTTTCCAACATATTTCTCTTTTCTACCTACTTACAGGAGCAGAATACACAAAACAGGCGGCAGTGCTTCCAGACCGCAGAGGCCGATTACCTAACATATGGTCTTTGTCTCTTTATGAGGAGAGGGCCCTGGAGATTGTGGATGCAGGGAAAATAAAGAATGCAGGGAAGGGTGAGACCAGAGGCCTCATCCAAGCTTATGGCAGTTGTAATCCTTTATTCTGCACTCTATCTCCTTACTCTGCTGGTCACTCACTCATTCATTCTCACGCGCAGGCACACACCCCAACTCTGCAACAAGTGTGAGGTGGTGAATTTTGGTAGGAAGAATAAGGAGGCTGCATACTGCTTGGATAATAAGAGTCTGAAGGGGGTAGAGGAGCAAATGGATCTAAGGGTACAGATACACAAAGCACTAAAAGTACTGACGCAGGTTAATAAGGCCATTAAAAAAGCAAACCAAGCACTGGGGTTCATTTCTAGAAGGACAGAATTGAAAAGCAGAAAAGATTTGTTAAACTTGAACCAAACCTTGGTTAGACCCATTTAGACCCATTTCCTCCAAATTAAAGGTGTTGCTATGGGTACCCGCATGGGTCCTAGCTATGCCTGCCTTTTCGTAGGATATGTGGAACACTCTTTGTTCCAGTCCTACTCGGGTCCCCTCCCTCACCTCTTTTTCCGGTACATTGATGACTGTATCGGTGCCGTCTCCTGCTCTCGCCCTGAACTAGAAGATTTCATTCACTATGCTTCCAATTTCCACCCTTCCCTCACCTTCACATGGTCCATCTCCGACTCTTCCCTTCCCTTCCTCGACTTCTCCATCTCCATCTCTGGGGATAGATTATTGACTAACATTCACTACAAGCCCACCGACTCCCACAGCTACCTGGACTACACTTCCTCCCACCCCGCCTCCTGTAAGGACTCTATTCCATTCTCCCAGTTTCTCCGTCTCCGCCGCATCTGCTCTGATGATGCCACCTTCCATACCAGTGCTTCCGACATGTCTTCCTTTTTCCTCAAACGAGGATTCCCCTCTACCGTGGTCGACACGACCCTCGACCGTGTCCGTTCTATCTCCCGCACATCTGCCCTCACCCCTGCCCCTCCCTCCCGGAACCACGATAGGGTTCCCCTTGTCCTCACCTTTCACCCCACCAGCCTCCACATTCAACGGATCATCCTCCGCCATTTCCGCCACCTCCAGCGTGATCCCACCACCAAACACATCTTCCCCTCACCTCCCCTTTCAGCATTCCGCAGGGACCGCTCCCTCCGCGACACCCTAGTCCACTCCTCTACCACCCCCAGCACCCCTTCCCCTTCGCCCGGCACCTTCCCGTGCACGCGCAGGAGATGCAACACATGCCCTTATACCTCCCCTCTTCCCACTGTCCAGGGCCCCAAACACCCCTTCCAGGTGAAACAGCGATTTACTTGTACTTCCTGCAATTTAGTATACTGTATTCGCTGCTCACGATGTGGACTCCTCTACATTGGGGAGACCAAACGCAGATTGGGTGACCGCTTTGCAGAACACCTCCGTTCAGTCCGTAAGGGGGACCCCGAGCTCCCGGTGGCCTGTCACTTTAATTCACCGCTTCACTCCCACTCTGACCTCACCGTCCTCGGCCTATTACACTGTTCCACAGAAGCTCAGCGTAAGCTCGAGGAACAGCACCTCATCTTTCGTTTAGGCACGCTACAGCCCTCTGGACTCAATATCGAGTTCAACAATTTTAGATCATAACCTCAGCTCCAATCACATTTATATTTTATTTTATCCACCCTTTTATTTGTCCCCCCCCACCTTTTTTTTCCTCCTAGAAGCTGGCAGCTGTCCTTCATTCTGCCAGTGGATTTCACACTTCATTCAGCCTTAATCTGTCACATTAACACCACCTCTAGCCTTGCATATCTCTTAATGTCTCTTAATGTCTCTCCATCTCCCCCTTTGTTCCTTTATCCCCTCCCCCTTTTCCCAGCTTTACCCTGGCCTTAAATCTATTTGATTTCTGGCTCTTCCCAGTTCTGATGAAAGGTCATCGACCTGAAACGTTAACTCTCTTTCTCTCTCCACGGATGCTGCCTGGCCTGCTGAGTTTTTCCAGCGTTTTCTGTTGTTATTTCTTGGTTAGACCACACTTGGAGTACTGTGCGCAGTGCTGGTCTCCATATTATAAAAAAGGTATCGAGGCATTGGAGAAGGTGCAAAATAGATTCACAAGGATGATAGCAGAACTGAGAGGATATACTTATCAGGAAAGGCTGAACAGGCTGTGGCTCTTTTCTCTAGAAGACTAAAACTAGAGGTCATAAATATAAGATAGTCACTAATAAATCCAATAGGAGAAACTTATTTACCCAAAGAGTGGTAAGAATGTGGAATACGCTACCACAAGGAGTCGTTGAGGCGAATAGCATAGATGCATTTACGGGGAAGGTAGATAAGCATATGAGGGAGAACGGAATAGAAGGATATGCTAATAGGGTTAGATGAAGTCGGGTGGGTGGAGGCTCATGTGGAGCATAAACGCTGCATAGACCAGTTGGGCCAAATGCTCTGTTTCTGTGCTGTACACTCGATGTAACTCCTTGTAAATCATTCTGTAATGTCTTGCCATACAAGCTCTTTTTCTAAGAATTTCTTAGTGCCTGCATTCTAAAATCTGTTTTCTTCTGTACTTGTAGGTTTTCAAGAGGAGGAAGTGGCAGAATCCAATGTGAACCTTTGACCGAGCACCTCACAGCACTCTGCATCACCCATTCCTACTACGGCAAGCACCATCACAAACACATTGGGGGGAATTTTCCCAGCCCTGGGGAGGCGGGTATGGAGGCGGGACTGCTGGGAAAATGGCAGAAACTGGGAGCAGGTACCGAACCCGCTCCCAACCCGCCTCTGTGCCATCTTCCCGGGAGGCGCATCCCCGACTCGTGCAGGGACCCGTCTCCTCGAGGCGGGAAGGGGATTAGAGCCAATTAACTGCCTGTTACAGGTAGTTAACGGGCAGTTTTGAGGCTTATCCCCATTTTACATGTCACCGGCTTTCCCTTAATTGGCCGGCTAAGCCTGCAGGGCGGGCTTAACAAGGTCAATCAAGGGAAAATAGCGTGGGTTGGTCAGACGTCATTGGGGGACGGGACTGAAACCCAAAAACCGGCAGTCCCGCCCCCAATGCACCCCCATTGACAAAATCCAGCCCATGCATTCAGGGAGGGTTTGTTAGTGAATTGCAGGAGGGAAAACTTGCTGAAGCACAAAGTATGAATGAGGAGAAGCAAATGGGGAGCTACAATCTGCTGGCCGGAGGGTCAGCTTAAAGGCAGCAGCAGCTTCTGAACCTAGTGTTCATGGAGGAGTTTACAACCCGTATCTGTGCAATGCTGCATGACTGCCTGACTCAGCTACACAATTACCAGCAATGAATTGCACTGTCGCCATGAAAACTGTGGATATTAAAATAGCTAAGGATATCATCTTAGGTACCTCAAAGCAGATAGGTCAGCTGGACCAGATGACATCTACCCGAGGATCCTTAAAGAGGTGGGATAAGTGCTTTGCCAGCCCCTTGCTTGTATCTTTAACAGTTTGTTAGAGTCGGGGATTGTTCCCTTGAACTGGAAGGATGTAGTTCCGATTTTCAAAAAGGATGACAAGTCAGTACCAGGCAACTGTAGACCCATTAGTTTGACTTCAATCATAGGCAAGGTGCTGGAAGGGATCATAATAGATACTTCCTATGATCACATGGATAGAGAAGGAGTTATCAGAGACACTCAGCAGGGCTTCTGGTAAACTAGATCATGGGGGTTAAATTGGATAACCCCCGAAAATGGATGCAGGGATCACGATGCGCAATTAACCCGCGCTTGTTGATTGAAATGCAGGCAGGACGGCAACTTCACACTGCCTGCGCATTACCATGATTGCTGCGTGCAGCCAGTGCTCCCCCCGCTGTTCATTGGCTGCATGCATCAGCAGGGGGCCCAATATCGTGAGTGCCTAGCACTACTTAAAGCTAGCCTGCAGCTCTTAAAGGGAAGGTACACTGTGGCTGCTGGAGGTACTGAGATCATTGGGAATAGTGTGCTGTGCAACAATCAACAATGGCTGACCATGGGAGAGAGCGTGCACCAAGGTTTTCAGACGCTGCACTTGAGATCTTGGTTGAAGAGGTGGAACAGAGGAGAGATGTCTTGTATCCTCAGGGGGGCAGGCAGCCCGCCGGGTTATTGCTCAAAAGGCTGAGGCAAGAGATAGCAGCGGAGCTCAATGCAAGGAGTGTAGCCCCCAAGGACCTGGATGCAGTGCAAGAGCCCCAAGATCAGTGAATGCATCTTCAAATGCCATATCCTACCAACTGCACCACTAGCCTCAGCCACTGCTCAATTCACCACACCCTCATCACTCGCCTACCAGCAATCACTATCAATCAGGACTCATACCTAACACTCATATGCTTCATCCCACACACTTAGCACTGTTGCAAGCCTCAAACCCACATCTCACAGCTTGCACACACTGGCAGCTATTCAACCATGACAGCCACATCACCCAAACAGATTGCACGACACTCACTGACATAGTTCACTCTCTCTGCAGGAGAAGGTGGCGCACAACCGGAGGCAGCGGGAGCTAACCAGAGGGGCAGAGGAGCACCTGTATGTTCTGACTCCCATGGAGGAGACGGTGCTGGCCATTATGGGAAGGGCCATTGCTGAGGCCGTGGCCACCGGCAGGGCTAAAGCGATTGAAAATGAGGGTATCTGCATACCTAATCCTCCTTCTCTCATCCCACTTCTCCCTCATCCCTCAATCTCTTCTGACTGAGAACCTGCTGATGGTGTAAGCATACATTTCTTACTTTCTCCTCTTCCCTCACCACAATCCTACCCTTGACCCTTTTTCCTTTCAGAAACCCAAGAACTGCAACCTGCTCAGGCAGTGAAGGAAGAGGAAGAAGACAGTGAAGGTGATGACACACCATCACTCAATTTCACAGTCGCAGCCACCAGCTCAGATATTGATACTGTGTGTAATTTAGAGGATCGGATAGAGGCGGGATCTGCACGTGGTGAGACACCGGGCACAAGTGCGTTACAGCCAGGGCAGGAGAAAGGATAGCGCAGGTGCCAGCTTTCCGCAGGGCAAGGCCGCACACTATGTTCTACTGCAGAGGGCTCAGATGATGACTTTGATGGGCCAGGCTACAGAAGTAGGCTGATGGGTGTACACACCCAAATGCTTGGTGCACTGTAAAGCCTGCCAGAAAGCCTGCGCTCAATGTCAGGGAGCATGCAGGAGTCCGGCACCAACTTGGCACAGGGCTTTGCGCAGAGCATGGAGCCCATCCTTTCCAACATGGAACGGGTGGCTACCTCCTGTAACACACCTTGGAACCAACCTTGATGCAGTGGCTGATGGCCGATGTTTTACCTTCCATTGCAGTACAAGTACCATCCACCCAACGTTTGAGTGCTGCAGTGGAAGCTCAGACTGCTGCCATGGAAGCTCAGACTGCTGCCACCATAGCTCTGGATAGTGTGTGCAAAGCGGCTTCCAGGGTGTCACAGCACTCCAGCAATTTGTACTCCAACAAATCTGCTCCCTAAAGAACTTTGCGGATATGGCTTTCTGCTGAAAGCATTCTCTCCCTCCTCCTCCTCCTCCTCCTCCCTCCTTTAACAGCTAGTCCTGCTCTGTGTAGCCTCTGCTCATTCTCCCAGTCATGCTCAATGCCAAGAGCAAGCCCTACTAGGCCAGCCATGTCTGGAAGTAACTGTTTTGTGCACAAGCCTTTAAGTCACCAAAAAAGTACTTCAGCATCAGCCAGACCACTCCCTGTAGACTATTGAAACTTTTAACAAGTACGTAAAAGCACCCAAAACGTGTAGAATTGCAGCAACAGCCAGAAGAAATAATCCAACAACTAACCTGTGAGTAGCGGATGATCCCTTTAAATAGCGCTGGCGGGGGGTCCTTTATGCTGTTGAACGTGTGTTCACCTGTGGCGTCAAATCAGCATTGCACGCTGATTGATGTTATGATCCGCCTGCTCTGCATGCTGCTGGTGGTCGTTAGGTACGCGCGACGCTAACCCCTTTACAAACATGGCGTCTGGTGCACTTCCCATTGGACGCCATTCTGATACTTTAAGAGGCCTCATCGTGCCCCAAAATGGGTGCTACAGAGCCCAATTTGGCCCCCAATGTTGATTGAATTTTTTGAAGAAGTTACTAGGTTGGTGGATGAGGGTAGCCTGGTAGACATTGTCTACTTGGATTTCCAGAAAGCCTCTGATAAGGCACCTCACAATAGGTTACTCTGCAAGATAGAGTCTTGTGGAATTGGTGGGAAGTTACTAAAGCAGATTAAGAATTGGCAAGTGGTTATTATTGGTTGTGCATCTGCTTTCTTTTATTCGTTCCTGGGACGTGGACATCGCTGGCAAGGCCAGCATTTATTGCACATCCCTAATTGCCCTTGAGAAGGTGTTGGTGAGCTGCCTTCTTGAACCACTGCAGTCCATGTGGTGAAGGTACTCCCATAGTGCTGTTACGGAGGGAGTTCCAGGATTTTGACCCAGCGATGATGAAGGAACGGTGATATAGTTCCAAGTCAGGATGGTGTGTAATTTGGAGGGGAACTTGCAGGTGATGGTGTTCCCATGTGCCTGTTGGCCTTGTCCTTCTAGGTGGTAGAGGTTGCTGGGTTTGGGAGGTGCTGTCAAAGAAGTCTTGGTGAGTTGCCGCAATGCATCTTGTAGATGGTACACACTGCAGCCACGGGTGCACCGGTGGTGGAGGGAGTGAAAGTTTAAGGTGGTAGATGGGATGCCAATCAAGTGGGCTGCTTTGTCCTGGATGGTGTCGAGCTTTTTGAGTGTTGTTGGAGCTGCACTCATCCAGGCAAGTGAGAGCATTCCATCACACTCCTGACTTGTGCCTTGTAGATGGTGGAAAGGCTTTGGGGAGTCAGGAGGTGAGACACTCGCTGCAGAATACCCAGCCTCTGACCTGCTCTTGTGGCCACAGTATTTATGTGGCTGGTCCAGTTAAGTTTCTGGTCAATAGTAACCCCCAGGATGTTGATGGTGGGGGATTCGGTGATGGTAATACCGTTGAATGTGGTTAGACTCTCGCTTGTTGGAGATCGTCATTGCCTGGCACTTGGGTGGCACGAATGTTACTTGCCACTTATCAGCCCAAGCCTGAATGTTGCCCAGGTTTTGTTCCATGCGGGCATGGACTGCTTCATTATCTGAGGAGTTGCGAATGGAACTGAACACTGTGCAAACATCCGCGCTTCTGACCTTATGATTGAGGGAAGCTCATTGACAAAGCAGCTGAAGATGGTTGGGCCTAGGACACTTCCCTGAGGAACTCCTGCAGCGATGTCCTGGGGCTGAGATGATTGACCTCCAACAACCACAACCATCTTCCTTTGTGCTAAGTATGACTCCAGTGAAGAGTTTTCCCCCTGATTCCCATTGACTTCAATTTTACTAGGACTCCTTGATGCCACACTCAGTCAAATGCTGCCTTGATGTCCAGGGCAGTCACTCTCACCTCACCTCCGAAATTCAGCTCTTTTGTCCATGTTTGGACCAAAAGCTGTAATGTGGTCTGGAGCCGAGTGGTCCTGCCGGAACCCAAACTGAGCATCGGTGAGCAGGTTATTGGTGAGTAAGAGCTGCTTGATAGCATTGTCAACGACACCTTCCATCACTTTGCTGATGATTGAGAGTAGACTGATGGGGCGATAATTGGCCGGATTGGATTTGTCCTGCTTTTTGTGCACAGGACATACACCTTGGCAGTTTTCCACATTGTCGGGTAGATGCCAGTGTTGTAGCAGAACTGGAACAATTTGGCTATAGGCACGGTTAGTTCTGGAGCACAAGTCTTCAGGATGACAGCTGGGATGTTGTTGGGGCCCTAGGCCTTTGCTGTATCCAGTGCGCTCAGCTGTTTCTTGATATCATGTGGGAGTGAATTGAATTGGCTGAAGACTAGCTTCTGTTATGGTGGGGACCTCAAGAGGAGACCGATATGGATCATCCACTCAGTACTTCTGGCTGAAGATGGTTGCAAATGCTTCAGCCTTGTCTTTTGCACTCGCATGGTGGGCTCCGCCATCATTGAGGATGGGTATATTCATGGAGCCTCCTCCTCCCATTAGTTGTTTAATTGTCCACCACCATTCATGACTGGATGTGGCAGGACTGCAGAGCTTTGATCTGATCCGTTGATTGTGGGGTCGCTTAGCTCTGTCTATAGCATGCTGTTTCCGCTGTTTAGCATGCATATAGTCCTGTATTGCAGCTTCCCCAGGTTGGCACCTCATTTTTAGGTACGCCTGGTGCTGCTCCTGGCATGCTCTTCTGCACTCCTCATTGAACCAGGGTTGGTCCCCTGGCTTGATGGTAATGGTAGAGTGAGGGATATGCCAGGCCATGAGGTTTCAGATTGTGGTGCTACCAAACCACTCTTGGTGATCATAGAATCAAAGAATCATAGAAATTTACAGCACAAAAGGAGGTCATTCGGCCCATCTTGTCCGTGCTGGCCGACGAAGAGCTATCCAGCCTAATCCCACTTACCAGCACTTGGTCCGCAGCCTTGTAGGTTACGGCATTTTCAAGTGCATATCCAAGTACTTTTTAAATGTCATGAGGGTTTCTGCCTCTACCACCCTTTCAGACAGTGAGTTCCAGACCCCCACCACCCTCTGGGTGAAAAAAATTCTCCTCAAATCCCCTCTAAACCTCCGACCAATTACTTTAAATCTATGCCCCCTGGTTACCAACCCCTCTGCTAAGGGAAATAGGTCCTTCCTAATCCCTCATAATTTTATACACCTCAATTAGGTCTCCCCTCAGCCTCCTCTGTTCCAAAGAAAACAACCCCAGCCTATCCAATCTTTCCTCATAGCTAAAATTCCCCAGGCCAGGCAACATCCTCATAAATCTCCTCTGCACCCTCTCTAGTGAAATCACATCCTTCCTGTAAGGTGGTGACCAGAACTGCACGCAGTATTCTAGCTGCGGCCTAACTAGTGTTTTATACAGTTCAAGCATAACCTCCCTGCTCTTATATTCTATGCCTCGGCTAATAAAGCAAATATCCTGTATACCTTCTTAACCACCTTATCTACCTGTCTTGCTACCTTCAGGGATCTGTGGACATGCACTCCAAGGTCCCTCTGATCCTCTGCACTTCTCAGTGTCCTACCATTTATTGTGTATTCCCTTGCCTTGTTAGCCCTCTCCAAATGCATTACCTCACACTTTTCCGGATTGAATTCAATTTGCCACTGTTCTGCCCACCTGACCAGTCCATTGATATCTTCCTGCAGTCTACAGCTTTCTTCTTCATTATCAACCACATGGCTAATTTTTGTATCATCTGCAAACTTCTTAATCATACTCCCTACATTGAAGTCCAAATCATTGATATATACCACAAAAAGCAAAGGAGCCAGTACTGAGCCCTGCGGAACCCCACTGGAAACAGCCTTCCAGTCACAAAAACACCCTTCGACCATTCCCCTTTGTTTCCTGCCTCTGAGCCAATTTCGGATCCAACTTGCCACTTTCCCTTGGATCCCATGGGCTTTTACTTTCGTGACCAGTCTGCCATGCGGGACCGTATCAAAAGCCTTGCTAAAATCCATATAGACTACATCAAACGCACTACCCATTGAAGTCCCCCACCCAGAGTTCTGTGCCCTTGCTACCCTCAGTGCTTCTTCCAAGTGGTGTTCAACATGGAGGAGTACTGATTCATCAGCTGAGGGAGGACAGTAGGTGGTAATCAGCAGGAGGTTTCCTTGACCTGAAGACTTGATGAGACTTCATGGGATCCAGGAGTCAATGTTGAAGACTCCCAGGGCCACTCCCTCCCGACTGTATACCACTGTGCCGGGGCCTCTGGTGGGTCTGTCATGCCGGTGGGACAGGACATACCCAGGGATGGTGATGGAGTAGTCTGGGACATTGGCTGAAACGTATGATCCTGTGAGGATTACTATGTCAGACTATTGCTTGACTCATCTGTGGGACAGCTCTCCCAATTTTGGCTCAAGTCCCCAGATGTTAGTGAGGAGGACTTTGCAGGGTCGACTGGGCTGGGGGTGCCGTTGTCGTGTCCAAAGCTGGTGCTGAGTGGTTCATCCGGTTTTATTCTTATTATTGTTTTTCATAGTGGTTTGTTACAACTGAGTGGCTTGCTAGGCCATCTCAGAGGACAGTTAAGAGTCAACCACATTGCTGTGGGTCTGGAGTCACGTATAGGCCAGACCAGGTAAGGACGGCAGATTTCCTTCCCTAAAGGACATTAGTGATCCAGATGGGTTTTTACGACAATCCGATAGCTTCATGGTCATTACTAGCTTTTTATTCCAGATTTATTTAATTAAGTGAATTTAAATTCTCCAGCTGGTGTGGTGAACTCACATCTCTGGATCATTAGTCCAGGCCTCTGGATTACTAGTCCAGTAACATAACCACTATGCTATCGTTCCCTTGGAGCTTGGAGACGGGTTACCAGTGGTGTCCCACAGGGATCCGTTTTCAGATCATTGTTATTTACTATCTGCATTAATGACCTGGAAGTAGGTGTTGTGGATGATACTAAGTGTTAGGACTGTGGATGAGAATAAACTATTGCAAGCGGATCTTGATGCAATGGACCCATATTTGGCAAATGGTATTTAACTTAGATAACTGGAGTGTTATACACATGAGCAGCATATTTACACTCTACAGGGTACAGAATTGAAGTCGGTTGAAAAAGATACCACTTAATCTCCTAGTCTCCTGTGTGGTGCCTTATCAAATGCTTTCTGAAGGTTTATGTAGATCACATCCATTGCGTTTCCCCCATTCATAATATATATCAACTACTCAAAGAACTCTAACTCTATTAGGTTTGTCCTTTCTGAAATCTATGTTGGCTGCATCTAATTATTTTTTCTTCATCTAGATACTTAATAATTAATAACCTCATTAATTAAAATTCCAAAATGTTCCCTACTATGCCCTGCAATTATCCAAATTAGTTCTACCTTTATTTTTAAAAACTGGTATTGTATTGGCCACTCTCCAGTCCTCTGGCACTTGGTTGTGGCGGGGGTGTGCGGAGGCTGCAGGTGCCGTACGGTTCTCGTTGCGTTCCAGCCCCCTCCCCTCTCCCCCCGCCCACCCCGTTACCTGAAATCAGGCATGGGAAGGCCAGTCACCTCAGAAGAGCAAGGGCCTAATTTAAATGGCAAAGTTGAGTTCCGATGATGTCACTGGGACATGCACGCCATTTTAGCTACAGGCCGACAGAGGGCTGCACAGTCTGGGACCCACCAGCGAAGGCATCAGGAGGCTCAGGTAGGTTGATTGTTTTTCACTTTTTAAAGGTTCCTTGTGAGCTAGGAGGAACAGGACTGTGCCGGGCTCTGAGTAATATCCAAAGGGATTCTGTTTGGACCTCTTCTCTATTTAATCCTCATGCTCTAGTGCTATGACATTATCTCCAATTAATAAAATCACTCCTCATCACTTTCTTCATTCACTATCCCTCCCTTTAATAACTGGAAATATTTAATTGTCAATCCTGACCCAGTTGCAACCATATTTCGGTTACTGCCATTATGTCATGATTTTTATTTTAATCAATGGCACTAATAGGGAAAACGTTTACAGGGCTATGGGGAGTGGAACTAATTGGAAAACTCTTTCAAAGAGCCGGCACAGGCACGATGGGCCGAATAGTCTCTTCTGCACTGTATCATTCTTCTATGATTCTAATTCCAGTTTTGTTTCTTATACCAAAACAGATTAACTGGTTATTTATCTCATTGATGTTTGTGGGACTTTGCTGTGGACAAATTGGCTGCCATTTAACCTACAAAATAACAGTGACTACACTTAGAAAGGAATGCATTGGCTGTGAAGTGCTTGGTAAAATCCTTAGGACATGAAAGGCACTGTTTAAATACAAGTCTTTCTTTGTTTTCCTTTAACATACTGTACATACATTTTAATTTGGATTCCCCTAAATTGGCAATTTCTCCTTTTTGCTGCCCCCATTCTGATCTTTTCTTTTTTACTATCTTATCCTGCTTAACCTCTTTCTATGTTTCTAACCCCTTATTCCCTTAACAGCAAAAACTTATTTTGCTTTCCGAGCTTCCTACTCTACGCTCTTGATTTTTCCTTCCCCTGCCATATTAGTTTAAACCCCCATCCACAGCTCCAGTTACTCTCTCCCAGAGGATATTGGTCCCAGCTTTGTTCTGGTGTAGACAGTCCTGTTGGTACCGTTCATTCATTCTCCAGAACTGGTCACAATGACTTCTTGAGATCCTGTTTCTTAACCCATGACCTAATTCCTGAAACACTTTTAGCAGGACCTGGATCCAATTCTTCCCTATGTCGCTGGTTCCAGCATAAGCATTACCATCCCCTGCCCCCCTCCCCCCCCACCCCATCCAAGAGATTCTGCACATACTCTGTTATGGCACTTATTCAACACCTTGGAGGCAACACAACATTTGGGACTCACAAAAACATACATTTACCTGTCAGCCTATGTCTCAGCGGTAGCACTCTCACCTATGAATCAGATGGTATTCGGTTCAAGCCTCACTCCAGAGAATTAAACACATAATCTAAGCTGGTGCTGCACTGTTGGAGGTGCCATCTTATGGATGAGATGTTAAGCCGAGGCCCTATCTGCCCTCTTAGGTGAATGTAAATAATCCTGTGGCACAATTTGAAGAATAGGTGAGTTCTCCCAGAGTCGTGGCCAACATTTATCCCTCAGCTAACGTCACTAAAAGAGATTATTTGGTCAATTATCTCATTGTGGATTGTGGGACCTTGCTGTGTACAGATTGGTTCACACTTTTGCCTACATTACAACAGTGGCTGCACTTCAAAGGTACTTCATTTGCTGCAAGTGCTTTGGGATGTTGTGAGGATATGAAAGGCGCTATATAAATGCAAGTTCTGTCTTTAGTTAAAAACCTTTTGCAGTAACTAGCATGGATGGTAATGTACTTACTTGAAAGTGTCTTCTTTCCTGAGTTAGTATCTTGATCCGACTCCAGTTCCTTTGCACTACCAACCAGCCCATGGGAGAGCAAAAATAACAGAAGACCACTTAAAATGATTTTATAATTTAGTGACATTGCCTGAAAGGACAAACCATGAATGTACTGGCGGTGTGGCAATGAGGTCAAACACTGTAAATTGCCATTTCTGCAGTACGTGGTGGGAGATGTTACCATGTGAAATGATTAAAAAAAAATTCCTAAATTACCACGGAGACCATGAAAATAGATTCCTAAATTACCACGGAGACCATGACACCTCATAATGTAACCTGATGTCAGGACCTGGGTTACTATGGAGACCACATTCATAAGACTATAGTGAATGATCTAGTAGGATTTATGTTGGCATAGGGGACAGAGAATTACAGAGCTCGTGGGGAGACCAAAGTGCTTTCAGTGGCTTGAGGACCCCTTATTTCTTCATAAAACTTGCTAGATGACTCATTATAGTTATTAATAAATAGCCATTTTTAGTTTTGCTTTAGACAATTGTGATTTTTTTTCCCTCCTGTCTCTGTTGACATAGCGTTGTTTTGGAATGTTAATTTTGTTCTGAAATAACTATCTAGGTACAGTAGCCTAGTGGTTGTAGTACTGGACTAGAGACCCAGAAGGATGTGAGTTCAAATCACAGCATGGTAAGTTGTGATGACTGACTTTAATAAATCTGGTAATTTGTTGACTGGCACAGGGGGAAAAAAAACCCTAACTGGTTCTTTAAAGCTACCTGATCAGGCCTAACATACAGCTCTGTGTGATTGACTCAATACTCTACAGGGGGAACTAGGGATAGGCAATAAATACTGGCTTTTCAGTGTTGCTCTAAAATACTGCTAAATGGCTAGATTTTCCTTCTGTGTTAATATTGCCCATGTAACCTAATATTAGTTGAGCATTTGCACGATAATAAACCTCAAAGCTCTTTGATAATTTTTGCCTGTATTTCTTTAATTCAAAGAAATAGCCAAAATGTAAAAACTAGTCATACTGTAATGACCATTTTGAAAAAAAAATGAGAAATTGAGAAATGGTAAATTCAGTGGCCTCTGTTACGTGTGTCAATTGTCTGAGGATGAGGTCAGACTTCGCAGTAGTGCCTCCACAGCCAAAGAGCCTGCTGACATTCATCATCTCATCTCACATATGTTGAATGGCTACTTGGCCATGAGTTGCCTCCCACTATGGAAACCTACCCCAGCGTGAATCAGAATCTTCAGAAGAGGAGGCTAGAAAATTGGAGCAGTGGGAGGGGTAGGGGTCAGAATTTTTTAAATTATAAAATGCTATTGCTTAAATTTTAAACAAGGTGTGCACAGTTGTGATGTCACTGATTACGAACAGAACTGGTTGAATGAAGAAAGCTCATTCATACCCTTTGTGAATGTAATGCAAGTGTATTCTTTTTCATAGAATAGAAAAATAATTAAATCCAAGCAGCAAAATAAAGGGAAGAATAGCAATGTCTTTATTGCCACGTATCCATGTCGAGAAGATCTTTCAGGGAAATATTTGGATACTTCAAGTCATTCTGGTCTGTGGGGTATGGGAAAACATAATGCAAGAGGTAATTTAATTAGATTCCTTAGAGTTTGAGTGCTTTGTCTGGCAAAGAATCAAGAAACCTGACTTTGTAGGTAAAACAAGATATTCAATTAGGTGGGAGACAGTAGAATTAACCAATCACAAGAGCTCTGGAAATGGGATATTGGGTTTGAACATAGGTATTCCAACTGGTCAACCACATACTTAGTATCTGCCTGGCCAAGGTGGCCAGCCACAGGTCCAGTTGGACGCGGCTTGTGGGGGTGGTCGTTCTGGCTGCCTGCCTCTCTTCCGCGGTCTTGTTCGCACCGGGTGGCCCTGGAGAAGGAGTATGCAGTGTCCGCCGGTACGCTGAGGCCTTCCGCAACCGGTGGGCACTGCAGGAACTGGAGGGCGAGGTGGATAGTGCAAATCATACTATTATTTCAGTTCATAAGTTTCCTTGCTTTTGCTAAAGTTCTTTATTAGTTGTGCCCCTCTAAAAAGGGGGCACTTTTGTTCGGCTTTTCGTTTGATGATAGGTCAGTGTCTCCTTATAGTTTAATTAAGAAAAGGCATCTAGCAGTGTCCAGATGAGGTTAATTTAGTTGAAGATCCAACGGCTAAACTGCTAATTAGCTGGAGGTTAGATAGTGACATTATTGCCCTGATATTTACTGGGGTGTGCTTTCGGAGCAAGGGGGATGAGTTATGGCTGGGAAACCCGGAAGTACGTGGTTCCCCGATCGCCCTGCAGTTTTAACTACAGGGCGTGTTTGACTTTTATTTCCAGGATTCCTGACCGACAGCCATACTGATCGACAAGTTTGGCTGCCCGTCGGGTGGGGAAGGCTGTGGCTAGGTTTAGTGGTGGTGAGGGGGGAGTGGGTGGGTAGAATGTGGTTGGGGGGGGGGGGGGGGGGTCGGTGATTGCGGGGTGGGGGTCGGTGATCACGGGGGGGTGGGGGGCGGAGATCGTGGAGGTGAGGGGTCTTTACAGGGTTAGTTTGTTGGGCCTGGAGGAATCACTCCTGCTCCACAAGCAGTGCTGTAAAGGCATTTATATGGATCCAGCCCTTCTAGTCTTCTTTTACCTGCCAGACTTCACAAGGCCAGAGAAACCCGGCCAACATGAGTTAAAAAATAGAAACCTTGTTAAAATGGAGGCACGCAGCCTCCTTAAAAGACTTCAATAACCAACCCGCCTCCCGAGAGCGGATTGGTTGTCCGTCCCTCGTCCCACCTCTATTAAAATCGGAAGTGGGCGGGTTCGAGGCGGCTTGGGTCGAGCTTGAAATTTAAAAAATTTTAACTTCTGGACCGACCCAAACGCACCCATTTTTGGGGGATAAAATTACCTACTATAATTCAGAAGTGGACACAACTTTCATTCATTCAATCGGTGGAAATGCCCTAAAATCTCCCTTGTTTGGAAAACAATAATGAGTACGATAGATAAGTTGGATGGGTTTGCCATTGATAAGAATGTGTTTTTGGGTCAATGTTGGAGGTTAAAACTCCACAGTGCTCACACAAGAATGATTTTGTCAGAATTGCTAGCTGTGAAAAGGCTTCTTGTCACAGTGATGCGGTGATCTAGGGAGCCACTTGTGTACACTCGATGAGCGAATGCGGTCCTTGAGAATATATATTTGAACAGCCTCACATTTTTTATTGTGGTGAAGGTGGAAATCAACCATCAAATTTGGGAAAGGGTGAGATCCTCTGCTGGAGAGTGGAAATTCCTCCTATGTACTTCTTCAAGAGCTACTCAGCCTCCTCTTCCTAGGGTTAGGGAGTGTAAGGAATCTCTGCTTGGCTCATCCAGGGGTGGAACAAACCACTTGCTCCCCCCTCCCACCCCCGTTTACTGGGGTATTTAAAAGGGGGATGGGGGTATAGTTGGAAATTTGTTGACAAGTTGGTACCAAGTTTTGTGACATTGATGTTGGGCTCGATACCAGCCTATGTTTATACTGTTAAATCTTTTTGAAGTTCAGTTTATTCATTAAAACCAAAAGTTGATGGACTTCTATTAGACTTTTGCATCAGTGCCTCAGAATTCCAGAGGAGCTTAAAGGAAAAAATGGTGTCACATCGCACAGGTGCTGTAATCAACCACTGCCTGGATTAAGAAAAGTAACCATAGTTGTTGATAAGGATTTGTGAAGTGTAATTCTTACACTGTTGCTCATCTCTTTTAGCTTTGCTTACATCAATTCTTCAGCCCATTTTCTATCCCTGTTAATGTCCTTTAGCTTCAGAATTGATACACAGAACCGGTCAGTTCTGTCTTAAATTAACAGACTGAATGGCACAATAGTCCAGAAATAGTGCATTGCATGCGGTTTCTGTGACTGTATTTGCATGGCCGTTTATTCCTGACATTCAAGATTTGCATATTTTGCCTATTCTGCATGCATTTCCACCCACAGTGGCTGCCTAATGGAGCATTCGCATAAGGTTAACAACTGATTTAAATGGTTCCAGCAACTATTTAAACTGCAGCATTCTTGCCTGCAACAGAAGGGAAAGAATCTGCATCTGAAAATTCCAGGACATTGGTAATTTCTCTGCCACACACTGGCACATTTACTGATATTGGCTGGAACTGATGCAGCAGGAAGCGATGGAAAGAAAGGACAATCCCACAGAAGAGTGGCAGGAGATAGCGGACAACCTGGATACAAATGCGTAAGAAGATGGCAGACTGGAAGAAAGGTGCCAACATAAGGCTCTGGAGCAGGTTTCCATTGCCAAGTAGCTGCCCTAAGTATGCATGCCACAAAGTATTTCCTCATAACATGTTACTTATTTTCTGATGCCTCATCGAAAGCATTCATACAATCTTATAGCTCTGTGAATGCTTACCATGCAGTGCAGCAGGACACAAATGGCAAGCTGCAATTTAGATCTGAAACTGTTGTCATACTAAAATTTTAAAGAGCCTTCTCACCAAACAGGCTTTTAATACAACCTACTTGTGTGATGTATTTTCATTTATTGATATACAGAATGGGCTGTTAGTGTATGTTCTTCTTAAACATCTCAAGACAACTCTGCCTGAAGCTCAGAATAACACTTAATAAAAAGGAAAATGAACCATAGGAGAGCACAAAATAATAAACCCTTAACTCCCTTTGAGGAAGCTGTGCTCAACATTATTGGTTATGAGAGCACTGAGGGAGCAGGAGAAGGTGAAGACTTCCTCCAAGCTCAAAGCTAGTAACATCCTGCTGTTATCGTGGCTCAATCTTTTACTCACTCACTCACATATGGGTATACACCCAACCACAAAAACATCACAAGTATATCGCAATTCGAGTTTGAAAGTGTCCCTTGGAGCCAGCATTTAACTTACGTTCCTCCTCTGTTCTTGTAAGACTAGAAGAACAATTTGCCAGCACTGTCAGTCACCCTGAGCAACCCACCACCTCAAAGTGCCATACGTCACCCTCACCAACAGTGATGAGCATCAGCACAGCCACACACACCTCAAAGGATGTAGAAAGTAAGCTTGAGGGAACTAGCACTGGGTGAGGATGAGCAAGTGGTGGTGGCATAGAAGGAAGCACAAACCCGCTGGGGAGAGGGACAGCTCAGTTCTTCCTTCAGCTGCAGTGACTAGAAATTTGGATCTCACAGGGCCTGCAAAGAAAAAGAAATTAAAACAGCATTTTCTGTTTTTAGTTCAGATTTCCAGCAGCCGCAGTATTTTGCTTTTTTTAAAAAAAAATAAAAAGAAATTACTGTCTGAGCATAATCATCTACAAGAGTCACTTGAATGTGTTGAATCCAAAATACTCTGAAAAGTCTAGTTAGGAGTGTGGAGGATTCAACTAGTCACATCTGTTTAGTCATGCAGGAAGGGTTGTCTACAATGTAACCTACCATGGAACACATAGCAGCTTCCAGGGGAATCTGCAGCAGATTCTCCAGTGGCACTGGTCCCAAGGCCAGTTGGAGTACCATTCATGGGTACTGATATAGAAGCCTGGGCTCAAATCTCCAAGAAACTTTCTTTCAAGAACAATGTCTCATCTTTCTCCAAAGCACTCTGCAATCCTCTGGTCTGAACATTCACTTCAGTAACTTCAAACTTTAGCTATATCCTTATTTTCAAACCTCTTCATAACTGACTCCCAGGTTTTTCATCTTTCCCATTTTCTTACATTTGCCAAGGCTTCCCACTTCTTTAGCTATTTACACACCCTTTGTTTAATATCTTAGTGCTTCTGTCCATTACTTGACTGAGATGATCTGCTGTTGATTCTCTCTATAGATACTGACTAATCTATTATCCATTTTCACTATTTTATGTTATTGTTTCAGATTTCCAGCATCTGCAATATTTTGCTTTTCACTTTAAAGCTGGTATGTTCCTGTCCTTTCTTTTGTATGTTCCTGTGTGTTAGAAAGACTCACAAATAAAGACAAGGGAGAATGTCCTCTCTTTAGCAGCCTGGAGGAGTCCGTGTTTCACATGTATGTGAAGTGGGAGAGGTTGCAGCCCCTCTTCCACTATTTGAAGGGGTTGCTCCTCAAGTTCTGGCTGCACTTCAGTCCCACGCTCCTGATCTTTGGGCACCCGGTGCAGAGGGGAGCGGGCAAGTCAGAGGACCTCCTCGTGGGTCTGGCCTAGATGGCCAATTACAGGCCCAGGCAGCCCGCGGTTGAGGAGACTAACTGCCTGCCTCTCTTCCGCGCCGGGTGTCTCTGGAGAAGAAGCACGCGGTGTCCATCGGTACGCTTGAGGCTTTCCGCGACTGGTGGGCACCGAAGGGACTGGAGTGTATTGTCAACACTGTAAATAATGTTATGGTTTGACTTATTAGGTTTCCTTTCATTTTACTTACGATAAGGATTTTATTGTTTGTGCCCCTTTAAAAAGGGGGCACTTTTTGCTAATTTGATTGGTCGGTTAGGTGTCACCAATCAGAGGAGAATATCCTCTACTGCAGCATCTGGCAACTAATTGGACCTTATCTGTGTTGAATTCAATCCTACAACACAACCACAACTTAATAGAATTGGAGGGGACTTAAAACAGTTCATTTAATGCAGGTACAGCAAGCAATTAGGAAAGCAAATGGTATGTTAGCCTTTATTACAAAGGGATTTGAGTATAAGAGTTAAGAAGTCTTGCTACAATTATATATGACCTTGGTGAGACCACATCTGGAGTACTGTGTACAGTTTTGGTCTCCTTACCTAAGGAAGGATATACTTGCCTTAGAGGGAGTGCAACGAACATTTACTACATTGATTCCTGGGATGAGCGGATTGCCCTATGAGGAGAATATCGACTAGGCCTATATTTCCTAAAGTTTAGAAGAATGAGAGGTGATCTCATTGAAACATATAAAATTCTTAAAGGGCTTGACAGGATGGATGTTTCCCTTAGCTGGGAAGTCTAGAACTAGGGGTCACAGTCTTAGAATAAGGAGTCGGCCATTTAGGACTAAGATGAGGAGAAATTTCTTCAAAGGGTTGAGAATCTTTGGAATTCGCTACCCCAGAGAGCTGTGGATGCTCAGTCGTTGAGTATATTCAAGACAGAGATCAATAGATTTTTGGATACTAACGGAATCAAGGGATATGGGGATAGTGCAGGAAAGTGGAGTTGAGGTAAAAGCTCCGCCATGATCTTATTAAAGCAGGCTCGAAGGGCCAAATGGCCTACTCCTGTTCCTATTTCTTTTGTTCTTATGTTATGTTCTTAATTAGTTGGCAGTAGTAATGCACAAGATTCTCAAAAAACAACCCTTGCAAATTACTACCCCATAAGCAACCTCCCTTTCCTCTCCAAAGTCCTTGAACATGTTGCCTTCCAGATCCATATCCATCTCTCCCATAACTTCCTGGGTTTGAAATTTTCCAATCTGCCCCTCCCACAGCACCAAAATAACCCTAACCAAAGTCATGAATGACATTCTGTGACTGTCACCATGGTGCATTACCCCACCTCGTCCTCTCTGTAGTCAACTACAACATCCTCCTCCAGTGCCTCGGTTATCCAGCCTTATCTCAAATAAAAGCCCAGCCACCTACCCTTGACCTTCAATGGCACCACCATTGCCAGGTTCCCCCCCTCCCCCACCATACTGGGTTTCACTATTGACCAGAAACTGAACTGGACGAACCATAACACCACCATGGCTACAAAAGCAGTTCAGAAGCTGGGTAGTCTGTGATGAGCGGCTCACCTCTTAACCCGCCAAAGCCTCTCCATCTACCCCCAATCAGGAGTGTGATGGAATATTCAAGATTTGTCTGGATGGGTGAAGCTGCAACAACACTCAAGCTCAACACCATTCTCGACAGAGCACTTCACTTAATTGGTGCTCCTGTCACTCTACATTTATAAAGCACTGGTTAGGCCCCAGCTGGAGTATTGTATCCAATTCTGAGCACCACACTTCAGGAAGGATGTCAAGGCCTTAGAGAAGGTGTAGAGATTGACTAGAATGGTACCAGGGATGAGGGACTTCAGCTATGTAGAGAAACTGGAGAAGCTGGAGAATCCTGAGTGGGGCAGGCCCAACTTCTGCCTCGCTCATTGCGGACTAACTTCGGCAAGGGGCTTAGAACATCTGCTAGGCCCCTCATGAGAACATAAGAATTAGGAGCAGGAGTAAGCCATACGACCCCTCGAGCCTGCTCCACCATTCAATAAGATCATGGCTGATCATTGACCGCAACTCCACTTTCCCACCCGATCTCCATATCCCTTGATTCCCCTAGAGTCCAAAAATCTATCTATCTCAGCCTTGAATATAAAAGAAAGAAAAGAAAGACTTGCATTTATATAGCGCCTTTCACGGCCACCGGACGTCTCAAAGCGCTTTA
The DNA here is from genome assembly GCA_030390025.1 of Squalus acanthias. NCBI lineage: Eukaryota > Metazoa > Chordata > Chondrichthyes > Squaliformes > Squalidae > Squalus > Squalus acanthias. Next base: position 104,501,558 of record CM059433.1, read on the forward strand.
CAGCCAATTAAGTACTTTTGAAGTGGAGTCACTGTTGAAATGTGGGAAACACGGCAGTCAATTTGTGCACAGCAAGGTCCCACAAACAGCAATGTAATGAAACCAGATAATCTGTTTTTTGTTATGTTGGTTGAGGGATAAATATTGGCCAGGACACCGGGGATAACTCCCCTACTCTTCTTCGAAATGGTGTTGTGGGATCTTTTACGTCCACCTGAGAGAGCAGACGGGGCCTCGGTTTAATGTTTCATCCAAAAGACGGCACCTCTGACAGTGCAGCGCACCCTCAGCACTGCACTGGAGTGTCAGCCCAGCTTTATGTGCTGAAGTTCCTGGAGTGGGACTTGAACCCACAACCTTCTGACTCAGAGGCGAGTGTGCTACCAACTGAGCCACAGCTGACACTGCCATAAAGATTATACTCAAAGACTCAGCATTCACAGCCCTCTGGGGCAGAGAATTCCAAAGATTCACAATCCTCTGAGTGAAGAAATTCCTCCTCATCTCAGTCTTAAATGGCCGACCCCTTATCCTGAGACTATGCCCCCTAGTTCTAGACACTCCAGCCAGGGGAAACAACCTCTCAGCATCTACCCTGTCAATCCCCTTCAGAATCTTGTATGTTTCAATGAGATCACCTCTCATTCTTCTAAACTCCAGAGAGCATAGGCCCATTCTACACAATCTCTCATCATAGGACAGCCCTCTCATCCCAGGAATCAATCTAGTGAACCTTCGTTACACCACCTTCAAGGCAAGTATATCCTTCCTTAGATAAGGAGACCAAAACTGTGCACAGTACCCCAGGTGTGGCCCCACCAAGGCCCTGCACAATTGCAGCAATACTTCCCCACTCCCACACTCCAACCCCCCTGCAACAAAGGCCAACATGCCATTTGCCTTCCTTATTGCTTGCTGTACCTGCACGCTAGCTTTCTGTGTTTCTTGCACGAGGACACCCAAATCTCTCTAAACACCAACATTTGAATGTTTCTCACCATTTAAAAAATATTCTGTTTTTCTATTCTTCCTACCAAAGTGAATAACCTCACATTTCCCTACATTATACTCCATCTGCCACCTAACTGCCCACTCACTTAGACTATCTATATCCCTTTGCAGACTCTTTGTGTTCTCCTCACAGCTTACTGTCCCACCTAGCTTTGTATCATCAGCAAACTTAGATACATTACACTCGGTCCCTTCACCTAGGTCATTAATATAGATTGTAAATAGCTGAGGCCCCAACACTGATCCTTGCGGCACCCCACTAATTACAGCCTGCCAACCTGAAAAAGATCCGTTTATCCCTACTCTCTGTTATTTGTCCGTTAACCAATCCTCTATCCATGCTACTATATTACCCCCAACCTCATGAGCCCTAATCTTGTGTAATAACCTTTTATGTGGCACCTTACCGAATGCCTTTTGGAAATCCAAATATACTACATGCACTGGTTCCCCTTTATCTACCCTGCTAGTTACATCCTCAAAAAACTCTAACAAATTTGTCAAACACGATTTCCCTTTCATAAAACTATGTTGACTCTGCCTAATCATGTTATGATTTTCTAAGTGACTTGATACCACTTCCTTAACAATGGATTCCAGCATTTTCCCGACGACTGATGTCAGGCTAACTGGCCTGTAGTTCCCTGTTTTTTCTCCCCCTCCTTTCTTGATTCCCCTAGAGAACAAAAATCTATCTATCGCAGCCTTGAATATACACAACGATTCAGCATCCACATCCGTTTGGGGTAGAGAATTCCAAAGATTCACAACCCGCTGAGTGAAGAAATTCCTCCTCATCTCAGTCTTAAATGGCTGACACCTTATCCTGAGACTATGCCCCCTAGTTCTAGACTCTCCAGCCAGGGGAAACAACCTCTCAGCATCTACCCTGTCAATCCCCCTCAGAACCATATATGTTTCATTGAGATCACCTCTAATTCTTCTAAACTCCAGGGAGTATAGGCCCAATCTACACAATCTCTCCTCTCAGGACAACCCTCTCATCCCAGGAATCAATCTAGTGAACCTTCGTTGCACCGTAATTCCTTTCTCAGATAAGGAGACTAAAACTGTGCACAGTACTCCAGGTGTGGTATCACCATTTACATATGTACATTTGGTTGCTGAAATTGGGCTTCATTGCACCTGTTTTACACCTGTAAAGCGGTCCTATTTCTACGCCATAGATTCAGCTTTCACACACACACACTGATGACACCCAGCTCTATCTCTCCACCACCTCACTCGATGCTTCCACGATTGCTGTGCTGTCAAACTCTTTGTCCGGCATCAAATTTTGGATGACCCACAATTTCCTCTAGCTAAACACCGAGAAGACCAAAGCCATCATCTGCAGTCCTCACCTCAAACTCCATACCCATGCCACTGACTCCATCTCCTTCCTTGGCCAGGCTGTCTCAAGCTGAACTAGACTGTTTGTAGCCTCAGCGTCATGTTTGACCCCGAGCTGAGCTTCCAGCCGCAGATCCTCTCCAGCACAAAGGCTGCCTACTTCTACCTCTGTAACACTGCCCGTCTTCACCCCTACCTCAGCCCATCTGTTACCAAAACCATCATCCATTGTCATCTCCAGACTTGGCTATTCCAATGCTCTCTTACCAGCCTCCCGTCCTTCACCTTCCATAAACTTTAGCTCATACATCACGCATCTTACCCTGCACCAAGTTGTGCTTGCCCATCCTCCCTGTCCTCACTCACTTACATTAGCTCCTGGTACATCAATACCTCAAATTTAAAATGGTCATTCTCATGTTTAAATCCTCCCTATCTCTGTAACCTCCTCCAGTTTTAAATCCCCCTCCCCAACCTCTCTATTGCTTTGACTTTTGTGCATTTTCCCTCCCTTTGCCCCACCGTTGGTGTTTGTGCCTTCTACTGCCTGCACCACACGCTCTGAACGTCCCTCCCTAAAGTCATCTGCTTCTCTTCCTTTAAGATCCTACTTAAAACCCACTTCTTTGACCAAGCTTTATGGACTTGGCATCCATTTTTTTGCTCGTGCCCCTGTGAAGCACCTTGCGCTGTTTTTCTATGTTAAAGTTGTTAAAGTTATTAATACAGAACCCATTTTTAAAATTTAGTAATAGGGAGGGAGTAAAAATTAACCACCCCACCTTCCCCTAAAAAGTGTCTTAAATGTTTTGATATTTCGCAAATAACCATAGATCTATAAACTCTCACTCGACTCTTGGGAGTGGGACATACTATCTGTAGCTCAAAAATGGTATATATCCCACACTGAAAATAAGCAGATTTATATATTAAACTTATTTTTTTCATTCGTTGAGTATAGAAAAGATAACATGGCAAGGTTATCAGCTGTCACTATAAAAAGGGTGACGCTATATTTTCCCTTCTACATGAGTTGTTAAAGAAAAAATAATTTGCAACTCAACACTTCACATTCCACCCAGGCAGAACACAATTTCTGCAGAAGAACAGAAATATTCAAGCTCACTTCCTTATTTTTAAGACACTTGTGGGATTTCCTAGAGTAGGCTACACCAATTCCTGTTGAAGAGCAGCTTCTCTCATTGATCACTGGGCAGACCTTGTTACTGCTTGAATTTACCAATGAGGGATTTAAATACAACAGCCGGTAGGCGCTCTGGCCGCCACGCACGCTGGGGCTTGTAGTTCCCCTGGCCTATCTGCGGGCCGTGGAGCGGTGGCGGGGGGAACTACAGCCCCCAGCAGGCGGCGCGGCCGGTGCCGCCGGGATGGGCGGGGCCACGCCTGCGCGCTGCGGCGGCGTCAGGGGGCCAGAACGAGGCTGGCGTTGTTTGTTGTGGCCGGGGCCGCCATAACGGTGCGAGGCCGGAGAGGGGAAAGTTGAGGCGAGGGAGGGAGAGCAATCCGTTGCCATCGGCTCTGCTGCTGGGCGAGAGAGGCTCGGTTGGTGCCGCACGGTGACCGTGGCGAGTGGCGCTATCGCCTCGGGTGGATATTGGAGCAAGCTTGCGGGCCGAGCGAGAGTAAAACCGGCATCTTTAGTGGGAACGGAGCCGTGAAGAGAAGCTCGGTGTGTGTGGAGCCGCTCCTTCTCCCTTTACCCAACCGCCGTCGCCGCCGCCACCATGGCCTGCGGAGCCACCCTGAAAAGGACTATCGATTTCGACCCTCTGCTGGGCCCCTCGTCCCAGTCCCCGAAGAGGAGGCGGTGCGCCCCGCTCAGCCCGGCCGCCGCCGCCTCCCCGCAGAAGTACCTGAAAATGGAGCCCTCCCCGTTCGGGGAGGTGACCCCGCGCCTCACCACAGGTCAGTATCCCCGGGGGCAGGGTGCGGGGGAGAGACGGACGGGCGAGCGGCTTGGCTCGGCTCGACTCGCCGCGGTCTGACTTACTGACTGACAGAGGGCGGCGCCTGGAGCTCGCTCTCATCCCCGGGATACAGTCTGGGCGGGTGTCCCGCACCGTCCATTCACTGTCTGTCCGCCGCCGCCCTCCCCCCCCGGATCACCCTCCTTTCCTCCCATCTTCCCCCCCCCCCCCCCCCCAAATTACACCTTCCTTTCCTCACCCCGGCGGCCCCCCCCATATCAATCACCCTTCCTCTACCCCCACAGATCATCCCTCTTCCCCCTCCCCAGATCATCCCTCTTCCCCCCCCCCAGATCATCCCTCTTTCCCCCCCCCCCCCCCAGATCATCCCTCTTCTCCCCCCCCCCCCAGATCATCCCTCTTCCCCCCCCCCCCCCCCCAAAATTACACCTTCCTT